>OZ038500.1:98419037-98461537 GCA_964036315.1 Acanthosepion esculentum
CATTATTCGGACTATTGTCCTCATCTTTGTCGCCAGATTTATTACAACGTTTCGGCCCTTCAGTATCTGTCTATATTTCTGAGATGAGGTATTATGTACACTATTTACATTATTCAGCCTATTGTCGTCATCTTTGTCACCATATTTTATTACAACGGCCCTTCAGTATCTGTCTATATTTCTAAGATGAGGTATTATGTACACTATTTACATTATTCGGACTATTGTCCTCATCTTTGTCGCCAGATTTATTACAACGTTTCGGCCCTTCAGTATCTGTCTATATTTCTGAGATGAGGTATTATGTACACTATTTACATTATTCAGCCTATTGTCGTCATCTTTGTCACCATATTTTATTACAACGGCCCTTCAGTATCTGTCTATATTTCTGAGATGAGGCATTATATACACTATTTACATTATTCAGCCTATTGTCGTCATCTTTGTCACCATATTTTATTACAACGGCCCTTCAGTATCTGTCTATATTTCTGAGATGAGGTATTATGTACACTATTTACATTATTCAGCCTATTGTCGTCATCTTTGTCACCATATTTTATTACAACGGCCCTTCAGTATCTGTCTATATTTCTGAGATGAGGTATTATGTACACTATTTACATTATTCAGCCTATTGTCGTCATCTTTGTCACCATATTTTATTACAACGGCCCTTCAGTATCTGTCTATATTTCTGAGATGAGGCATTATATACACTATTTACATTATTCAGCCTATTGTCGTCATCTTTGTCACCATGTTTTATTACAACGGCCCTTCAGTATCTGTCTATATTTCTGAGATGAGGTATTATGTACACTATTTACATTATTCAGCCTATTGTCGTCATCTTTGTCACCATATTTTATTACAACGGCCCTTCAGTATCTGTCTATATTTCTGAGATGAGGCATTATATACACTATTTACATTATTCAGCCTATTGTCGTCATCTTTGTCACCATATTTTATTACAACGGCCCTTCAGTATCTGTCTATATTTCTGAGATGAGGTATTATGTACACTATTTACATTATTCAGCCTATTGTCGTCATCTTTGTCACCATATTTTATTACAACGGCCCTTCAGTATCTGTCTATATTTCTGAGATGAGGTATTATGTACACTATTTACATTATTCAGCCTATTGTCGTCATCTTTGTCACCATATTTTATTACAACGGCCCTTCAGTATCTGTCTATATTTCTGAGATGAGGTATTATGTACACTATTTACATTATTCAGCCTATTGTCGTCATCTTTGTCACCATATTTTATTACAACGGCCCTTCAGTATCTGTCTATATTTCTGAGATGAGGTATTATGTACACTATTTACATTATTCAGCCTATTGTCGTCATCTTTGTCACCATATTTTATTACAACGGCCCTTCAGTATCTGTCTATATTTCTGAGATGAGGTATTATGTACACTATTTACATTATTCAGCCTATTGTCGTCATCTTTGTCACCATATTTTATTACAACGGCCCTTCAGTATCTGTCTATATTTCTGAGATGAGGTATTATGTACACTATTTACATTATTCAGCCTATTGTCGTCATCTTTGTCACCATATTTTATTACAACGGCCCTTCAGTATCTGTCTATATTTCTGAGATGAGGTATTATGTACACTATTTACATTATTCAGCCTATTGTCGTCATCTTTGTCACCATATTTTATTACAACGGCCCTTCAGTATCTGTCTATATTTCTAAGATGAGGTATTATGTACACTATTTACATTATTCGGACTATTGTCCTCATCTTTGTCGCCAGATTTATTACAACGTTTCGGCCCTTCAGTATCTGTCTATATTTCTGAGATGAGGTATTATGTACACTATTTACATTATTCGGACTATTGTCCTCATCTTTGTCGCCAGATTTATTACAACGTTTCGGCACTTCAGTATCTGTCTATATTTCTGAGATGAAGTATTATGTACACTATTTACATTATTCGGACTATTGTCCTCATCTTTGTTGCCAGATTTATTACAACGTTTCGGCCCTTCAGTATCTGTCTATATTTCTGAGATGAGGTATTATGTACACTATTTACATTATTCAGCCTATTGTCGTCATCTTTGTCACCATATTTTATTACAACGGCCCTTCAGTATCTGTCTATATTTCTGAGATGAGGCATTATATACACTATTTACATTATTCAGCCTATTGTCGTCATCTTTGTCACCATATTTTATTACAACGGCCCTTCAGTATCTGTCTATATTTCTGAGATGAGGTATTATGTACACTATTTACATTATTCAGCCTATTGTCGTCATCTTTGTCACCATATTTTATTACAACGGCCCTTCAGTATCTGTCTATATTTCTGAGATGAGGCATTATATACACTATTTACATTATTCAGCCTATTGTCGTCATCTTTGTCACCATATTTTATTACAACGGCCCTTCAGTATCTGTCTATATTTCTGAGATAAAGGTATTATGTACACTATTTACATTATTCAGCCTATTGTCGTCATCTTTGTCACCATATTTTATTACAACGGCCCTTCAGTATCTGTCTATATTTCTGAGATGAGGTATTATGTACACTATTTACATTATTCAGCCTATTGTCGTCATCTTTGTCACCATATTTTATTACAACGGCTCTTCAGTATCTGTCTATATTTCTGAGATGAGGCATTATATACACTATTTACATTATTCAGCCTATTGTCGTCATCTTTATCACCATATTTTATTACAACGGCCCTTCAGTATCTGTCTATATTTCTGAGATGAGGTATTATGTACACTATTTACATTATTCAGCCTATTGTCGTCATCTTTGTCACCATATTTTATTACAACGGCCCTTCAGTATCTGTCTATATTTCTGAGATGAGGTATTATGTACACTATTTACATTATTCAGCCTATTGTCGTCATCTTTGTCACCATATTTTATTACAACGGCCCTTCAGTATCTGTCTATATTTCTGAGATGAGGTATTATGTACACTATTTACATTATTCAGCCTATTGTCGTCATCTTTGTCACCATATTTTATTACAACGGCCCTTCAGTATCTGTCTATATTTCTAAGATGAGGTATTATGTACACTATTTACATTATTCGGACTATTGTCCTCATCTTTGTCGCCAGATTTATTACAACGTTTCGGCCCTTCAGTATCTGTCTATATTTCTGAGATGAGGTATTATGTACACTATTTACATTATTCGGACTATTGTCCTCATCTTTGTCGCCAGATTTATTACAACGTTTCGGCACTTCAGTATCTGTCTATATTTCTGAGATGAGGTATTATGTACACTATTTACATTATTCGGACTATTGTCCTCATCTTTGTTGCCAGATTTATTACAACGTTTCGGCCCTTCAGTATCTGTCTATATTTCTGAGATGAGGTATTATGTACACTATTTACATTATTCAGCCTATTGTCGTCATCTTTGTCACCATATTTTATTACAACGGCCCTTCAGTATCTGTCTATATTTCTGAGATGAGGTATTATGTACACTATTTACATTATTCAGCCTATTGTCGTCATCTTTGTCACCATATTTTATTACAACGGCCCTTCAGTATCTGTCTATATTTCTGAGATGAGGTATTATGTACACTATTTACATTATTCAGCCTATTGTCGTCATCTTTGTCACCATATTTTATTACAACGGCCCTTCAGTATCTGTCTATATTTCTGAGATGAGGTATTATGTACACTATTTACATTATTCGGACTATTGTCCTCATCTTTGTCGCCAGATTTATTACAACGTTTCGGCCCTTCAGTATCTGTCTATATTTCTGAGATGAGGTATTATGTACACTATTTACATTATTCAGCCTATTGTCGTCATCTTTGTCACCATATTTTATTACAACGGCCCTTCAGTATCTGTCTATATTTCTGAGATGAGGTATTATGTACACTATTTACATTATTCAGCCTATTGTCGTCATCTTTGTCACCATATTTTATTACAACGGCCCTTCAGTATCTGTCTATATTTCTGAGATGAGGTATTATGTACACTATTTACATTATTCGGACTATTGTCCTCATCTTTGTCGCCAGATTTATTACAACGTTTCGGCCCTTCAGTATCTGTCTATATTTCTGAGATGAGGTATTATGTACACTATTTACATTATTCAGCCTATTGTCGTCATCTTTGTCACCATATTTTATTACAACGGCCCTTCAGTATCTGTCTATATTTCTGAGATGAGGTATTATGTACACTATTTACATTATTCGGACTATTGTCCTCATCTTTGTCGCCAGATTTATTACAACGTTTCGGCCTTTCAGTATCTGTCTATATTTCTGAGATGAGGTATTATGTACACTATTTACATTATTGCGACTATTCTCCTTATCTTTGTCGCCATATTTATTAAAACGTTTCGGCCCTTCAGTATCTGTCTATATGTCTGAGATGAGGTATTATGTACACTATTTACATTATTCGGACTATTGTCCTCATCTTTGTCGCCATATTTATTAAAACGTTTCGGCCCTTCAGTATCCGTCTATATTTCTGAGATGAGGTATTATGTACACTATTTACATTATTCGGAGTATTGTCCTCATCTTTGTCGCCATATTTATTAAAACGTTTCGGCCCTTCAGTATCTGTCTATATTTCTGAGATGAGGTGTTATGTACACTATTTACATTATTCGGACTATTGTCCTCATCTTTGTCGCCATATTTATTACAACGTTTCGGCCCTTCAGTATCTGTCTATATTTCTGAGATGAGGTATTATGTACACTATTTATATTATTCGAACTATTGTCCTCATCTTTGTCGCCGTATTTATTACAACGTTTCGGCCATTCAGTATCTGTCTATATTTCTGAGATGAGGTATTATGTACAGTATTTACATTAGTCCTACTATTGTCCTCATCTTTGTTGCCATTTTTATCACAACGCTTCGGCCGTTGTACGCTCCGGCCTTCTTCAGGTGGTTGGAATCTTGAACTGAACCCTTTATTTATACTATTCTGGTTCCACGTGTCATGCTTAATGGATGTCAGTTATCAGATATCTGTTAGTCCTCCTCTTAATTCTCCACTGCCTTAACCGGGTATTGAACTCCAGTCACTGGATCTAACCAACGCCTTTACCCACTGTGCTATGTGTCCTTGAGGACGTCTGTGTATGAATTTCTTGGTATTATAAACCTAATGTCTTCCTCAACCATTTTACCAGTGCTCATATTGCAATTTTTGCTGTTATCATTGCATTTTGTGTATTTGCTGATATTTCGATAAAAATAGGCACTTAACTATAAAATAAAATATCAGATTAAAACAATCACTTGTATTAATTACTATGTTACAAATTCCTCACATTTTTCCAAAAGTATTTTAAAAAAGAAGTAAATATCAGACCTTCCCAAGGATTCTTCAAGTACTGCAAAAGCTCACGCTCACTCTTTGGATATTCTCTTAAAATTCGTCTATCCAATACATCCCATACTAATTCAATAAGAGAGAAGTTGGGAGATTGAAGGGCCAAGTCATAATTTCCAAAATTGTGTTCCTTTTTCTTTTGACTCAGGGTAATTTTGGTCGAATAGAGAACAGTGTTTTTGATCGTTGTCTTGTTGAAAGGTGAATTAATTTCTAATTATGAATAAACCAAACGGAATAGCATGTATTTGCAAATTCGAATGGCATACACGACAGACAAAGGGAAACCTACCGAATGCGCGTGGAAAGGGACAGTATAACGGGAAGTGGCAGAAATAACGGAAAAGACAATGATTTATAAAAACTACAACGAAAAAGAAGTTGTGAAGAATTATAACTCTCAACATCTTTAGTCGACACGTGAGAGAGTAAAAGAAAAAGAGGTTATGGCAGACAGAATATCGTTATGTGAAAGCCTATAGAATAAGTTCGAACCCAAAATAAATCGTCATCGGGGGAATTTTGCGGTAACTGTTTTCACTCGTCTTTAGGTTCAAAGCATAAATAACTAATAACACTGTTTTCACAAGCAAGGATAGATCAGAGAAATGTAAATAAACACACAAACACACACAACGTAAAAGAGTTAAAAAAGAAACCTCCATATGTGTGTAGATATGAACCTCCGTTAGCCTATGTTAAGAAAAAAATTAGTAATGCGAGCAATTACCATCTCAAAAATGCTAACAATAAACCAAATGATTGACGTAACTCTTCCAATATTTTGCAACACCTAGACAAGAACGCGATTTAAGAAAAGCAAAAGAAAAGACAGTTTTTAACAGTGTTTAACATTATTCCGACAATATCTCTGTCTTCTTCCAGGTATGTTTGCAAATAACATATAAAAAGAAATACTAGTCGTTGTAGTAACGTTGCTTGTCTTGAGAAATATCGACCTTCCGGCTCGTAATACGCATGAAGATAATTACATATGCAAACTACTCACCAGTATGTTACTCTCGTTTATGTGGCAGCCTATTCAGGTTGGCTGCATTTCATTCGTTTTGTGGCGTTGGTAACCAGTCCAATTTCTTTTCTCAAGACAAGCGAAGTTTGTACAAAGACTTGTAATTTTTGATATTTTTTTATACTTGTATACAGTTTTTAAACATAATTTGAGGAAGAAGGAGATACTGTCGAAATATTGTTAAACATTCCGTTTATTTTCTTTTGATTTTCTTAACGTTTGTTCTTTTTAAGGGTTAATAAGAAGACAAGAATAATAAGAAGAAATCGAAGAAAATTTATCTTTTAGTTCGTTTTATTTATTTTGACGTTGTTTATTTATAAAAAAAAACAGAATTTAGCTTTAGAATTTGTAGTCATGAAAATATTTGCATCTATCAACGTCTAAAATATGTTATTTTAAGTATTCTGAATATTTATACACAAACAAAAAATGAGTATATACCTTTTAAACTAATAAGCATATAACTGAATATAATTACATATACATATATATATATATATATATATATATATATATATATATATATATATATATATATATATATATGTAAGTGTGTCTGTATAAAGTCTTGGGTATGTGTATATTTTATGTGTGTGTTAAAATATAAATTTATCGGACACTTATATTAATTTCTGAATACCTCTATTTATTGCTGAGTTGATGTACAGGGTTGGTCGAAAGATTTTCAATACAAAAAATTTTTGAATGATTCCGGGTGTGTAAGAGTGCGTTGATATTTCACTTATGCCCTCGCGAAAGAATGGTTCACTGTTGCTATTATGTCACCCAGTTGACTCCTGCTATTTTTTCGAGAGGGACACAATTAGGTAATCACATTACAGTGGGGAATGTCGTGAAGAAGCCAGCATGTTTTCCTGAAAAATACTAAATGAATTTTGATTTTATATTTTACGGTTTATCACCCTTTTGCAGGGCATTTAAAAACAGAAAAATATTTATACATTGTAAGAATTTTATGTAGATAATAATGATGCACTGATACTAGTCCCATTAATTAACCCATAGCATGGGGGATAAAAGTGAATCCATATCTTTCCCATTGGTATTCGCGCGTAAGTGAATATAACGAACCCGATAGGAATTGAACTCAGCTCTCCGAATTTCAATTTAAGATATATTTAATAAAATAATAAGACCAGTTAAATGTGCTAGACAGGTGGGGAACAGATTTGAACGTTTGGCCGTCAGTATCTCATCAGAGTCAGTTTGTTCAGGTGTTGGATTCTTGCTACTATTGGCCTGGGGAAACGAATACAGCGCACAGCACCTATATAAAGTGATGGAAACGTATACCACTTGTGGTCGCAAGCTCTGTGATAAACTCGCTAAGCCGGCGTTGGTTGTGCTTTCAAGAATACAGATGTCATCGTGACCAATATTTTAAACGAACTTGTCTTTTCAGCTGTTGAAGTGTTCATGCGCTTTCTTCCAGAAATCGTAACTAAGATCTACTCAATATTATTGTATTATGAACCAGAGTTTCTCTATATGGATGTTGATGAAAAACAAATGTTCCGGAACAAGAGAAATTGAGATTTACTTGACCCCACCACTGAGACAGGTTGTGACACAAGGTCAGTTTTTAATGTGGGGACTCGAGTGTTTTCACTCGGGCCGCTGGTCTAAGCTGGTCTTAGCTGTTCTTAGCTTGTCCAAGCTGCTGTAAGCTAGTCATAGCTGGTTTTGGTTTGTCATAGCTGATCCAAACTTGTCATAGCCGGTCCAAGCTAGTCATAGCCGTGATACCACCAGCACAGGGACAGAGCCCTACACCAGGTAAGTATCCAAATGTGTACAACCCTCCAAAGAGGAATTTACGCACAATAGTGATTTTCTAAGGGCAGCTTAGATGTAGCACAATGCCGAAATTAAGGGTTACCCAGTGAGGATCGAACTTACAACTCAATCGTAATTTTTCTAGCGAGACAAGCTTGCTAACCGTTACACTACCTTGAGGTGCCCAACTGAACAAGAGAAATTACATCTTCATCCAGGAAAACGGGCATAATCATAAATAGTGATTTTTATCATTTATCCATATAGGTTTCAGTCGTTGTGGACATTTTTTGTCTTCGATTTCTGATCTGATGAGAGAGAATAAATCGGCTTAGCGATATCTGAAGATTTGATTTAAAAAAAAAAGCCTAGTATCTACATGTTCTCAGTGCTAATAGGCCTCCTAATAACAATTATTACTTGAAAACATTGTAATCAGTGTGTATCAAATCATACAAGATATCGCTCTATAGACAGAAGGAATGTTTGGTGTGCTTAAAGGTAATTTGCGTTGAATCATATATTTTTCGTTTTCATATAACATTACGCTGGGGGTGTATATATGATAAAAATTTTTATTTAATCCGGAAATAAGGTTTCGTCATTATTTCACGTCTTATTGAGAAATAATCATTTGATTTCATTTATTTATCAATAACTTTCAGCAGCTTCGTTTTTGCAAATGTTCCTGCTTTCTGCAATCATTTTGATTAATGAGCGTTCTATTTTGGTTATTATTATTATTATTATTATTATTATTATTATGATTTTTTTTTCTTTGATATCTGGCGTTTACACATTTCTTTCCGGGTCCCGCACAGGGACCTAAGGTTAGAAATGGTATCATGACACTTTCCATTGCAAAAAAAAAATATTACATAGATAAAGCTCTTCGTAAAGTGTGGGCTGTACTTGTCTGAATAAGTTTTTGTATCTCTTTGAGGCATGGACTTCCAGGGATCCCTTCAATTAGTCTACTGGAATCTTTTCCAACCAATCCTAAGGCTCCAACTACAACAGGGATTGTTGATGTTCCCATGTACCACATTTTTGAGATTTCTATTTCAAGGTCCTTGTATTTTGACAGCTTTTCGAATATCTTCAAAGATACATTGCAGTCTGCAGGGACTGCCATATCAATAAGGAAGTCATTATTATTATTATTATCATTATTATTATTATCATTATTATTATTATTATTATTATATTTCGATTTCTGCTCTGGTCACACTACCAATCAAGTCTGCGGGATGATCTAAGGCAGGTAGTGATCTATTGTTATGTTTACTTTCATGATTTGTTTTTCCAACTTCCATAACATCATTAATGTCACATGGACAAAGTTCTTCATAGTGTGTATGGGCTGTACTTATTAAGAGGGACCTTTTTGTATTTCTCTTAAGCTGTAATTTCCAGAGATTTTTTCAATGTGTTGTTGTGTTTCTTTTTGTATCATTCCAAGCGGACCTACTACAACTGGTACTATCTTTTTTTCAATTTCCACGTTTTTTTTCTTTTCCGGTTTTCAGTTCTTTATACTTCGATATTTTTAAAATTTCTTAGTTGTTATGTTACAGTCTGCTGGGCAAGACATTTTAATTACTAAGTAAGTTTTTTTTTCTTTTCGGTTTTTGGCAATTATGGCCATCCTATTTACTTCTATATCTGTTTATATTTCTGAGATGAGGTATTATGTACATTATTTACATTATTCGGACTATTGTCCTCATCTTTGTCGCCATATTTATTACAACGTTTCGGCCGTTGTACGCTCCGGTCTTCTTCAGGTGGTTGGAATGTCGAACTGAACCCTTTATTTCGCTGACTCTGGTAGACTGTTCTAGTTCCAAGTGTCATGCTTAATGGATATCAGTTATCAGTTATCTCCTGTTAATTTGTACCTCTGAAAGTTCTCCACTGCCTTAACCGGGTATTGGACTTACACTCTTTGGGTCCTGTCACTTGGATTTAACCAACGGCTTTATCGACTGTGCCATGTGTCCTTCTATCTTTCTGTCTGTAAAGATGGTTTAATCCCATAGAAATGTGATTCCTTCTATTTCTTTGGGTAATTTTTATCCCAGTGTTTATTCACATCTTTTCCAAAGTGTTTGAACAATGTCCTCTGTAATTCTTGCCACGCGCTATTGTGACGATTCTGATATCCGTTTGTCAGACGTACAGAACATCATGAGATTAGGTGGTCTATGATTTCTTGAGATTTTTCACAGAACCTGCATCTTTCGATACACACAATAATGTATAATATTTGCCTGGAAGTTTCTAGTGAAGAGACTTGTCTTGCGTTGCAAGAATAAAGCCTTCCGTTTCAGCCTTTAATCCAAATGTTCCTAACGATCAATGAATGTTAACTTTATCAACATCGGCCTTATTAGCACTCTCTGGATATTGGCCAAGCAGAGGTTTATCTTACCAGCGTTGTTTCATCTAAGGAACTTAATAATTGGTTTCTTTTTCATAACTTTTGCCCGCATCCTGTAGATAGATAACAAGATGGACCCCAAAGGCAATTCCGAACGATCAAAACATACGACAGCTCTACCTCTGTCATTTTGGTTTGGTTTGATTTGTTTTACGGCATAACAACCTCAATGGGTTATATAATGCCGACAAAATTCGTATTGCTGGTAATATATTTTTTCTTCAAAATGTATTGCTGGTAATATTTTTTTCAAAAATGTATAGCTGGTCGTATTTTTTTTATTTAAAAAATGTATTGCTGGTAATTTTTTTTTTCAAAAATGTATTGCTGGTAATTTTTTTTACAAAGTATTTCTGGTATTAAAACCTATTTTTACACTTTCATGCTGTTTTGACCCCAGTTTTGATGAGGGTTCAACTATTTGCCCATAGCTGGGACCCTAAAAGGTGATAACACCACGGGTCATAGTAGACCTGGGAGCGCCAGCAATTAAGAGGAGGTTCTACACTCCACAAAGCCTCCTGGTCAGAGCCCTTGCTGTCGGATGTAATTTATCGTCTTACCCAGGACACTACATCTATCAATATTTGATTTCTGTTACTTGGCGAAGTGACATAAACCGTATTGTTTTCGTACTCATTAAAGGAGTCAAATCAGTATTTTGATAGATAGATAGATAGATAGATAGATAGATAGATAGATAGATAGATAGATAGATAGATAGATAGATATCAAGTGTGTAGAGTAGATAGATAGATATCAAGAGTGTGGAGTCGATAGATATCAGAAGTGTGGAGTAGATAGACAGATAGATAGATAGATAGATAGATAGATAGATAGATAGATAGATAGATAGATAGATAGATAGATATCAAGAGTGTAGAGTAGATAGATAGATAGATAGATAGATAGATAGATAGATAGATAGATAGATAGATATCAAGAGTGTAGAGTAGATAGATAGATAGATAGATAGATATCAAGAGTGTAGAGTAGATAGATAGATAGATAGATATCAAGAGTGTAGAGTAGATAGATAGATAGATAGATAGATAGATAGATAGATAGATAGATATCAAGAGTGTAGAGTAGATATATAGAAAGATAGATAGATATCAAGAGTGTAGAGTAGATAGATAGATATCAAGAGTGTAGA
The DNA here is from genome assembly GCA_964036315.1 of Acanthosepion esculentum. NCBI lineage: Eukaryota > Metazoa > Mollusca > Cephalopoda > Sepiida > Sepiidae > Acanthosepion > Acanthosepion esculentum. The sequence continues at coordinate 98,430,905 of OZ038500.1, forward strand.
GTAGATAGATAGATATCAAGAGTGTAGAGTAGATAGATAGATATCAAGAGTGTGGAGTCGATAGATATCAAGAGTGTAGAGTAGATAGATAGATAGATAGATAGATAGATAGATAGATAGATAGATAGATAGATAGATAGATAGATATGAACCGACTCAGATACTGAGGCAATATCAATCTGTTTTTCTTTTACTTTGAAGATCATCACAGAAAGATCTAATGTATAAGCAAATACAAATTCCTAAGCACATTTCAGTGTCCTGCATATGAGAAAATGGCTATCTCGCATAATGACTTCGCTGGCTCTCCCGTCACCCACAATATCTTATCCTCGTATCTACCGTTGAAATACCGGTGTGAATGTGATATGGAGTAATACGCAGAAAGCTGTCTATATGCAAAGGAATATAGTTGATCTGAGTTTAAAATCGTTACAATCCATAATCTAATGAGAAGGACAATGGTCAGTTGAGATTATTCCAGCAACTCATAATTGTCCAGAGTGTCAACTAAGTGAATCAGCAGAGTGACCTCAACGCCAAATTCGATAACGGATGACTGTGTCATTGCTTACTCGTCCGATCATTTATGGCCATCGGCCAAAAATATAAGCTTCTCCTACTCCTTTGGTAAATCTCCTTCACGCCGAAGACTGGGCCAAAATTATACGATCTCTTTTATTTCATTTATTTTCAAAGTCGTTGTATCTGAAACATGTATTTAATATCGATATCATTATTTTATATTTTTTTATAAAATGGCCGATTTGTTGCCTTCGTTTATTAAAAGTGCATGCATTTTTGTAATTTCTCTTAGAACACCACAGCTGTGGCCTTGTATTGAACTCAAAAACTCTTTGTGTCTAGTCACTGGATCTAACCAACGTCTTCATCTGGCCCTTACACATGGCGCAGTGGATAAAGACGTTGGTCAGATCAACTGTCTAGACCCAAAAGGTTGTGAGGTCAATACCAGGCTACAGCAGTGGTGAACCTAAAACCTGGAGAGTTGAGTTAAAGGGAAATAACTAAGTCTCCCGGAAGAGGCATGACACGTGGAACTAGAACAATCTACTCCGGTGGAACAAAAAATAGGTTCGGTTCAAAATTGCAGTCACCTAAATAAAGCCGGAGCTTACAAAGGCCAAAACGTTTTGAATATATTAATTAAGATGAGGATAACAGTCCGAAAAATATAAATAATATAAGTAATCATATTACTTCATCTCAGAGACATAGACAAATATTATATGATTTGCAATATTCGGGCTTTTCAAATTGTTTCGTCTTTTTCTCTCTTCCTCAGATAAACTAGCTTGTATGATAGATAAGATCTGTTTATTTGAGATGTGGCATTTGATCGTGTCAAACAGGTTGAATATATTTATATCATTGAGAAATCATAGAACAATAAGCTTAAATGGGTAAGAACTGTCATTCACTTATAACTATGCAAAATAATTTGGATATAAGACTAGACCCATCCTGGGTTAGACGATAAACTACATCTGGCAGCGAGACCTCAGCTCCAGACTTTTTGAGGAGCGTGGAACCACCTTTTAATTGCTTGTGTTCCTCGGTTCACCCTGACCTGGGGTGTTAGCCCCTGTTAGGATTCCAGCTATGGACAAATAGTTAACCTCAAAACTGTGATCAAAACACTATGATAGAATACAAATAGATTTTTATAACGAGCAAAAAATTTTTGAATAGAAAAAATTACTAGTAATACATTTTTGAAAAGACAAACGTTACCAACAATACATTTGAAAAAAGCAGCAATACATTTTAAAAAATTACCAGCAATAAATCTTTTGACTCTCGACCTTAATCTGCTTTACAAAAATACCTCAATGTCACCTACAAACTTATTTCTTACAAAGAATATATATTCTATTCATACGAACCTACCCTAAAAGTTTTGCCAGCATTAAATAACATACTAAGGTTGATATACCGTAAAACATAATAAACTAAACCAAACTAATACTAAACAAGCTGTTAGGTAGGTGCCAGGCACGCTGTAATGTTTAGTGAATCTGTTCTGTCAAATACAGGCGCCTAGTAATTTGACTCTTTAATTTATAAATAGCCTAACAAGTGTTGACATGTCGTAAACTCAACCAAACTAACAAGTGCTGTCAAGTGTAGGAGAAAGAAAGGATTCTTTTGGGGATGTCAAAAGAAATACAAGTGATGGCCCCTTGTTCAACACAGCAGAATGAATAATTGGCCGAAGCAGAACCGAAGAGGGAATAAAAACCTGGGATAATATCGATGAGCAGACAAAAAGATTAGAGTTTTTTGGGGTTACCTCGTCAATTGGTATCGCAATCATGGAGAACTATTACAAAAACTAAATATTTTGGTGACAAAACAAGGAAGACGGAAGTGAAAAATATAAGGTAAACCAATTTCACCTTCTTTAAAGAAAAAGCATCATCCTATATTAAGCCTTTGAGCCCTTTGCGTTTTTGAAAATTTTAAACCTTCTGCCTGAGATCCTGAGTCAAAATTCGCAAATAAATGGTATGTAATGTCTCAATGTAGATATACAAGGTGTTGCAGCAAAATCCGACACTTGACAAAAAGAAAACGAAATAGGCAATAAAAATAAAAGTTGGATATCCAGTTTATTTAGCAACAATTAGAGTTACATACTTCATTATTTTTAAATGTAACCGCCGGCGGCGACTACCATCTCAAGGCGGGCGCGAAATGAATCACACGCTTTGGCTACCATGTACTTGTCCATAGCGGCGAACGCCTCCACCATGGCAGCCTTCAGAGTGTCGACCGTGTTGTGGGCGTGCTTGTTGGTGTTGGCCTCGATCAGGCCCCAGAAGAAATAGTCAAGGGGGTTGCAGTCGGGGGGGAAAGTTCGTCCACAAGTCTGGCGACCGGTGGTGAGAAACATTGTTGAGCAGCCACGCCTGGGTCGTTTTGGCCTTGTGTCCATGAGCGGAGTCCTGATGGAAGACGTGGGGGCGTCCGGCGGCGATCTCGTCCATCCAGGGCTTCACCACGCTCCTCAGCACCCCATGGTAGATCTCAGCGGTGACTCTCAGGCCCTTTTGAAATAAGAACGGAGGCATGACGCCCCACTCGCTGGAGATGATGCCAAGGACCATGACGGAGGAGGGAAACTTCGTATGCTTCACGACGGGAACCTCCTCGATGTCTTTGCAGATACACCTGTCGTTCTGCTTGTTGCTCGTCTCGTCCTGGATGAAATTATTTTCATCAGAGAAAAACCTCACCATCCCGGCTGACCCGAGCTTGAGCTGGTTCTGAAAAACCGCCGCCTTGACCTTCCTCGACTGCTTGGAGGCATTCGTGATGAGCATGCAGTGAGACTTGCGGTAGGAGGAGTAACCAATGTCCTCCTTGATTGTCCGGCAGATCATCGACTTGTGACGGCCTATGTCAGCGGCGATCTTGGCGTAGCTCTGGCTGCCATCATTGTCGACTGTCTCGTTGACGGCGGCGACGAACTCGTCGGCCGAAGAACGAACGTTTGGGGCCTTTCGTTTGGCAGTAAATTCGTCCTTGTTCTCACACGCTTTCCACTTTCTCTAAATGGTCCTCTTGAACCCAAACCAGGCCATCACTTCCGCAGACTTCTTCCCGATGCGAAAAGCAGCTACTACTGCTGCTCTTCGTTCATATTCCATCCTTGTATAGGGTAGAGATAAGAACGTTAGTTAGTTGTCATCTACGACTTTTGTTTTTATTGCCTATTTCGTTTTCTTTTTGTCAAGTGTCGGATTTTGCTGCGACACCCTGTAAAAATAGGTACAAATGTTTATCCACCGTTCAACAGGGTACTGGGCATTAAGTCTTTTTTCTCTACCACTGTTCAACCTGTGGCTAAACATTAAGTTATTTTCCTCTATCACCGGTAAAGCGGTGGTCAGGGCTCAAAGAGTAAATATTTGTGGACTATCCTCATAGATTCTTACAAGCAGTTTGTTCATTCTACACACAGATTTAGACCTACGTAATTGTGTTCTGTACAATGCATCAGTACCAATTACATATTTTGGTTTGGTTGGTTGTTTGGGGTTTTATGGCATATCAACCACCAATGGGTTATTTAATGCCAGATCCAGTATTTACTAAATATATCAAAAACGTATAGCTGGCAACATCATTGTTTCAAAAATAGTTGGCAACATCATTGTTTCAAAAATAGTTGGCAACATCATTGTTTAAAAAACAAGTATAGTTGGCAACATCATTGTTTCATTGTGCTGGAAAAGACCTGGAAGTTCACTATTTTCCCATAGCTGGGACCCCAACAGGTGCTACCACCCCGGGTCAGGGTGGACCTGGGAACACCAGCAATTAAGAGGTGGTTCCACGCTTCCTCAAAACCTCCTGATCAGAGGCCTTGCTATTGGATGCAGTTTAACGTCGTACCCAGGACGAACATATTTTGGAGAGTGGAGATTATGTCATGTTGCCAAGACGCATGCGTGTTACATCGCTAGTAATATACTCATTAATTTGTTCATTTTAACATTCCTTATATGTTTGCTGTGTCATGCCTGCCTCTAGAGAATAGAATATTAAATAAAGGAAATTGTATCTTAAAAAAACCGAAACCGTATCTTAAATTATTGATGTTTTCGTTTGACGCTTTTTTCCACGCATCTATTTCTTTTATACATGCATTCACTTAATTAAAAAATAATAAAAGACATGATTTTCCGGAAAATAAAATGTAAAAATATATTTTAAGACACTGACGTTAAATGACATTACCGGTATAAATACTCTTACTCTGTGTCAGTGAATACTGGAAAATTGGCTCCCTATTTAAAAGGAGACTATAGATAACATACATTTTTCTCTACAGAAGGATGATGAGGATACCAGTGACGGATTAGTTTGTTGGTTGTTTTTATTTACCGGCATGTCAATCTCTGTGTGTCATACCATGTGTTATAGCCAAATTATCGAAATCCTGTAACAGCGTAATTTTCCATCCCACAAAATTTGTAATATCTAAAAAAACACTAAACTAATTGGATTTTTCCAGGTTTTCCCATGAGACATTAAGTCATCTTGACACTATATGTTGTAAGAATCGCTGAGAAGCTCTTTGACTTATTCAGCTAGAAAGAGAACAGGTTAAATATCGTTTTTGTCAGCCCCATTGTCTTCCCAATTGAGAAAATTGTGAGAAGAAAAAAAATCATTCAAGCCTTTAGTAATGGTATCAACATTCATACTCTGGCTTCCATCTTCAAAGTCTATTAAAAAACTGTCAAGAGAACGATGAATAAGTTTAAAAGACAGTGAACAGTAGAGAGGAAAACTGGATCTGCAGGTCACAACAGGAAGAGGATTCGTCATTTCAACTTAGAGCTGAAGAGACCAATTGGAAAAGATCCAACTCTATTCATAAGACGTTTGGCACGGGAGAGAGGAGTTTCAGCTATGACAGTCCAAAGAGCAGTGAAAAAAGACTTGAAAATGAAATCGTGCGTGAAACATACGAGACACCATTTTACTCCAGGACAGAATGTTAGAAGGTTAGAGAGGGCGAAGATAATCTTGAATAAGTTGCAAAGTGATCCTGGAATTTATATATATATATATATATATATATATATATATATATATATATATATGTGTTATTGTCCAGGTTCCTTGTACCACGGTGATGGTCCAAGGTAGAACCAATGAAGAATAACTCGAAATGGAATAACACAGATATATATTACAAATAGAATATATGTACAAAAGAGTAGAAGTGTTAGTAATAATAATCAGGTTAGGTTAGAGAGAACTATGTTGTCTCGAAGTATCACTATTCCAATGTCTTACAGGAATCGTCTGACGCGACTCTGTCTCGGACTGACTCAGAACTCTGACTCACACTGTCTCTATGTCTCTCTGTCTGACACTCTGCTTCCTCTTGCGGCGCAGTATTTATGGAGTACGGACTAGTCCACTACTATTATGGGTAGGTTCCCATAACAATATATATATATATATATATATATATATATATATATATATATATATATATATATATATATATATGAATTTAATTTCAATCTTTCATGAGCTTTCGATCTTTAGCTATGATTAATTAATGATGAACAAGTCATTTTCGTTTATGATCAATTTCATCACGTTCCCTCTGTTATGGTTGGAGTGTAATTATATATTGTTATTGCTCAATGTAGAGTTCAATACTATTATGAAAACCTCAGAGAATTCCAATAATATATCTTTAATCATTTCTAAGATAGCACGGTTCAAAGTTTAATCTAACAATTGGACAATCTTCCTATTGCAAAATTTGGACAATTTTGCTGTTACACCTGGTATAATGACGGAATTTAAATATTTCGTACGCAATTCTTTTAATAAGAATTTTAATAATAGTTCTTATTATCGGGGTGGGGGTAGAATCATTAATTTCCCAAGGGCATTTGCGCATCAAATATATAACGAACCCAACTGGAATTGGAACTCGTCTCTCCGATTAACGATTCCGACCCATTATCCATTAAAACAACCACACATCCACGCTTCCATCGCTTGGGATTCTCATCTAGGTAATGACCAGGCCGGACTTTGCCTAACTTCGCTTATCGTACCGGAACCGGTTTTTCTGTGTGATATGGCCGTAAGCCTCACCAAGGAAGTGATTTGTGACCAACAAAGCAGTTTTAAGTAAAATAAAAAGAAAACAGGCATTTATATTTAGAGTCGGATAGATGATATTTTGGTTAACATAACCTGGAAAAATGGTACCTGAAAGAGATACCGTTTGACCTAACTACTGAGTTTCTGTGACTGGTGAGAGAACAGAGACTGGGTGGAATAGTAAGACAAACATTAAGGTTTTCCCTTTTTTGACGTTGAAACATAAATGTACAATTTTGTAGTGAATATGTGCATGTTCTAATGTAACACTGCATAAGATATAAATATATATATATATATATATATATATATATATATATATAGCGGATTTAGTCAGTAGTCCTTCATTTATGTATGTTTCATTAAAGACAACAGTCAAGATACTAAGATTAAGCTTTTCATTTAATTTTTCTTGTGTTCGAAAAAGTGTTTTCTTTTTTTGGACACATCGTGTGTAGAAACACATCATCAAGATCTAAATTACAATGAATGAACATTATCTATGAGTTCAAATACACCTTAAGGGACAGTGTTCCTGGTCAAACAGATTTAATAAATAATTACAACGTTCACACAACTACATGCCTATCAGACGCCTTACGTTACCCCTATGTGACCTATTAGAATCCATTTAAACACACACACCAAGTTACCAGACTCTATCCGAAATATACTAATAGAAGATACAAATATAATAACCTCATTCACATGTAAGAAAAAAAAAGAAAAATAATGGAAGCCTTAATAGTAAAAAAGAAAATGCCAAAATTTAATGATATTAACTACGAACACGGCCACAATGTGTTAACCGTGTTTGAAAAATAAAACAAGCCTATAACTCTAGTAATATAAACACAACCCATACACCCAATTAAAAAGCCAAAAATAAAATCATCCTTGATAATGGCTGAAAGTATAATCGAAAGCGCTCAGAATTATAGAACATTTGGACAGTTTCTACACACTCGGTGTCCAAAAAGAATGCACATGTTCAAATACAAGAAAAACAATTAAAAAAAAGCTTAATCGTAGTACTGTGTCATCTTTAATGAAACACACACACACATACATATAATATATATATATATATATATATATATATATATATATATATATATATATATATACATATGTATGTATGTATATATAAATAAAAAGAAAGAACATCTCTCTCAAAGTACTTCTGGCACCTAAAAGAATCCAATAAAACACCTACAGTAAAATGGAAGTTAATAAGAAACGCTAGAATATGTAGGTCGTTAAATGACCCATGTCCTTTGTGCATACATGAGAAACTATATATTACTAAGTTTATAAAAAATAAAAATTTACTGAATCAGAGAAATGAAATAGCTATTTTGTGCCGTCATTGTCACAAATTTTCTTTAAACAATATTTAAAAATTAAATTTTAAAAAATGAGACCTGGTAATATACATACTTATATTTGATGTGAATAAATAATTTTAAATTCTGTAAGTAATTCTATTACATTTACTTCTTTATAAAAAAATATAGTCGATTAAATTTGAAAGTAAAAATATTTTAAAATTGGTTTTAAAATTGTAGTTAAATAAAACGGATTCTAACCTAAACATCGTTTGAAATTGTAGTTAAATAAAACGTATTATAACCTTAACACCTTTCTCAAAGCAATTCAAACACTTAAAAGAATCCAATAAAACACCTAAAGTTAAATGAAATTAATATGATAAGTTAGAATATGTAGGACATTAAATAACCCATGTCCTTTGTACATACATGAGAAATATATATATTACTAAGTTTATAAAAAAATTAAAGTTTAATGAATCAGTGAATTAATTTAGCTATCTTTGCCGTCATTGTCATAAATTTTACTTAAAAAAAATGTAACCTAGTAATATACATACTTATAATCGATATGAAAAAATAATTTTACATACTGTAAGTAATTCTTATACATTTAGTTGGTTTTAAAAAGAAATATAGTCTATTAAAAATTAAAAATGAATTTTTTTAGAATTGTAGTTAAATAAAACATATTCTAGCCTAAACAGCCCCCGCAAAAAATCTTTAAGTATACAAATAGAAAAAAATTGTTGAAAAATACATCCCTACCCACCCCTAAACATAATCCCACTTTCGAATGGAACTATTAACTGATACAACGAAATTTAAAAAAATGAACACGCTACCAACCCTTGTCTAGATGAGTGGATTTCTCTGTATCCTTGGAAACACTCAATTATGAATCTTTGCCGTGCCTTTAAAACTGAAAATTTTAAAATAAGTTACTCCAAAATTCGCTTGACGAGGAAATGGAAACTAATGTCTTTAATTTAATAACAAAATTAAATTAGAATCATTTAGCTTCCATTTTTGAAACATGGTCATTACTGTGTAGCGAAAAAAACATATTTTAAATCAGTTAATTTATAGTATATATATATATATATATATATATATATATATATATATATATATATATATATATATAGGAAAGAGAAGTTAAGTGAGACGTAGAGATGTGTGACTATGCCACAATTTGTCACCGACTTTCCTAAGGGAACAGAAATGGACATGAAAGAAAGCGGTTTCCTCAAAAGCTGTTAATATTTAAAATAAATAAAAAAAGAATAATAATTTAATAATCCTCATCTTCATTGCCATATTCACAACGTTTTGCCCGTAATATTCATCGGCCATCTGCATCATTTTACACCAAGATCATTCGGCCCTTTCTTGCTTTTTCCTGATACCCTCCTTCCATCAGTATGTCTTCTGAGTATTAAGTTTTCGAAGCCGTCCTTCCTCATAATGTGACCATGATATTTCACTAGTCTTCTATCAGACAACATGGACATGCCGATCATGACACACAACGAAAGTACCTTCTCACCAGAAATATTTTTATATATTCCGAAGAACGCTGCAAATATAATAACGTTTATTTATTCATACAGAAACTATAATAGATAGGAGCACAATAAGACACGTGAAAATAGTAATTTTTTCATTATTTACATTACTCGGACTATTGTCTTCATCATTGTTGCCATATTTATTACAACGTTTCGGCCTTTCAGCATCTGTCTATATTTCTGAGATGAGGTATTATGTACACTATTTACATTATTCGGACTATTGTCCTCATCTTCGTCGCCATATTTATTACAACGTTTCGGCCTTTCAGTATCTGTCTATATTTCTGAGATGAGGTATTATGTACACTATTTACATTATTCGGACTATTGCCCTCATCTTTGTCGCCATATTTATTACAACGTTTCGGCCTTTCAGTATCTGTCTATATTTCCGAGTTAAGTTATTATGTACACTATTTACTTTATTCGGACAATTGTCCTCATATTTGTTGCCATATTTACTACATCGTTTCGGCCGTTGTAGGCCCCGGCCTTCTTCAGGTAGTTGGAATGTCGATCAGAACCCTTTATTTCGCTCACTGTGGTAGACTGTTCTAGTTCCACGTGCCTTGTTTAATGGATGTCACTTATCAGCTATCTCCTGTTAATTTTTACCTCTAAAATTTGTCCACTGCCTTAACCGGGTATTGAACTCACACTCTTTGGGTCATGTCACTCTATCTAACTAACGCCTTTATCTACCGTGCCATGTGTCTTGACGATAAAGGATAAACTACGTCCAACAGCAAGGCCTCTGATCAGGAGGTTTTGAGGAGCGTGGAACCACCTCTTAATTGCTGGTGTTCCCAGGTCCACCCTGACTCGGGGTGGTAGCACCTGTCAGGGTCACAGCTACGGGCAAATATTTAACCCCTCCCAAACTCGCATCAAAGCATTATGAAAGTGTAAAAATGGGTTTTAATACCAGAAATACTTTTACCAGCAATACATTTTTGAAAAACAAATATTACCAGCAATACATTTTTTGAAAATAAAAATATTACCAGAAATAGATTTTTTGAAAAAAATTATTTCCAAGAATGAAAATTGTCGGTATTAAATAACACATTGAGGTTGATATCCCGTAAAACTAAACAAAGCAAATCAAACCATTTTCTTAATTGGCTCTTGAGTCTTGTGTTCAACATACATACATATATATATATATATATATATATATATATATATGTGTGTGTGTGTGTGTGTGTGTGTGTGTATATATATATATATATATGTATATAATTACCGCAAGAATTGATTTGTCAATCGTTGCTTTGAATGAAAGATTTGGCTGGTACAGCCAGTGCAGCAGTTGGTTACCATCCATAATACTGGTGATACTTTGTTTGGGAAAGAGAAATATGATGGCAACGGAGACACAGCACAAAGAAAAGCGGATATGTTGGACATTCAAAATCGAGAAAAAACATAGACAAATTGTGTAAACATCAAACGAAAACCACTCGCATAGCGTGACATCAAACAAACCAAATATGAATAAATTTCCTAATCAATAGAGTATCTGACATCCCACCCATACCAGTCAACAGTATATTGCGGAAGTTGATGAGATATGACCAATGCAGTATACGTGGGAGTTCTTAGACGGACATCGTATGAGTTTGCAATATCCTCACTAATGTAAAGGCGCGTGGAAACAAAGCCAAATGATAGAGGCCTTTGCTTAAGCTACAATTTTTGTTCCAAGATTGCCAATAAATTTTTGACAACCCCAGAATTAAAAAAATAATAATTTCATGAAGGAAGGAACATATTACGTGTGGTTCTTTTATATAAAAAATATATAATTCACAGATGCAAGAATCTTAGTAGTTTGAGAACATCGATTCTTTTCCGAGTTGATGTTCATCCTTACGCTTTACAAATGTGAACTTCAGTATCTGTCTATATTTCTGAGATGAGGTATTATGCACACTATTTACATTATTCGGACTATTATCCTCATTTTTGTTGCCATATTTATTACAACGTTTCGGCCATTCTGTATCTGACAATATTTCTGAGATGAGGTATTATGTACACTATTTACATTATTCGGACTATTGTCCTCATCTAGGTGGCCATATTTATCACAACGTTTCGGCCGCTGCGACCTTCTTCAGGTTGTTGGAATATCGAACTGAACATCTGTCTATATTTCTTAGATGAGGTATTATGTAAACTATTTACATTATTCAGACTATTGTCCTCATCTTTCTCGCCATAATTATTACAATGTTTAGGTCGTTGTACGCATCGGCCTTCTTCAGGTGATTGGAATGTGGAACTGAACCCTTTATTTCGCTCACTGGGGTAGACTGTTCTAGTTCCACGTGCCATGTTTAATGGATGTCAGTTATCAGTTATCTCCTGTTAATTTCCCTCTCCAAGTTCTCCACTGTCTTAACCGGGTATTGAACTCACACTCTTTGGTTCCTGTCACTGAATCTAACTAACGCCTTCATCCACTGCGCCATGTGTCCTCAAGAATTAGAACTAGACCATTCTACCCCAGTGAGCGAAATAAAGGGTAGAGTTCGACATTCCATACTTAAAATATTGTTGCCACATATGGTCTTGTGCACCTGCTATTTACCTTGAGCTCCTTGATAAAATCCAAAGAAGAATCAGCAATATTATAGGTCCTGATTTGGCTGCTAGGTTTTAATCCCTTTCCCACCGACGCAAGGATGTCTGTATGTGTGTTTTCTATAAATAATTCCATGGTAATTGTTCGAATGTCCTGTTCGCTAGCCGTTTTGAATTTAAACGCGGTACGAGTCTCGTGTTGAGATCTCATCAATGTACAGTTGAGCTAGCTAGATGTAGACGTAAATTCTACAGTTCTACAGTTTCTTCTCTCAATTCTCGCTTGTAGGACTCCCTTCCGGTTCCATGCTTTCCAGCCAACTTTAATCTGCAAAAATTTAAATGCAATGTTAATCGCTATCTACTGTCTACCTGATTATTCTCTTCTCTTCACACTTATTATTAATGTCTCTGTTTCTAATTCTTCCATCTTTAACCCCCACCTTGTGCCTTAGTGGCTTTACTACCTTGTATGTCGTGATACTTATTAAAAAGAAAACGAAATAGAACTAAGTCTGAATGGTACAAGCTTGCGTCTAATATTAGTTTGTCATATTTTATATCTGTTGAAACCCGGGTAAGGTTACTGAATAGAATAATCACACGAAGGTTGGTAATAAACGATAATACTCTGGACAAGAATAACACACATAAGATTCGCCAGCGGCGCGTAGAAGTAGTCAACTGCTTGAAGTGAGTCAACAAGTTGTTTTTTTTTTATCAATGTTGTAGTGTTACTTCCCTTGTTGATTGTTGGGTCATGTAAATTAATAATTGTGTATTTGGGTAGCAACCCACCTCTTATGAACAACTTTTACCACAAATAGCAACATAAAATGTTATCCGAATAACAAAGTGATTGCTGCCCAAATACACAATTATTTAATTACATGAACAGCGATGAATGTAACTATTTATATATATATATATATATATATATATATATATATATATATATATATATATATATATATATATGTGTGTGTGTGTGTGTGTGTGTATATTTTTTAATTGAACATAGTCCGACAATTTATTTAAAGACATTTATATTATGTTTAACGTTCTTTTTATAGATACAAGTATTTAAGCAAATGCTCTGTTTTATAATAAACAGTATTAAACAACATTTACCGGCCTAAATGTCCGAGAAAATTCTATGAAAATTTCTCGGGCATTCAATTCAGTCGGGTATCGACTAGCTAGCTAGAGGCAACCGGACGTGTAGCCACACTGATGAGCTGTCCGTGGACGACATATATATATATATATATATATATATATATATATATATATATATATATATATATATATTAGTGGAAAATATATTCATACATATGCAATCACATATCTAAAATATATAAATAAATATACATACATATACATACATGTGTATAAAAATAATTGCAAGAGGATAGAATCCAGGTAGAACATAATGTCTAGGACAGAGTAAGGATATAATAAAAACATTTAAACATTAATATTCCATGGTCATAATTTATCCCATTGGAATCGTGAACCATGGTCATAATTATTCCATGGTCATAATTTATTCCATGAATAAATTATGGAATATATGGAATAAATTATGACCATGGAATAATTATGACCATGGTTCACGATTCCAATGTAATAAATTATGACCATGGAATATTAGTGTTTAAGTCTTTTTATCCTATATATATATATATATATATATATATATATATATATATATATATATATATATATATATATATATATATATATATATATATATATATATATATATATATACATACATATATATATACATATATATATATACAGATATATATATATATACAGTTGTACATATATATATAGATATATATATACAGATATATATATATATACATATATATATACAGATATATATATACAGATATATATATACATATATATATACATATATATATACATATATATATATGCAGATATATATATATATACATATATATACATATATATATATACAGATATATGTATATATACATATGTATATATATACTGATATATATATATATATATATACTGATATATATATGAAGATATATATATATATACAGATATATATATACATATACAGATATATATATATACAAATATATATATATAAATATATATATACATATATATACATACAAATATATGTATGTATACATATATATATACAGATATATATACATATACATATATATATACAGATATATATATATACATATACAGATATATATATATATACAGAAATATATATTTACATATATGTATACAGATATATATGTACACACAGATATATATATATATTCATACAGATATATAATATATACATACAGATATATATATATATATGCATACAGATATATATATATATATATATATACATACCGATGTATATATATATACATACATATATATATACACATACATATATATATATATATATATACATACAGACATATATATATATTTACATATATATATATATATTTACATACAGATATATATATATATATATATCGAGAGAGAGAGACAGACAGATAGATAGATAGATAGATAGATAGATAGATTGATAGAACAATATTTGTTCAAACTTCCTAACGATGCATGTATACCTTGAGATGTGTTAATGTTCTAGAAATAAAAAGAATAATAAAATGGACTAAAATAGGTAATAAGATACCACTAATAATGAAAGATGATTGATCAGCACATAAAGGAAAGAAAACTAGTAAAAATTTGTATACAGCAATAATTAGGCAAGCATTGACCAAGAAGTTTGAGTTAAAAATCAACAATAATAGAGAATGAGACAAGTACTAAATTAATAGTAATAAGAAAGGGTTAATTACACCAATAAAATCAAACTTAAAACAGCAATAATAAAATGATGAAAAAATTAGTGAGAAAATGAATGATTAAGAATGAGGAATCGACAGGAGTATTGTTATTAAATAGGGCAATAGAAAAAAGAACAACAATCTAACAATAAGAATGATTGTATAGATTCAGATTTAAAATGAATGGCAGCAATAATAAAAGAGTAATGATTCGGTGTTTTGGATTGTAAATGAACAACCAATGCTCAAGGAAAAATAAGGGATAAAAAACGAAAGAACTAAGAACATGTAATTGAGGCGAAAACAATCGTCCAGTATCCAAGCTCAGAATCCAATTAAAAAATACCCCAAAACAAATAAACCAAACGTAACTATGTAAAGTGCTCAATAAACTAAGTAGAGCAAATCTAACAATGAACCTAAAGAGCCAGTCAAACCTACCAGTGCACCCTGACGATCCGCGTAGGTGAAACCTAGGTAGATTTACCTGGCTCTTTAGGTTCATAGTTATCTATACATATATATATGTGTGTGTGTGTTTGTGTGTGTGTGTGTGTGTGTGTGTGTGTGTGTGTGTGTGTGTGTGCATACATCTGTGTATGGACGCGCGTGAGTGTTGTGTGTGTGTCCGTAGATGTTTATCAAAGATTTAATTTTTTATGCAATTTTATTCGAAGGTAATTTCTGAATGTAAAATACAAATGCCAGTTTACACCGCCGTAGGTTTAAAGGCACTGAATCTCCAAATAATCACTTTGGATCGAAAGTACAGTCTGATATTTGAGATGAAAATGTTGAACAAAATTTTAATAAAACTCTACTCTTAATTTTCTCTCGTGATTGTATTAAGATTATTTTACATCTTTTATCTTTCCGATTATAAGTATATAATTCACAATATAGTTCTGAACTTTCCCCCATGTTTATCCCAGCTACAGAACACATAAGTCTACAGCAGCAAACTCCTTCGACACGTTTATGGATTCGATGCATGGTGGGAGATTTGCATGTTTTTCTTTACGTTTGAATCCTGACGATTTTAGTCTAGAGGAAGATCTACGGGAGTTGCATAGAAAAAGGACTCTATTAAGAGGATCTGAAAGCTGTCGATACAGTAAATCATGTCAATACAGCTAGGGATCTCAGTACGACATTTAATGTTATTCATATGATAGTCCTACGCGAATTTCTAGGTTTCAGTGGTTGTAAAATGGGTCTCGTGCCACCTGTCTCTCGAGAATCATCAACAACGTCTCGATTGCTCTGAGTCATTGTTTACACGACAAGTTCAAGCGCTCATTTTGGAAAGCCTTGTTATTTGTGATGAGAAAAAATTCGTTAACATAATGTTAGGCGTCATCGTCAGTGTGTTGGGATGGCTATGAAGTGAGTGTGAAATCAGAAGGTTTTTTGGTTTGAGATGATAAGCGTGAAAAGCATGTTCTTCATATTAATCACAACAATATTAAGCATAGACATACAAGTTGAATAAATCCCAAGGCAAAATTTGAACAAAGAAACAACGGTAGTCGTGAATTCAATTAGAAAAACACTGAATATTTATATACTATTAATTATAATACAATTTGGAAAGCTTGTGTTTCAGTTTTGGTTATATGGATGTTTGACGAAATGTGAATTAAGTATCTAAATGATTTACAGTTCAGGAATGTTCATTTGTTTAGAAAATGTTCACATGTAATATTAAGGAAAATTTATCGAGGGATACATTTTAAAGTAATGTAATGCGACATTTTTGTTGAATTTTGTTTGTTCTTTGTTTGACATAGTTATTCACCCTGGACTGTATTTTTTTATCTTAATGCTTGAATTGCAGTTTCTGTTTAGTAGTGTAGAATAAAACTTTTTTTTAGAAATGTGCAATGAATTCAGAGAGAGACAGAAGGAGATTGAAAGTTGAGTCAGGTGTTGTCCTTTAGTCAAAATGTAGAGACGCGTGGATCTGTGTGGAATCTCTCTAAACGCGAATTCCTGACTGGTGAATTGGACTGAAATTTGTTCTTTTATTTACTTTGAGAAGTTCAAATAGGCTCCAGCGATTTTTGGCGGTAAACACATTCTGGTGTCGTCTCGACCAATAATAAGCCGATTTTCGCAATGTGTGGTGTTGATTGGTCGAAACTAGCTCTTATGGAATAGTCTATTTTTTAATGGGGGTGAGTGGAAAAATATGGACGATTACACAAGCGAATCAATCGAGGAAAAATACTTACTTGGAAATCGAGAGGAGGACTTCACCCAAAGATCACATTGAGCGCATCGAATATTCAAGGAATTGTCTGTGATAAACTGTTAAAAATAATGAAACAACCAATGCTAATCTCTATAGCTAACAACTGCGTCGTTTGATAGAAGCTTTGGGTATAATCTGTTCATTCTTAGTTATGCACATTTGGCTAAAAATCTTTTAGAGAAGCTCTTTTCGAAATGTTACTAAGTCCTCCATATTTTTTCACAATTCTCCTTCCGATTATCACTTTTTAGGGGTTTGCAGAACCATTTGGATGGCTTAAAGTTGACATCATGAGAGGAGGTTGAACATGAACTGGTCACCTATTTTGAAATAAAATCTAAAGAATTTTTACAAACGTAGCATCTGTAGAATTTATGACAAATGGAATAAGTTTTGAGAAAGCAATGAAGTTTCTATTGATTATTAAATATTTCTATAAACATTAATATTTTCATTTGTAATATCCAAGATAAAATCACACTAAATTTTCGTCTCGACCTGATATTTCAGCTCTTATCTAACATAAACTAATTACTCTATAAGTTCTATATTAGTATGTTGCCATTGTCAGCTCTGAAAGCCAGAAAAATCTCATTTACTTCACAGATGTCTATATGATATAAGAATTTGTCCTTTTACTAGGGAAGTATATATTCCAATAATTATCTACAGAAAGGAGGAAAATCAACTCCGTTCAAAGTTTTCGAGTACCAAAAGCAGCAGCATAGGCACTACCAGAAAGTTCATGACCTTTCCTCTTCATGGAGATAGTTATATAAAGATTTCTTCCCCAGCTACAGATTAAATAGCAGAGTAGATTAAGCTCTCTTGTTTTGTTGTGGCAACTAATCGAAGGATTCAAAACCAGTCTTAAGAAGGATGGGCTCCGTCAGGTTAGATTGGCACAGACACTGCAGCGATGGTTGAAGAAAATGTTGCGACCTTGCAATCCTGTTATACAGGAATAAAGTATCGCTGCCGATATTTGAATTTGAACATAGATCGCCAGTTTGCAAACACAGGCGATCCCATTATTGAATCATGTAGACCACGTGACCATAGATGAAACGCATATGTAGGAAGTCGCGTGACGTCTAAGTGATCTCTATTTCTAGTCTATCCTCTACTACTATTCGGATCGCTATTTCTACTCTATCCTCTACTGCTATACAGACCGCTATTCTCTACTCTATTCCCTATACTATTTCTCTATTCACATCGCTATATGGATTACTATTCGAGCGAGTATTATCAAGCAAGTACTATTAGTGCGAATGCTATTCGAAGGTGCCGGTCACCAGTATTGTTCAACGGCGCTACTATAGTTGTATCTGCGATTACAATGTCTCTACTACAACGAGCATTACGAAAGTGACAACGAGTATTCGTTGGCATCACAAAAGTTGCAACAAGTGTTCGTTGACGTCACAAAAATATAATCAGTGACTGGAGTCAAAACGGGAGTCGAGACGTGAATTAAAGAAATATCTCTTGATCTATTAAATGTATATATCATCATATTTTATGATCGTGATTCTAATTGAGCTACGGCACAAAAGTGTACACTCGAAATGAACAAACGAGCTGTTGGTGAACAATTACTCTTTTGGAACGTTGTTATTTTTTTAATTTCCTGGCAAGGCTTACTTTTGGCATTAAATGACAAGAATGGGGCAACCAATGTGTGGCGAACGCGTATCAATACAGACGCAAAAGTGGTCCAGGGTTGCGTGCAAACATCTCTGTCGAAGCTAGTTAAATCTGGGTTTTCCGCAGTTAGCAGCAGAACATTTCAGCATGTCCAGATACAGGCCTCTCATGTGATTAGAATTTTGGCCTCTCTGCGTCTTGTCTTCGTCCAGGTCTTACTCAAGTATCTTATGTCAATAACAGCAACGGGAAAATCATCAGTCGGTTTTTGGCGAAACGCGTATTGCTATTGTCAAAAGACGTGAATTGCTATTGTGAAGATATCCCTCTGGCGCATTTTATTTCCGAAGTTGCTCGTCGACCGCCGTGCTCTGATTTCTGAGGCAGTAGCCTTACTACTCCTTATTCAGTTTTATTTTCTTTCCTCCCGTCATTTTCCCTTCTCTGTATCTTCTCCCGTAATTCTTAAGAGAACAATCTGTTAAGCGTTTTCCCAACCGCAACACATCCTTGCCTTATTTTACAACACAGTGAGGATTGAAATCCTTAATAATGATCTATAAGACTATCTTGTTAACCATCACACAATGATGAGTTTAAGAATCTTTTTATAGTAATTCAACTTCATAATGGCAAACAGTACAAGCGAGTCCATTTTGACAGGCTGGAATTTGGCAATGGAATTCTTCATATTAGATTAACACCAGATAATCGAGAAGTGGATAAGAGAATGCCTATTAACAAGATATTTTTCGTTAATTTAATTATTGCCTTCTAAAACTGCACTCCGGTACATGTGTAAATGTGTCTGTGTGTGTGTGTGTGTGTGTGTGTGTGTGTGTGTGTGTGTGTGTGTGTGTGTGTGTGTGTGTGTGTGTGGTGCGCTGCCGAGTGGTTAGGACCCTGATCTCGATCTTCCCTTCTTTAAATTGTGAGGAAGGTGATTTAATCTTATCGGTTTGGGGAGGTGATTCCAACGTACGGTATCTTGAAAATCCAGGTTATCCCGCGACGACACATGTACAAAGCAATATTGTCTCGTCTTGGAGAACATCCATGGTATTGTAAGACAAGTGGTTCTTCATGGCAAAGTGTCGATTTTTTTATGAAAAAAGATACTGTGGACAGTGGACAGTCCAAAGTTACTTCGACTGCTCTCGATTGATAAATGCGACACTGCACTACAGATTAATTTAAATACAACAAATCAAACCTTTTGTATGTTTTCAATTCGTTCGACTTAAGTCCTCCTGTATATTTCTGAGATGAGTTATTGTTATTATACAAAAGATCTCTCGTCAATATAACACCAGGGCGACGATCAAAAGTGGTTCACCTCCACCGCGTAAGGCCAGCCACAAATAACGTGATTAAGTACTGTGTACACACTATCCCATGCTGCTGCGGCAAGAAATATAGAGGAGAAACACGGCGCCTCCTTAAGATAAGACTGCAGGAACACCGTAAAGCCGTAACACGAGGATAAATAGAAATTCAGGAGTGGCTGACCATATATGGAGAGTAAAGGGCGATCACCGCTCCATACTGGATACGGTTGTAATCATAGACGGAGAGCATCATTGGATAATACGAAAATTTAAGGAATCAGCGTATATGCTAGGCCACAAGATCTCCTACGTCGTCCATGCGTAGACATTACAACTTCGGAACCAGTAATACGGTGGGACTAGAGCAATCTACCTCGGTGGATGAAATAAAGGTTAATTTCAAAATTCTAATCACATGAAGAAGATTGGAGTGTACAGCGACCAAAACATCGTGAATATGACAACAAAGATGAGGACAACAGTCCGAAAAATTAAATACTGTAAATTAATTCCTTATACGTCTATATGAAATACAGAGCGAAGTTATGTTTATTCAGTCTTTGTTGCAAATTAAAAATGTAATATTGTTGTAACTATCTTCCGTCAAGATTAATTTTCTGCATCTCTGGTCACGTATAGTAACTGTAGAATAGTAATTAATAGCGTAAAAGTAAATATTTTGCTTCGTTCCGGATAATTTTTCAAATGTGAAACTGATTTTTAAACCACATAAACATTTGTCTAAGCAGGCATTAAGAGTGAGAAAAAAGTATAGCCTTACGCAAAACGGTTGTAAATGGTAACTGGCGCTAAGCGAAATAAATTCATAAATGTATATAAGAGAAAAGAAGTAAACATCGTTCTTCACGAGGAATAAATTTAGACGTTAAAAATTTACCCTGGATCAAATAAGCATTCATATGAAGTTTACGATTTCTGTTTGAATTGTAAAATATATTATTGTTTGAGGATAAACGATATAAATTATGAATCCATATCTAAAACAATTATAAAGCTAGGTCGTAGTAAATTAAATAAAAAATACCGTATGTAATTGTTTATAAGCCTACTTCATGCATAGTCCAATCCCTGTTTTTTTTTAATTAATTCTAACCTCTTCAGAAAAGATTTACCTGTGTATAGTATAATTGGTCACAGAAGATCAATGATTTTTAAGCTCTTCAAAAATTAACTGAGAATACTTTTGGTAAAAAAGTCACACAACTCGGATTACATTCGAGTATAAACGGTCATCGAATTAATATAGAAAATAAAATACTACAAATCAGATTTAAACTTTCACATATTTTTTATAGATATTAAACAGTCCTGATAATGAAACAAAAGATAATGAATTACATTACAATAATTTTTACGTTAATCAAATACCAGTTGCTTGCAGCAGTTAACCTCACTGTAAAACGCCGGTCTCTGTAAGATCGCCGAAGAAACAACGTTTTCCTTGGTTAGTACCTAGATGGGTGACCGCTTGGGACGTTTCGATGTTCTTATGGAGGAATGAATAATGGCTCGAAATTTGTTGTCAGAGAGCCGAGTTCGAATTCCAATTGATTTCGTTATATTCATTTACGCGCAAAATGACTTGAGAAAGCTAGGAATGCCCCCCATTTTATGGGTTAATGTGTATACTAGTATCGCTTAAACCGTTTATATCGCAAAAATAAATAAAATTACGTAAGAATATTTAGATATTGGCTTTAAATAACCCACAGAAGTTGATATTCCGCTAGAGAAAAACAGCCAACTAAGCAATATTCATTAGAGTTATTTCTAAAGATTAATACGTCTTTTATTTTATTAAGTAATTATTATTATGCCGAGAAGGCTTTGGTTAGAGAATGAAATGATAATAAAAAACACAGGAAAAAGTTTCAACAGAGCCTGCGGAAAAAGTAAAAAATAAACGATAAAAGAACTGTGTAAACAGATGAAGATTGTTTTTTAAACAAAACTAACAAATAAACATTGATTTTTTTCTTTTAAAAATTTTGTTTTATCGTGTTGATCTCGTTTCGATTAGCACCTGTCTTTAGACTTGCAAATAACCTTGGAATTCTATTACATTTGCAACTGAAGCGAATGGAACAAACATCTTTACTTTAGCGGAAAAAAAACATGTTTTACTTTTCATTCATCTGCTTTTCACATAGCGTGAAAACTTGGCACGAATTTAAAATAAACACGATTTGCGAATTTTTATTCAACAGTAAAAACTAAATGATTATTTTAATACAATGTCTTAGAACTTATGGCATTAACTAACATCAAGTCTACGAAGCAGACAGTTACTGATTTTTTTGTCATTAATTTATTACGGCCTATCAATCTTAGCAGGTTATTTAAAGCCAGAACCTATTTTTAGATTGTAAAAATGTTTTGGAGATAATAATGATTTACTGATACAATTCCTACTAATGTACCCATAGCTGGAGGAGAAGTGGTAGTTTCGTTACTTTCCCAGGGGTATTTCCGCGTAAGTGAATATAACGAACCCAACTGGAATTGGAACTCCTAGAATCTAGTTCTACCTCCGAACTGTTATCCATGGCACTATCTGAACATAAAAGCTTTCAGAACCTGGTATATTTAAACGGTCATCCATCAAGGTACTACCCAAGATCGACGTTGCCTAACTTCGGTGATAGTTCAGAAACAGATGTTTCAACGTGATATGGCCGTAAGCCCACAGTTACTTTGATTTAAATCGATATGTAATATACAGTAATCTCTGTTGTGTATTATGTAATACTATTTCATGATAGTCTTTTATTGTATTACCTATTTTGACACGGACTTAATATTTTTTGAAAACAAATCAAGAAAAGGATGAAAGAAGAAATGATTAAATGTCAATAACAAATTTTCTGGAGACTCACTAGCACCGTCCTTACTATTCTCATCAACCTTCTGTAGAACCAAATCTCTATTTACATTATTCGGACTATTGTCCTCATCGTTGTCGCCATATTTATTACAACGTCTCGGCCGTTGTACGCTCCGGCCTTCTTCAGGTGGTTGGGGTGTCGAACTGAACCCTTTATTTCGCTCACTGGGGTAAACTATTCCACGTACCATGTTTCTTTAATGGATGTCAGTTGTCTGTTATCTCCTGTTAATTCCCCTCTCTAAGTTCTCTACTGCCCAACTAACCTTAGTTAGATCCAATGACCTGACCTATAGAGTGTGAGTTCAATACCCGGTTAAGGCAGTGGAGAACTTGGAGAGCGGAATAAACAGGAGATAACAGACAACTGACATCCATTAAAGAAACATGGCACGTGGAACAAGAATAGTCTACCCCAGTGAGCGAAATAAAGGGTTCAGTTCGACATTCCAACCACCTGAAGAAGGCCGGAGCGCACAATGGCCGAAACGTTGTAATAAATATGGCAACAAAGATGAGGACAATAGTCGGTATAATGTAAATAGTGTACATAATACCTCATCTCAGAAATATAGGCAGATACTGAAAGGCCGAAACGTTGTAATAAATATGGCGACAAAGATGAGGACAATAGTCGGAATAATGTAAATAGTGTACATAATACCTCATCTCAGAAATATAGACAGATACTGAATGGCCGAAACGTTGTAATAAATATGGCGACAAAGATGAGAACAATAGTTTGAATAATGTAAATAGTGTACATAATACCTCATCTCAGAAATATAGACAGATACTGAAAGGCCGAAATGTTGTAATAAATATGGCGACAAAGATGAGGACAATAGTCCGAATAATGTAAATAGTGTACATAATACCTCATCTCAGAAATATAGACAGATACTGAAGGCCGAAACGTTGTAATAAATATGGCGAGACCCAATCTCTGTTGCCTCAAGTCTCTCATTTATGTGTAAGGAAAATATCCAAACTTCTCAACCACATAAGAGGACTGATATCACCCAGCAGTTCCGCATTTATTTTTATGTGTCTAAAGGAATCTTCCTGATTCCAAACACTTTACTTAGATACTGGATGCCATCTGTTCTTATTCCAATATCCCTTCGGGTTTCTCTGTCATGTTTTACCTTTTTCTCTTAACATTTAAAAATTTCTGTATTTACGTGATTTTCACATCTCCAATTTTGAGCTCGCATCTTGGGCTTTTCGTCTTCCCGACAACCGTACATTCTCTCTTCACACTTCCCTCTGAATTGCGTACCTTTAATATGTTCTGCCAAATTCTCCAAGCGCACTGTATAGAGAAACATACACACACAGAATGACACACAGAATGACACACAGAAAGACACTCAACTTGAACGACACACAGGGGCCTAAACAAGCCATTAGTTTATTTCGGATTGATAGAAATATTACGTGTTACCATAGTATATTCATCTCAGATCAGTAAAAGACATGTTCGAAGCCGAACTTTATAACTACCGAATGTTTCTGATCATGGATATAAGAGTTCCGGAGACGATTTTGGGAATAATTCTCACATTAATTAGAATTCAATAAGCCATTTTAGATTAATTGATATGAAAATTCCACAGGGAAACAATATTTTGTCTTTTTACAATTTTTAAGTTTCGTAGCGTACAATGAAAAGTTATGATTGGACAACACGAAATCATTTTCCAGTTTTTTTTTGTTTTGTTATTTTTTAAAAAGTTTTTAACAATTGGTACCTCCAAGACGCCAAGTATAAGAATTTAGTGTCTGCATTTGTACTCACAACAAAAAAAAAAAAATAAAACACTTCAATTTATTTCGATAACATCTCATCTTAAACGGATAACGTATTTAAGTTAGATCTAATAAATAATTCGTATGATACAGAAAGAATTTAAATTCGCGGCTTTCTGTTTATTTGTTGCTTTTATCATTTTCGAGTTTTTCATTATTTCCTGTATTTTCTTCAAGACTTCTCTATTTTCATTCCTTCCGTATTTTCTTTGTCTTTCCTTTCTTCTCTATTTTCTCTCCATGCTTTTTACTTTTGTTTTTCTCTTCTTCAATCCTTTCCTTGCTTTTCTTTTTCATCGCTCTTCTTTTCTTGTTTTCCTTCTTTTTCCTTCAGTTTTCTCCCGTTTCAGGTTTACGGCCACATCATGTTAAAACATCGGTCCTCGGACGATCGCCAAACATTAAGCAACGTCAGGACTGTTCAGTAACTACATGGGTGACCGCTTGAGAAATCTAAGTACTGTAAGCATGGATGTGTTTGCAATTGGAACTCGGAGAGCAGAGTTAAAAAAGCAGAGTTCCAACTTCTGTTGAGTTCATTATAGTTACTTCTGCGAAAAGGCGCTTGCGAAAGCTATGAATCCACATCTCGCTAGCCCCTAACTATGGGTTAATTTTAGGAATTGTATGAGGAAATCTCCAAACATATCTTAAAACCTAAAACTATTTTCTTGTTTTAAATAACCCGCGAAAGGTTGATAAGACATCAAACACAAAATTAGTCAAGAAACAAATCTTCGCTTTCTTCATTTTCTCTTCATTTTCCATCTTCTATTTCCTTTTTTCATTTCTTTTCCTTCATTTTCTTTTTTTCGCCTTCGATGTTTTATGTTCTTTGATTTCCTTCTTTTTTTAGTTTCCTTCTTTTTTTAGTTTCCTTCTTTTTTAGTTTCCGTCTTTTTTTAATTTCCATCTTTTTTTAGTTTACTTCTTTTTTTAGTTTCCTTCTTTTTTAGTTTCCTTCTTTTTTTAGTTACCTTCTTTTTTAGTTACCTTCTTTTTTAGTTTCCTTCTTTTTTTAGTTTCCTTCTTTTTTTAGTTACCTTATTTTTTAGTTTCCTTCTTTTTTAGTTTTCCTTCTTTTTTTAGTTACCTTCTTTTTTAGTTTCCTTCTTTTTTAGTTTCCGTCTTTTTTTAGTTTCCTTCTTTTTTTAGTTTCCTTCTTTTTTTAGTTAACTTCTTTTTTAGTTTCCTTCTTTTTTAGTTTCCTTCTTTTTTAGTTTCCTTCTTTTTTAGTTTCATTCTTTTTTAGTTTCTTTCTTTTTTTAGTTACCTTCTATTTTAGTTTCCTTCTTTTTTAGTTACCTTCTTTTTTAGTTTCCTTCTTTTTTAGTTACCTTCTTTTTTAGTTTCCTTCTTTTTTATTTTCCTTCTTTTTTAGTTTCCTTCTTTTTTTAGTTTCCTTCTTTTTTAGTTTCCTTCTTTTTTTAGTTTCATTCTTATTTTCGTTTTCTTCTTTTTTAGTTTCCTTCTTTTTTTAGTTTCCTTCTTTTTTAGTTTCCTTCTATTTTTAGTTTCCTTCTTTTTTTAGTTTCCTACTTTTTTAGTTACCTTCTTTTTTAGTTTCCTTCTTTTTTCTAGTTTCTTTCTTTTTTAGTTTCCTTCTTTTTTAGTTTCCTTCTATTTTTACTTTCCTTCTTTTTTAGTTTCCTTCTTTTTTTTAGTTACCTTCTTTTTTAGTTTCCTTCTTTTTTAGTTTCCTTCTTTTTTAGTTTCCTTCTTTTTTTAGTTACCTTCTTTTTTAGTTTCCTTCTTTTTTTAGTTTCCTACTTTTTTAGTTTCTTTCTTTTTTCGTCGTTTTCAAAATTTGTTCGCTTGTGTTTTCTTCGTTTTCTTTTTTTCCTTTTCTCAATCTTCGATGTTTTTTCCTTCCTCTCCTACAACGTTTTCTACTGTTTACTTCCATTTTTTCTTTTTCCTCATACCCTCATTCTATTTTGCCCTTTATTTTTTCATTTCTTCTTACATCGCAGTTTTCATTTTCCTTTTTTATAAACGATTTAAAACAAAAATTCTCCCTTTCTTCATTCATTCTTTACTTTCTGTCTTCCTTATTTTCCTTCAACCGCATTTTATAGTTTTACTTTCTTCCTTTCTTTTCCTTTCCATTTCTCCTTCCTCTTTTTCATTTTTCCTTTATCTCTTTACACTCAAATCTCTATTCTTTTCTTCAATCTTTCTTATCTTCTTCTCTTTTGCATGTTTCATCATTTTCCCTTATATTTTCTATAGTTTTCTTCCTCTTTTCTTTGTAAGTTTATTTCTTTCCGTTTCTTTTTTCTTTCCTTTCGATATTTACTGTTGATCTCAAACTCTTTTGCATTTTCCTCGTTTCTCGCATCAACCTTTTAATTCCTTTTAATTTCTGGCCCGTTTTTACCATTCATGTCTTATTTCAGTCATTCCATCTCGTTCCTACTTTATATTTCATTTTTTCTTTCTATGTTAGCTATTCTTCTTTTCATTATTACTATGCATTTCTATTTTCCTTCCTTTGCTATTTTTCCTTCCTTTGCTATTTTTCTTTCCTTTGCTATTTTCTTTCCTTTGCTATTTTTCTTTCCTTTGCTATTTTTCCTTCCTTTGCTATTTTTCTTTCCTTTGCTATTTTTCTTTCCTTTGCTATTTTTCTTTCCTTTGCTATTTTTCTTTCCTTTGCTATTTTCTTTCCTTTGCTATTTATCCTTCCTTTGCTATTTTTCCTTCCTTTGTTATTTTTCTTTCCTTTCCTATTTTCCTTCCTTTGCTATTTTTCTTTCCTTTGCTTTTTTTCCTTCCTTTGCTCTTTTTCTTTCCTTTGCTCTTTTTCTTTCCTTTGCTTTTTTTCCTTCCTTTGCTATTTTTCTTTCCTTTGCTCTTTTTCTTTCCTTTGTTACTTTTCTTTCCTTTGCTATTTATCTTTCCTTTGCTATTTTTCTTTCCTTTGCTATTTTTCCTTCCTTTGCTATTTTTCTTTCCTTTGCTCTTTTTCTTTCCTTTGCTATTTTTCATTCCTTTGCTATTTTTCTTTCCTTTGCTATTTATCTTTCCTTTGCTATTTTTCCTTCCTTTGCTATTTTTCCTTCCTTTGTTATTTTTCTTTCCTTTGCTATTTTTCTTTCCTTTGCCATTTTCTTTCCTTTGCTATTTTCCTTCCTTTGGTATTCTTCCTTCTTTTGCTATTTTCCTTCCTTTGCTATTTTTCTTTCCTTTGCTATTTTTCCTTCCTTTGCTATTTTTCTTTCCTTTGCGATTTTCTTTCCTTTGCTATTTTTCTTTCCTTTGCTATTTTTCCTTCCTTTGCTATTTTTCTTTACTTTGCTATTTTTCTTTCCTTTGCTATTTTTCTTTCCTTTGCTATTTTTCTTTCCTTTGCTATTTATCTTACCTTTGCTATTTTTCCTTCCGTTGCTATTTTCCTTCCTTTGCTATTTTTCTTTCCTTTGCTCTTTTTCTTTCCTTTGCTATTTTCTTTCCTTTGCTATTTTCCTTCCTTTGGTATTCTTCCTTCTTTTGCTATTTTCCTTCCTTTGCTATTTTTCTTTCCATTGCTATTTTTCTTTCCTTTGCTATTTTTCATTTATACTTTTCTTTTTATATATCCCATTCTATTCCCGCTCTTCTTTTTTCATTCTTCTCAACTTTCTATTTTCCCTTTCCCTCTTTTCTCTCATCTTTTCCTTCATTTTTAGCTTCAACACTCTTTCCGTCTTTCCCTTCATTCCATCTTTCTTTTCTATCTTTTCATTCCTAATATTTTCCCTTTTCCTCTCATCTTTATCCACAATTCCTTCCTTTATTCATTCCCCTTTATGTTCTTCCCTTCTTTCTTTTCTTCATCCTTACATCGTTTCTTTGGAGCTCATTTGGCGGCTATAAATCTTTCTACAGAAAAAATGTAAAATCTATTGTTCAATCACAGAAACATGAAGTCAAGTTCTTTTGCATTTATATTTATCAAATTTTATTTGTTCCGATTTTGTGTTGATGGGATTTTCGTGAAAAGGTTTCGTCAACCAAAATTGTATATTTAAATTTGTTCTTTTTTTGTCAAAAATAAAGTTTTTCTTTTTTTTCATTATTTTAGGCTTTGCTTTTTGTTTTATTTTCACTTTAAGCTATTATTTCATTTTCTTTTTCGTCGTTTATTACAGTTTCTTTATTCTTTACTGCAATCATTCTTCATTATTCTTCCTTCCTTTTTCGTTCCTTTTCGTTGCATTATTTTTTATTTAGTCTTTCTTTTAATTTTTCATTTCTGCATTTTTCTGTCTTTTTAAGGGTATGTTTTTTAATACTTTCTCAAATTTTCTATTCTATTTTTCTTTAATTTTATTCGATCTTTTGCTTTCATCCTTTTACTCAGATTTTTTATTCCGTTCCTTTAATTTCAATATTTTATTCTTGTGTTCTGTCATCCAGTTTTTCTTTCGATTTTTTCTTTCTTTCCTTCTTTCTTTCTTGAATGCATTTTTCACTTATATATTTTACCTTAACTTCTTTTTTGTGGGATATTTCTTTCATTCTTTCTTTCTCCCGTTCTTTCTGAAATAATTCCTTGCACGTATTTTCCCCTTATATATTTTGCTTTAAATTCTCTTCTACTTGATATTTCTTACTACCGTCCTTTCTTGGATCCATATTTCTTTTCTCTATTTTTTCCGTTAACGTCTATTTATTGAATATTTCTTTCTTTTTTTCTGTCTAATTTTTGCTTTCTTTCTGTTTTTGATTGTTTCTTTCTTATGATTTGTATAAATAAGTCACACCATTACGTTCAATAAAAGCACATTATGCCGAACAGGACTCCGTGTTTTCATTACACATTCTTTATTGAATCCATTTTTCTTTTATATTATACTTTAGTTTGCTTCTTTCTCTTGTTCGTATCTTCCTTTCTTTAATCCAATTTCAATTCAACTTCTTTTTTATTTGATTTTTCTTTCATTCTTTCCCTCTTTCGTTCTTTCTTTCTTGGATCCATTTTTCTTTTACATATTTCAACTTATTTTTTATTTTATATTTCTTTTCTTATTTATATTTATCCCTAATTTTCCTTTCATTCTTGGATCCATTTTACTTTTATATTCCTCCTTAGTTTCTTTCTTTATCGTTTTCTTTCCTTCTTTTCTTTCTTAAATCTCTTTTACAGTTCTATTCTACTCCTTTTTTTATTGTTTTCATTCTTTCTCTCTTACTAGTTCTTTTCTACTTTCTTTCTTTCTTTCTTCATTCAAATGTACTTATGTTCGTGTGCTTCTCTGTTAAGTTAATGAATAAAAAAGCAAACATTTTATATCTTTTTATAAAGGGATCACAGATGCAACAGCATAATAACGTCGTATAAAAACAAAATCGAGTTTATTTTTCCCATCAATATTCTGAGATAAATATCAGACTCTAAAAGAGAAGAAGAAAAACATTTTGAAAAAAATATATATTAAGGTTAAGCGGTGCAACAGTCGTAAATGAAATCTAATTTACAATCGGAAAATGAGCAGAGCCAAATCGTTTATGAAAAATAATGCCTTTGGCTAAACTTTATCCGAGGCTGGTTGATTATCACTTTTCTTTCTTGCTTCGTTGATTGGCCAATCAGAAACATCGACTGCTAGGAATTGTTTGCAGGAAATCAAGTAAGATTAATGACATTTCCGTTCGATTACATTTCAAATGTTGAATAGTAATTT
>OZ038500.1:98469037-98474037 GCA_964036315.1 Acanthosepion esculentum
TATATACATATATATATATATGTGTAATTCGGCAGCAACTTTTCTTTCAAACATGTAGTGTTGAATGTTAAAGACAACATAGTCTTACATATTTTCTTTTGAATTTTTCTCATATTCTCTAATGAGACTTTTTATTTAAAAATAGTTTCGAAATATGTATTGTCCATACGATGACCTAGCGCTTTCGAACATCATTGTTCATCTTCAGGGTCAATATTTTAGTCAAAATTTTTTTTTTTTTTTAAACAAACATTTGCCAATTATCTTGTAGCGTAATCATGTTGCTACTTTTTTACAAACTATAAACGTTAAATTCCTTTTAAATTCAAAAGACGCGATGATGTTATATCACGTGCATGGCGTAGATTTTTATCATGTGACAGCGTGAAAAAGATTTCCAATACACAAGCCAAAAGATCGAAGAATACGCTACAAAATTTAAATATATTATAAACATTTCAATATATTACCAGATATATTATAATCTATACGATTAATAAGAGGTCTTTTGATTTTAATATGTAATGCCTCTAAGATTTTAAGGCGTCTAATGTCTGTATGTTTATCTATAATTTTAGTATTTTCTACAAGTATTTTACGTATATCAGATTGCGTAAGGGAAACAGTATGTGACTTAATATGTTGTTTAATGGAGCTAGTATTATTTAAATGCAGAGTCAATCTTCTGGAGAGCCGGGTGGTTGTAAATCCAATATATGTATGTGGATTAGAAAAACATTCATACACAACATTGGTTCTATCAACAACATGCAGCAACTGGAGAATGATTATTACTCATTATCAGGTTAGACGTTTTAAATTTACTATAATATATATTAAGTTTTAAGGCCTTGTTGGAATCAACAGGAAACACATTATGGTGTATTATAGACTTAAGGGCCTTTTCATCCATGCTGTATTGTCTATGCATTTGTCCTCTGTAAAAGAGGTTAATTGCGGATAAGTTTCTTGGTGTATCTCTTGTTAGGTCTGAGAAGTATCTATCAAATTCATTATCAACTAGATAGTTAGGAAAACCGTTATTAATAAGGGTTTGCTTGATGTTAGTCAATTGTTTATGAAATATTTTATTGGTAGAAGAGATAAGTTTTGCTCTAGTAACTAGGTTAGAAATAATTGACCGTTTATATTTAATGGGGCATTCACTAAGATAGTTGAGGGTGCAATTGTTATCACTTGTAGGTTTTTTGTATACAGAAGTGGTAAGAGTGTCATTACTAGTATCTATTAAAACATCCAAAAAAGGGATATTATTATCTTTAGTTAGTTCATGTGTAAAATTAAGTACTGAATTATTTTTAAAGGCTTGTTGCAAAAAGGTTAATTCATCAAAATTTTTAGCAAGTATAAGGATATCATCAACATAACGGAGGTATACGCTAGGTGTTTCAATAATACCAAGGCAACACGAGAGGCAGCATTAGTAGAGGTACCATTAGTCGCAGCAGCAGTTGAAGCAGTAATAGAAGCAGCAGCAGAAGAACAGTAGACAATCATAACATTGGATTTAAAGTTTCAAGTTCTAACTCCATGATTCTTCTACGAGTTTCTTTCTTTTTATGTGCCATGTCCTTTCGGGACGTTGGCGATCATGGCTCTCCACTTCTCTCTACCCCTTGCAGCTCCCAACAAATTCCTTCCCTCTGCTTCCTCTCCAAAACCACGTTCTGTCATCCACTTGCTTAAGGTATGTCATGCGTTGTTTTCTGTTGTCCTTTTTCCTTCCATTCGACCCGTGAGTATCAGATTCTCCAGACACTCCTTCCTCATTATGTGTCCCAGAAGCTTCAGCTGCCTCTTCCTGATATTAAGTATAAGCCTGCTTCTTGTTTTCAACCTCTTTAAGACCTCATCGTTGCTCACACGCTCCCCCTATGATAACTTTATCATCATTTTGTATAACCACATCTCTGTCGCCTCGTGTTTCTTCTTCATCTTTGAGGGAATCGTCCAACATTCGCTGCCATCAAGAAGGACAGATGACATATCGCTATCTGATGTCTTTATTATGCTTTTCTTTTTCTGTTCATTAGTATGGTTTCTGTTCCTAATTCTTCCATTGTGTCTCAGTGGCTTTACTGCTTTGCCTGGCGTAAAATCGATTAAAAAATGTTGCCAAAGTTAGCCGAGTAAGAAATTTAATAGGAAAAGTAAAATAAAGAAATTATAAATTGTTTTATTGCTTATGCGTCACAAGACTAGACCAATAGGATAATTAATAATAATAATAATAATAATAATAATAATAATAATAATAATAAATCATCTTGTATCAGGTTGCACGATATTGGCACCCACTGAATATAAAACCCGGCATGACAGAGTGGGCCAATATCTGCACTGGGAAATTTGCAACTCCTACGGGAAGGAAACTGAAAGAAACTGGTACGAACACCACCCAGACCCGGTTACGGAGATAGGACCTGTTACAATTCTATGGGACGACACAATACAAACTGACAGAACAATCAAAGCCAACCGCCCAGACGTTGTTATTAAAGACCACAAACAAAATAAGTGCCTCCTTATTGATATGGCAGTCCCTGCAGACTGCAATGTATCTTTGAAGATATTCGAAAAGCTGTCAAAATACAAGCACCTTGAAATAGAAATCTCAAAAATGTGGCACATGGGAACATCAACAATCCCTAGAGTAGTTGGAGCCCTAGCACTGGTTGGAAAATATTCCAGTAGACTAATTGAAGGGATCCCTGGAAGTCCATGCCTCAAAGTACAGCCCAAACTTTACGAAGGGCTTTATCTCTGTAATTATTTTTATTTTTATTTTTATTTTTTGCAGTGGAAAGTGTCATGATGCCATTCCTAACCTTAGGTCCCTGGGCGGGACCCGGAAAGAAATGTGTAAACGCCAGATATCAAAGAAAATAATAATAATTATAATAATAATAATAATAATAATAATAATAATAATAATAATAATAAAAATAAAATAAATAAATAACTGCATGATTCTTTTACGAGTTCAATAGCCTAGTTAATTAGAACGTTGTTGTTTTGTTTTGTTTTTTGTTTTAATTCGCTGGCGTAGTAATGTTAATTCACTTCCTAGACTGGGATTGTTGTCATAGTAGAAACAAGTTAACCAATTAAAATGAAGTACTAAAAAGAGTAAAACGAGATTATCATTGATAAGTGAACGAGAACAATATACCGGTGTAGAATAAATAAATTACAGTCTGTATTTCTGGGATGAGGAGTTTAATCAATTCTTATTCAGACCATTGTTCTTTGTTATCACAACGTTTTGACTCTTGTGCCTTCCGGACTGGTTAATCAACAGGGAATTCTAAACTGAAGTCGGTATTTAATCTATGATCTTAGACTCTTTACATTCCACAGTTTAATTCTTAATTTTACTACTGCTCAGTTATTGCTCGTCCATTTCTTTTGAATCCAAGTACACATTGCCAGAGGACTGAACTCATAATTAATATATCACAAAATTCACGAAACAAAGTTTTAACCCATGTCCCATTGGACAATTCTCTGTAAAAATAATAAATTAATCTGTTCGAAATTCCATGACGGTTACCCAGATCGCTCAAAACCTGAAGAACGTCGGAAGGCACAACAGTCGAAACGTTTCTAAATAAGAAGAATTATGAAAATATTAGTCTGAATGTTGATAATCAGAATACGGAACATAGGAAGCAAACTTTCGGCTTCGACCTGACAGACTGTAGTTTAAAATATCAAAATTTATATTCGATTTGTCACTCGACATCTATGAAGTCTGGGAGAAAGGTACCATTATTATTGACACAGCGTTTCCATTTATTCATATTTTTGTCTTCTTTTATATTATCAATAGTGTAGATGAAACGTTAGTTATATGTACATAGGAAAGATAATCGCTACGGTTGGTTCCCCATTTCCGGAGGTCAAAAGGATTGTACTTGGTTGAGTGGCTTTCGGGAAAAAAATCTGTAAGATGTTGAGAAGTCCTAATTCAACAATCGAAAACCAGAGGCATTTTTAATGAATATGTTCGGCTGATGATGATTTATGGAAGTGAGACAGGGGCAGGGATACTTGCAGTGGCTCAACGTAAAATAAAACAAATCATGTTCGGAATCACCTTGATTGATAGTAAGGGAGCAGATCTGGATTTGACAGTAGATTGGAGTGAATAATGGAAAATATGAAGAAGGAAAAACATTGATAGAATGAGAGCACATGTCTCGACGCAGTCACAACAGGGGTAGTATTAAAGCGACAAAATGGACAGTAAGGAACTGGAACGAATGGACGGACAAAGTCAAATTGGCGCGAAAGTCTAACCGGATATCTCGTCCCCATTTGATGATCCGGTGATAGAAAGTAGCCGTGGTCAACCAAGCAAGGGTTTATCCAACAGGTGTAAGAAAGCTTTGGATTTATAGCTGATCCCTTTAGGATGTGGGAAATCCTTGTTCTCCGCAAATTTCTATCCATTGTGCTCAAGGCAACGTTTGCCGCCGTTAGCATCTCTTTCATTTTCCTTTCTGCCATATATTTGCAAAAGCTTTATAATAAGTATTCATCGCTCCTCTTCCATCCAGTAAAATCCAGACCCCCATATTTATTGCTACTGTATTTAGACAGAACTTATTTCTAGGTTCCATTGTTATTTTCCCTTTTATGGTAAAACAAACCTTTTACCTCCCCTGTCTTACGATTTGTATAAACATGTCACGCCGCCTTAGCCAAAATGGCAAAACTCTTCTGTTACGTTCAATAAAGGCACATTAAGCCGAACTCGACTCCGACTTTTCCTTACACTTTTCTTTAAAATTCCATTTACCTGCATTTTTCCAAACTTTATTAACGAGACACTTCTACTTCATTTTCAGAGGCTCCGTTCTGTTCTGCCATATTTTACTTTCAATATAACTTTTCAGTTTTATCCTCTTTGTAGAATAAATCTTTACTTCGTCTTTTCATTTTTCTTTCCGACATTTTCTTCTTATCTGTGTTTG
>OZ038500.1:98479037-98664037 GCA_964036315.1 Acanthosepion esculentum
TGAGCATACTTTATCCCATAAATATAACACACCTTATGCGTAAGAGTATATTTCTTTACATATATATATATATATATATATATATATATATATATATATATATATGTTTTATTTTAGATGCGCAGTACTTAGTGGAAAGCGATCAATATCAGTGATAGAGCTAACATATTCAGTAGTATGGATATGATTTTGTGACCCTGGGTTTCACAATTTTGCGATCATCAGACAATGTATTTTATTCTTTAAAATTCCATCTATTTATAGTTGTTTGACTATGTTTGGCGGTGGGGAATTTGCCTCTGTGTTTGGGGGTGGCACTCTGATACACATAGAAACGTATATATATATAAATACAGGTGCAAGCATTTAGTTCACACTACCATATCAATATAAAGAATCCGAGGTTAGTCGCATATACACATCCATGCGTTCGGGCATATATACATACACAATTGTAATTCTATTTCGGTGTCGAGACCGTAAGTTTTTATAGCGATTTTGTTTTAACTAGGAGCGGGTAGGGGTGTTCTTGAAGCTTTTCAGATCTCCCGCCGTCAGAAAAAAACTTACATTCTCTTACATACACACGCACACACATAAGTGGACATACATTCCTATTGGTCGGGGTCTTTCACTTTGGCTAAACTGTATTCTGTCTGTGGCCATGGTGATGATGATGTTTGTATTTTCAACGCTAACTGCTTGTGTCTTATTGACGACTGCGACTATGCAGATAGTGATAATAAATGTGATTTTAAATATTAACATGTTAATAATAGATAATAGCTATTGATGTTTTAACGATAGCCTAAGTGATGATAGAAACAGTATTAATGAAAAGGGGGTAATAATGGCAATCGTAATTATGGAAATCGTTGTGATAATGAGGATGATACTACTACTACTACTACTAATAATAATAATAATCAATAACAGTGTTAAAAAAGCAGTACTAATTGTAGTGTAGATCGTTACAAAGTGATTGTTGTAGGAGTGGTGGTAATGTAGGTAACGTTTGTTGTTCATGATGATGGTAGTCTTTGAGTATAGAATTCAGTGAATATTTCGAAGACAGTAGGGAAGCGTAGTTCAGGTTAGCAGTGGAAATTGGTAGCAGAGCGTAATTCTTCCTTCTGTCCTGGTCATCTTTGGTTCTGACAGGTTCGCATTGGACATTCGGAGAGAGTAACCAAAATGGCCGCCGTTATATAAGACGGATTGAATATTTTATGCCTTCTGATTGGTTCACCTTCATTTGGGGGAACTATAAAGTGAGTCCAGTCATTTGGCTTTGCTCACTAGTATACAATGTATCCAAAATAACTTAAGAACGTCGCTGATAGTTTATCGATCTGTGTTAGTTGTTATAGTGGTGGTAGTGTTTGTGGTGGTAGTGTTGGTAACAGTGCAGATAGTGTTAGTGATAGACGTTGGTAGTCATGTTTTGGTGATTTTGGTGTTCTTGCCTTTTAGTGTTCTACCATTTTTCTGTAGATTCATTCCTGGCAGCGTTCAGTTTAGTTACATTTACTTACCCTTTTTATAAACCGTCATAATAGATATTTATTTTCGTATCTGCATTTTAAATTTATTTCCGACCTTTGGTTTATTAATTCTTTTTATTGTGTCTGGGAGATTATTTCCACTTTTTTGTGTAGACAAAATAGACAATTCTTTGATATGTTATTTTAGGCAGATGGGTTTTCCATGATTGCCCAGATTATTTTTGGTATAATGTTTCTGTCTTTCAGTTTCCATATGTGTGTGGATAGTGTGTTACTGTTGGAATATTTTCTTTTGACAATAAGAGGTCGTGGGTGTATTTTCTTTGCCTGAATGTTCCTTCTGTGGCGCCAATGTAGTGTATTGTAGTGTTGTTGGCCTTTACATTAGCTTTTGTATACTATATGAGTTTGTAAGCAAT
Organism: Acanthosepion esculentum; assembly: GCA_964036315.1. Classification (NCBI taxonomy): domain Eukaryota; kingdom Metazoa; phylum Mollusca; class Cephalopoda; order Sepiida; family Sepiidae; genus Acanthosepion; species Acanthosepion esculentum. The sequence goes on from OZ038500.1 coordinate 98,480,962, forward strand.
ATCCTTGTAGTGGGAATGTAGCTTTGTCTTTGATTACGCTATTTTTATTATGACTTTTTATTATTTGTATTATGATTTTAGTGTAGCTGTAGCTACCCTTTACGGTATTTTTGGTAAACATTGTTGCTAAGGGGTTTGTTACGGAGAAGTATATTTTATTAGATTTAGGAATGTCCTGTCGATGTTTGTTCTGACGGTTTTCTTATATGGTGGGTTAAACCAAATGATGTTTCTTTTTCTATTTTTCCGTTTTGGTTGTGGTTGTGTTTCTTCTAGCTGATGCATGTATCCGATTTTCTTTAGTGCGTTTTTATATGGCTTTTTTTGTCGTTAAAAATTTCTATGATGGACGAATTGTCTGATAATCTGTGACTGATCGATTTGGGTATGTGCTTGTTGTTGGAGGATGGATGGTTGGAAGACGAGTGTATGTATGTGGGAGTGTCATAGCATTCTTTGTCCAGGTTGAGGGTGACGTCTAGGAAGTTTGCTCTTCTTGTCTTTGTATTCATTTCTGTTTTGAATCCAATAGCTTTTAGAAAGTGTAATATCTTTTACCTAAATCTATCTATTTGGGGTAGACTGTTCTAGTTCCACGAGCCATGTTTGATGGATGTCAGTTATCAGTTATCTCCTGGTAATTTTCCCTCTGAAAGTTCTCCACTGCCTGAACTGGGTATTGAACTCACACTATTTGGATCTGTCACTGGATCTAACCAACGTCTTTATCCACTGTGCCATGTGTCCTTGAGGATATATATGTATTAAAAAAAACATATTTACATGAAATGTAGAGATGAATCGGTTTAACTTGCTTCTGAAGGGATCTGTTATTTCCTCAAATCTCGCAGTTGGTTGTTTGTATCGATTAGGATATCATTAGAGGCTATATATGTGTATATGTAAAACATAAACATATAATATACAGGGTGACCCCAAAAAACGGGAATTTTTTAAGTGCGTATTGCCAGACATGAGCAAGTGGCAACACTGCGAGACAGTGACCTTGAGCAAGTAAACATTTCGCCTTTTTAGTAACGAGAATGAAATTCACAGTATCTCAGCTGAGATGTTGCAGCAGTCAATGAGGAATCTCAACCGCAGATTTCAAGAATGCATTCGTACAGGAGGACGCCATGTACAGAACGTAATTTTAAAAAAATGAAAATTCCATCATTGTTTCTTAAATGGCATGTTTTAAGGTTTCAATTACTATGAATTAAATATTTTTCTTCCATCACTCTTGGTTTTATTGGATTGTTAAAAAGTTCCCGTTTTTTTGATCACCCTGTACAAAAGTATAAAGAAATAATTACTTAATTTAAATATAACGCACTGTAATTTCAATTAAATATGTTATATCATTATTTGCACTTATTAAAGAATTTTCTAAGAATAGAGCCACTTACGGCGTAGGATGAATTTTAATTTTTTTCGAGAATTATTCCTATATTAATTTTCTAGTGTTGAGTTTTCTATACTTAGAATTTCCTGGATGTTGGGTTTGTGGACCTTAATACTGAAAACAAAAACCTAATTTTTATACAATCTGTTGATTTTCTATTGATGTTGACCTCATTGCACCATATCTGGCATAGTCTCCTGCCATGTATTTAGAGATTCTTGATAAAATAAAAAGAAAGATTTGCAATGTTATTGGTCTTGATCTGGCATCTCTACTTCGGTCCCATTCCAACCGCCGTAACGTAGCTTCCTTGTGCCTTAATTGTTCCCATGTACACTCCTACATCTCAGCTTCAGTTACTTTCTTACGGCAGTAATGTAGCTTCTCTGTTCCTTTTCTATAAATACTTTCAAGGAAATTATTCGGATGAATTTTTCACTATGGTACCTAGACTTTATGAATTTTGTCGCAGTGTTATATTGGTGGCAAATTTAAGAGCAGTACTAGATTGGCGGCAAGGTCTCATCATTTTACAATTGAAATGGCTAGATGTAACTATGCTAACAATTTCTTCTATCTCATTTCTCGCTTTTGTAAAATATCGAGTGAACTTTGAAATTCAGAAATTTTAATGCAATATCAATCTTTATATATTGTCTTTTAAACGTTGTTCTTTTATTGTCCTCTCTCTTTGATAATAGCTTTTCTCATAATCTCTAACAATTAGTATCCCCTTGCATCATAGTGGCTTTATTGCCTTGCTTGGGTGAGGGTGAAATGATAAAAAAAAATCCTGGAAAAATCACTTAGTCGATGAGATGATAGTGGTTGGATCGGGGATGTCTCCGTTGAGTTTTGCGGATGTCAGGAACCTTGAAGATGGTCTTGGTATTAACGGTCTCTACTAACTACAAAGTGACATCAGTAGATGAGCATTTGAGATGGCCTTGTCAAAACTATGTTTACCGGTTACGCTATTCCGTATTGATGTATCGCAATCTACACGTGTATTAGAATCGCCCAGAAAAATAAGTTTATTATGGATTGAATTATTTCTCAACTACTTTGCGTAATTTAGAGTAGAATTTCTCTTTAGTGCCTTCACTATATTCATGGATGAAGTATAGCAACTAAACATGTTTGAAAACTTAGTTCTGCCAATGCAAATGCACAAGTCTCTCATTGATGCCAACAGGTAGAGATTTCAGATGTTTCAACAGGTCGTTCCGAATAACAAACCCGACTCTTGCTTCTCTCTCTCTCTCTGCTGACCCAGGCAAATCAATCCAGAAAAATGTGTATCTACTATCAACCTCCTGTAGCAGACCAAAATCAGCTAGTCTAGATTCCTAGAGAGCAGCTGATGTTTTTCTTTATAAGGATGCGGAAAATCAAAGCAGTCCAACATTCAAGATTCTTCTTATAATCCTTGAGAGTTATTCCATTCCAAGTCCAAATAAAAAGATCTTTAATACTTAACATATTTAGGAAGTTTGGGACGCGCAAGTATATGCAGTTAATGACGAGGAAAAACCAATCAGCAATTTTTAGATCACATTCTCTTGACCCTTCCTCCCTTTTAGTAACTGGTTTTTATAAAACTACATAGGAAACATATTGAAGAACATTTATGTTAGGTAAGATATAACATGCATATAGGTATATTTGATAAAACTTTATAGCATAGTTTTACGTAATATTTACATACACATTCAAAAGCGCAAACTGACTGACAAACTTGTATTTAATTAATATTCGTGTGAACAAATCCAAACTTTAGCTTTATAAATTAAATAATGAAAAGTGAATATTCTTATTATGTTAAGGCGTAAAGGCTATATTTTCTGTTACTTCAACAATGAAGACAATATTCATCATTATCTCGAAGCAGAAAGTATTATAAAACCAGAAAATCGACTAAAGTGGGTCACAGGCAAAAAAGAATTCTTTAACTTTTCTGAATAATTAAATGTTTTGAAATATTGTCGTCGCAACAGAATGTCTTTATCTTCGTCATGCAGTTAATAAAACTCGAAGCAGATTCATTGTCATCTTATGAAAGTAGAAAAAAAAATCATTCGATGCTCCAACCGAACAAAGCCCGAAGACAGATTTTGTGAGATTTACATTTAACAACATCGGTTTGTTCGCAAGAAACGGAAAAGAACTCCGCAGGCGCAGGCGCATGCGCGGGCGCATGCGTTTGAGATGTCGACATGTGACATATGATTCTTTTGAACTTGTGAATGTTGAAGTGCGTACGTGAATTTGCTATACCCAGAAAAATTAAAGGAAAAAGAAAGATGCAAACGTGATTATATTTTATATATATATATATGTGTGCTGTATTGTGTATTTGTATGTGAGTGTATGAATCAGCATACGTACACCCGTGGCAGCAAGCTGCATATATGAGTAAAATGTAGAGAGGCAAAAGAGAGAAAGAGATATATTCCAGCTAACAGATGTCAATAAAATTATGAACATAGATATATAGATAAGAAAATAATTAAATAGATAGATATAGAGACAGACAGACAGATATATATGAACAAAATTAGATAGATCCATAGGTAGTTACGAACGGAATTAGATAGATAGATAGATAGATAGATAGGTTGATAGATAGATAGATAGATAGATAGATAGATAGATAGATAGATAGATAGATAGATAGATAGATTTGCAGAGCCAAAGTAAAGCTGAAAATACTAAATTTCTCATAAATCTATGTAGGTATGTCCAGAGAATGAAATTCAAGAAAATTAAAAAAAAAAAACTTGTCTTGCTGCAAATGTTCATACCGAAAGTTTTGCAGGACATCTATGTCAATTTATTTTTGTCTGTTCGTAAGTCGGGTATTCCGCTAATATTTGAAAATTAGTTCCAAATGCCTCAATAGATAAATAGATAGATAGATAGATAGATAGATAGATAGATAGATCGGAAGGAAGGAGGGAATTAAGGAAGGAAGGAAGTATTTAAAGAACGAACATAGATAGATAAATAGATAGGAAGGAAGGAATTAATGAAGGAAGGAAGGAAGTATTTACAGAAGGAACATAGATAGATAGGTAGGTAGGTATGTAGGTAGGTAGGTAGGTGTGAGAGTGAGCACCTGCTAGCCTACAAAGTGTCTCAAAAGAGGCTGTGCATCCTAATCTGGTCAGTTCATGAATATGTGTCTCAACTCTACCGGTAAAATTCCCTTTCGTGCGGCCTCGTCGCGTCCTTGAAATAATCGAATTGGGTTCAGTGAGGAAAGCGAATGTTTCGGTGCTCTAATCGAATCATCGTTCAGATCGCAAAACCCGAAAAGTGTACATATATATATATATGCAGCTGCGTGGCCGCTTCGGAATTCAAATTCTACAATGAATTTGCACGTCCAAACGAAAGGGGCCTCGGCGACGGTCGGGGGAACCGTGATTGTTTATATCTTACTCACTCAAGTGCATCCGACTGCCGACTTGGGCAAATTTCGTTCGGGATGGGACAAATTCGTTTGACGTAACCAACTCAAACGATCCCAGGTGAATGTCACAATACTTAAAAGTAACTGAGATAGTCAGACCGAGGTGATAAGATTCACACGCAATTATATATATATATATATGAATGAATAAAAAGTGACAAGAAAATGTATGAATAAAAAGACTGGTAATGGCATGCGCTTTTAGTAACGATATCATGTTTAGTATGTCGTTCGCGCAAATATATATACCAACTACATACGTAATGGATGAACCTACACCCATTTTTCATTTTCTGAATAAGCCTATATCTTCTTACATATAATGCCGCAGATTAACTTTCAATGCATATAGAAACAGTCTCTGGATGACAATATATATGTATATATAATTGATTCACCGAGTCTGAAACCTCTACAGAATGCAGAAAGCACTGGACGGGCGATTCGTCCTACATTTGGGACTCATCAGCGGTGCGGATCCATTTCCGAGAATTGAAACCATGACACTTAGATCGTCAAGCAAACACCATACCAACTGTGCCAACGGGCCTCGCTGACAAAGAGGTAGCAAATCAGACTCAATATAGCGCCGCTCAAATATAATTATCAAATGCTCCTAATAATTTTAAAATGTATATATATATATATATATATATATATATATATATATATATATATATATATATATATATATATATATATATATATATATATATATATATATATATATATATATATATATATATATATATAAGTATATATATATTTATATATATATATATATATATATACACACATACATAGATACACACATATATATACGTTATAGATATATATATATACATACATACATGCATATATATATATATATATATATATATATTCATATATATACATGCATATATAGAGGAGATATGTGGGTGTATATGTATATATATATATATGTTTGTGTGCATATATATATATATATATATATATATATATATATATAGTGGCAAGAATACAAGTGAATAAAAAGTGACGAGACGAAATACTATTCTCACCCGATGCGATTCGTTCTCTGGGGGATTTATCAAGGCAATGGATATTTATCATGGTGCACGTGTTTATCTACAGGACTTATCCAATTTGAACAACAACTGAATACTCAAAAGCTTTTCCAAATACGTAGCATATAGTCAGAGTAAAAAAATAACCAGCGAAATAATAGCTCAGAATCAGGCATATATAAAATAAATAGTGAAAACTCCTCCTCACAATACACTGGAGAAACATTCAGAAATTTTAAAAAACCGTATCAAAAATCACGAAAAGAACCTCATAAATAATAATTTAAAAAATGCACACGAGGCTGGCATCCCGTTCCCACCCCTTCACCGTTGAAACTGTTAGATGTAGACGTCTCTTCTACTCCAATAGCTTCATGTCTCGCACATCTCGCCTGTGGAACTCCCTTCCTTATTCCTGTTTCCCTGACAAATATAATCTCCAACTATTTAAGTGTAACGTCAATCGGCATCTCCAGTTGCCTTGATCTATCCACTTCCCTTCTCAACATCCTTTCCCCTTTCATTCCTATCTGCTCTCGCTCCAAATCTTCTGTAACCCCCTTACCTTGATCGATCCACTATCTTTCTCCACGTCCTCTCCTTTACCACTCCTATCTGCTCTTCCTCCAAACCTTCTGTAACCCCTTGCGTGCTAGTGGCTTGTGGTGATAAGCTTAAAAAAAAAAGTCATAGACAGAAATGAATTCTACCATAATTTTTATTTGGAAAAAGGACCAGCCATAATAAATGAAAGTAATTAACTCGGTAAGAAAATTCTCGGCGGTGCCGCTATCGAATGGTATCAAAATATAGATCTATGCCCTGGTTATTTCCAAACTCATCATTCTTGAAAGAATTACTATTATCCCAAGCCAATATACACAACAATAAATATGTTGAAAAATCAAAACAAAACGATTAATTTCATCATTAGAGCTTTGGAGATGTACACCATATATGTCGAACTCATAACATAATAATCTAATCAAAATCCTCGCAATATTCATGAAAATGTATAAATCTATTCCTCGGTTTCCTTCCAATCTCACCTTAAATGAATTAATACTTTCCCAAGCCAAAATACACAACAACACATTTGTTAAAAAATCAAAAGAAAACGAGTAATTTCATCATTTCAGCCTTTGAAGATGTACATCATATACATCCATCTTATAACATAACAATCTAATCAAAATCCACAAAATATTAATGAATACTGTATAAATCTATGGCTCGGTTTCTTTCCAATCTGACCGTGAATTAATTAATGCTTTCCCAAGCCAAACAACACAACAAGAAATATGGTGAAAAATCAAAAGAAAATTATTAACTTAATCAATTCAGCCTTTAAATATGTACAACACATACGTCGATCTCATACCATCGCAATCTAATCATAATCAACGCAATATTCTTAAAAATATATAAATCTATGCCTCGGTTTCTTTCCAATTTCTAACCCTTCTTTAATTAATTAATATTTTTCCAAGCCAACATACACAACAAAAAATATGTTAAGGAATCAAAAGCAATCGATTAATATCATCATTTCAGCCTTTGAAGATGTACAGCACATGTGTCCTTCTCATATCATAACAACCAAATCACAATCCACGCAATAGTCACAATAATGGACACATCTATGCCTCGGTTTGTTTCCAATTTCACCTCTCTTGAATTAAATAATACTTTCCCAAGCCAGCATACACAACATCTTATATGTTGAAAAAATTTTTAAAAAGTTTAATTTCAGCCTTTAAATATATACAGCACATACGTCCACCTCATATCATAACAATCTAATCAAAATCCACAAAAAAGTCATTAAAATGTATAAATCCATGGCTCGGTTTCTTTCCAATCTCACCGTTCTTGAATTAATTAATAATTTTCCAAGGTAACCTAAACTACAACAAATATGATAAAAAATCAAAAGAAAAATTTTAATTTCATCATTTCAGGCTTTGAAGATATACAAGCACATACGTCCATCTGATACTATAACAATCTAATCGGAATCCACACAATAGTCACAAAAATGCATAAATCTTTACCTCGGTTTCTTTCCAATCTCACCTTTCTTAATTAATTCTTTCCCAAGCCAACATACACAACAACAAATGAGTTGAAAAATCAAAAGAAAACGTTTAACTTCATCATTTCAGTCTTTGAAGATGTACACCACATACGTCCATCTCATACTATAACAATCTAATCAAAATTCATACAATATTAAAAAAAAATGTTTGATATTACTCGCTCATTTTATATTTCAGCAGACTTTGAATTAGGGCACCTTCACTGACCCTTTCAATCACGTGATGAACATTCTCAAATATACAGGCCTTGATAACCGTGTTTCATCTTCGCCTCTGTCTACATATACACGGGCAGCATAAGAAAGCCTACATTGCCTTGACAAAGTCCCTCAAATGACGAATGGCATCGGCTAAGTATTGTTTTCCTCGTGCTTTTTAAAAAATTTGTTTTGTCTCTTCTACCGATACACTTAATCTGAATACATTATTATTATTATTATTATTATTATTATTATTATTATTATTATTATTATTATTATTATTATTATTTCAATAACTATACTCGACTGGTGTGAAAAATGTCGTCCACTGCTTTTACTCCCCGCAAAACTGCTGTTACTCCCTACAACACTACTGTTACCCCCCGCAACACTGTTTTTACTCTCCACAACACTTTCGTTACACTCCGCAACACTGCTGTTACGCCATGTCACACTGTTTTTACTCCCCGCAACACTTCTGTTACTCCTTTCAATAAAGAACCACAGTGTGTGAACTTTACTGTCAATGAGCACCTGAATATATTGAGAATTAACTCCGCCCACGAGTAATACATTTGGATTGGTTCACTTGATAACATTTTTAAAAACAATATCAGTTTTTTTTTTTACTGCCAGTTATCCCTCACCAGTTCATCCTACTGACAAATATCACTGGAATATCATATTTGCACACACGCATTTAGTCCAGGGCTTTAGTCCAATAATTTATTAGCGATAATTTCAGTAGTCTTGTCTGATCTAAAACCAATTTCCTCTCTGACTAACAGGTTTTAGTCACAATAATCGACTGAATTTGTTTTCGCCATTTCCTCAATATCCACTTCTGATAAGACAATTCTAATTTTTATTGCCCAGTCTTAACTTGTCATTTCTGTGTCAATAAAACATTTTTTATTAGATACCCGGACTCAAATAACATTTCCATATTTTTCGTGAAGATTATAGTATTGCTAATGGTAATTCCAGCCGTTTCCCTATAAGGAAACATTTGGCATGCATTGACCGAGCCGCTGGTACACCTTTTGGTTAAAATTTATAAAATATTTCTCTTAAAACAATTTTTTAGAAAAATAGGTTTCCCAAGTCCACTAATTTTTATCGATCTTTCCTGTACTGATTGGGGTTTCCTTCCGAAACTTTTATTTGAAATAGTGTGGACCATTAACATTATGATTCTGCCATTGTTTTCCCTTCAAAAAATTACCTGTGCTATCCATTTTAGTTGTTGCTGATGTTGGTAATTCTCAGACGATGTGCTTTCTATTTTTGCTATAGTTTTTATTTGTTTGTGATTCGGTTACGACAGTTGACAATATACAAAGGGGGATAGTCTTCACCAGGATCCCCAGACTTCACTCGATCAAAGCTAAACTGAATACATTACTATGACAAGGCATTGAGAAATATATAATGTTTTTATGATAATCTTGTATGAAGCAGATAAATTGTTTTTATTTATTTATTTTTTTACGTTAGCCGTTAAAAACAAAGAAAAGAATACTGAAATCTTACGTAATGTCAATCCTCCTATATGGTATCCAATGCTGAAACAATCCCCTCACAGATGAAGAAGCGACTTGAAGAAAACATAAATGTGGTTCTACAGAAAGATGCTGAGAATTTCTTTAACGGAACATGTGAGCATCGATGAAGTTTTATAGAAAATGCAAATATACAGGGCACTTATACTTAATATTAGAAAGAGATAGTTAAAATTTCTAGGGCGAATGATGAGAAAAGAGAGCTTGGAAAATTTGATACACACAGGGAGTTTGAAGTGAAGAGCGATAGAGGAAAACAAAGCATAACCTAACTAGCGAGCTTGATAAAATGGATGGTGGAAAATAAAGAAAAAATTATGAAGAGCTAAAAATGATATTTAATCGTAGACAAACATGACCGACTACCTCCTGAAGGGACACTGCACATAGAAAAAGAAGATGATAAAAAAATGTGGAAAAAAAGACTCACTCATTTCAAGATTAGTAAGGTTAATATGTCACATCTTGTCTTAAGAGTTTTGACAAATAATTTTATTTTAATTTATCTGATCACAATTTCTTCTATAATTTTTTTAATTTTTAAAACACTCAGGTTTTTATTTTATTACGTATTTGGCTAGAGTCCTTCCCCACACCACCTAGTCAAAGGTTCTTCCAATCTGAAATAACTCTCCCTTATAAAGTATTGCTACTGTTTTATAAAATCCATTCCTTTTCACTTTTTAAATAGTAACATCACAATATCCTTTCTTTTTGTCCCGGCTGTACTAAAGATAACATTCAGTGACACAGTCAGTTTGAACGCGCATATAGAAAATGGACGACATTGTTATGTTTATACGAAAAACACACACACAAAAAATCAGATTTTAAATCTGTAATAGGAAGGACTGCATATTATTTTCGGAAAACACTTTTGTAATTAAAATCTCAAGAAAAAACTCTATACTCCCCAACGAATGCTAACATTTGGGTGGACGTTTATATCCCACAAATATTATTGTATGTAAATCTTCTGTAATCTGAGAAGGATTCCTGAATATTCTACAAATTTTAATAGACCAACCCAGACGAATGCTGATCATTACAATACAGCATAGATATATAATTGCTATCACACATGCATTCACGCAGACATGAACAAATTTCATATATACACTACAGGCAATAAGTTTTTGGTGACAGTCTGCATTTCTTAATAAACCCTTAAAATGGAATATTTTTGTATTTTTTAAAAGTCAAAGATAAAATTTCAGTAACTGCAGTGAACTTGCTTTTATACTTTCTGTATTTCTCCAGCTCCCCTGACGACCAAAACTTTCAAATTTGGATTTGTCTGTCCACATTATATTTTGCTAAATTGTGAATATTTTGCATGAGACTTTTTTTTCACAATTAACGTCAGCAGACTTTTTGGAGATTACCAAAATGTTCAACTAAGTTAACTGTTAATACAGCTTCTAAATATTAACACTGGCAATATTGCAAGCAGCACATATGTAGCTGTCTCTATTTGAAAAAAAAAATGCCATTACGACAGTATTTTCATAGTTTTCTTTTTATTCTTTAATTTGGAAGTAATTTGCAGAAAATGAAAAATCAAAGAAGCTAGACATTGAGCTAAAGGCACAATTGAAATTTTATTCAAAGAATGTTACTCTCAAAGACAGATTACCAAAGACGGTGAAGATTTCTAGACATGCAGTGCAATGTACGTTTCAAAGGCAGTTAGGAATTGACACCCATGACAGAAAAGAAAAGTGAAAACTACTGCTGAAGATAATCAATTGATTATTGAGAACAAAAAGAAAACTGCTCCAAAGTTGACAGCGGAACTTAATTCCATTTGACTGCAACCTGTGTCGCTCTCAACTCTGAAAAACCGCCTTAGATTAGCGGGGCTCGAGGTAGGTGCTTAGCCATCAAGAAACCGCTGTTACAGAAGGTGAATAAGCAGAACTGCCTGTTATAGGAAAAAAAAGTCATAAAAACTGTACACTGAAAGAATTGCGAAATGTATTGCGGACGAACGAGTCCAGGTTTTAAAATTTTGGTAGGAACAGGAGAGTGTACGTGAAAACAAACCCAAGAGAAAGACTGAATTATGAATATGTGGTCCTAGCAATTAAGCGTTTGGGGAGGGCTAAAGAGGGCTGGATATCTTATTCAAGATATTAATTTAAAAAGAACAATCGATTTTGCAAAGACATGATTTTTTTTTAAGCTTATCACCCCAAGCAAGGCTGGAAGCCACTAGCACGCAAGGGGTTACAGAAGGTTTGGAGGAAGAGCAGATAGGAGTGGTAAAGGTGAGGATGTGGAGATAGATAGTGGATCGATCAAGGCAAGGGGGTTACAGAAGATTTGGAGCGAGAGCAGATAGGAATGAAAGGTGAAAGGATGGGGAGAAGGGAAGTGGATAGATCAAGGCAACTGGAGATGTCGATTGACGTTACACTTAAATAGTTGGCGATTGTATTTGTCAGGGAAACAGGAATAAGGAAGGGAATTCCACAGGCGAGATGTGCGAGACATGAAGCTATTGGAGTAGAAGAGACGTCTACATCTAACAGTTTAAACAGTGAACGGGTGGGAACGGGATGCCAGCCTCGTAGGACGCATGAATTCATGAGGCCTGGGAACCAGCGAAAGCAGCTCCTCGGAGCTATTACCATGGAAGTATTTATAAAAAAGACAGAGCGAGGCAACGTCGCGTCTGTGAGAAAGAGAGACTGCAGAAGAGAAGCTAGATCAGGGCCAATTACATTGCATACCCGTCTCTGGATCTTATCAAGAACCTTGAGGCAAGCAGAAGGGGCTCCAGACCATAGTCTCACAATGTGGGATATTTTAGGATATACTTCAACTCCGATATGCGTCTATTCTCTCGGTTACAAAACCAAGACGCGAAAAGCACGCACCCGATATCGTCGATGCTATGATTAGGTTGGTTGTAATTTACAGAGATTGTGAAATTGTTGTTGTTGTCCCTGGATTTTCTTCTTGTGGTTATTGAAACGTAAACGGAACTCTGTTCCGATTTCTCCCGCATAATTCCCCTTCTTGCATTTGTGACAGAAAAGTAAATATGCGAGATTGGAACTGACACAGCTTAGAGCCGGCGGTTTGAATACCACAGGAGTACCGGGGTGATGTAAATTGTGAGTGATGATGTGTTTGCATACCAGACACCGGGGTTTGTTGCAGGCGGCATTCCCTTGGTGAGGTGATGTGTTGCATATATTTGATGATGCGATTAACACATTAAACGCATCTGTTATCACAAGAAAGATTACAACGTACACATAGGACAACTTTGCAATCAGCTTCTTAATAGGAATTACCCACTCAAAATAATCAAATAATCTATCAGCAAAGCTACCAAACATAACAGAAACACTCTCCTTAACTATGCAATTAAAAAGAATATTTCCAGAATCCCCATCGTATTTTTTATTTTAATTATAACATCCACAAACTTTCCTAAAACCATAACTAAAGATTTCCAACATTTAAAACTGGACAATACTACTAGTAAATTATTTAGCGATAAAACCCTACATGCCTTACAACCTCTTCGGACTTTTAACATCATTATTAGCGAACAAAATATTGATTTTATTTATGATAACTAGGTAGGTTCTGATGAATCTAAAAATTAGATTTTTTTTTAATCGCAAGCTAATTAGCTAATATACATTTTTAAATTATGGAACCTATTCTGAACCTGAGCCTCCAAAATTTCATTCTAATATATTTTACGTTTGCTAATTCAAAGAATACCGTACGTCTTGTCAGACGTCGCTTTTTGGTCTATAGATATGAATACAAAGTTTCAAATAATCTGATCCTGTTAATGCATTCTATGGTTTCTCTGACCTAAAGAGCGGGAAAAACATCTGTTTCGTGTTTTAAACGTAGGTTGTATATCTTTCACACCGACTTTTCTTACAAAGAATGGAAAATGGAAAATTCGTCTCTTCATTCATAAACTGTGCACGAAAGAACATAACCGTTACACCAATTCTATTTTAGGCAACGGATTTCACCGCCACTAAAACTTTGGAACAGCTCAGTGAAGTATTCGGAGAAAGACATTCTTCGTTTAATATTCGATTCAATTGTTTAAAGCTAACGAAAGATGACGCTTGTGTGACATTTGCTGGTTGCGTCAACTGGGAATGCTAAAACTATAAATGAAATTCCCTGAGAGAGGAACAGATTAAATGTTTGATTTTTATTGCAGGATTAAAATCTTCTAGTCATGACGATGTTCGCACCTGACTTCTTTCAAATGTGAAACAGGACAAAGACATTACGTTAAAAGCCTTCAACACTGAAGGCAATAATTTATGAAATATAAAAAGAGACACTATGCTGATTTTAAAAACGAGACACTATGCTGATTTTAAAAAAAGAAAAAGATGTTTTATCAATAACCAGCAACAACCGCACGAAAGAAATTACCCGTGTTGAAAAAAAAACTACTTAAATGTTGGCATTATGGTGACTGGCATTATACATCCTTTCGTCCATTCAAGAAAAATAATTGCAATATTTGTCACCAAAACAGATATAAAGAAGGATTTTGCTACCCAAATTCACATAAAAATTCAACACGAAATGTTTTTTTTTTTAAACGAAACAGGAATATGTCCAAAACAAACACAGTGTTTGCGACGCTCAAATTGGAATACGAATCCCGCAGAAAAAAAAAATTTGTCTGTAAACAAAGAAAAAGTTCGTTTCGAGTTTGATACATCATCAGGCATAGCATTAATATCGCATTCGACTTGGCAACAAATTCAAAAACTGAAACCGATCACATAGCAATGATCTCGTCCGGAAATACAATTTGTTTAACTGGTGAGTTAACATGCGATGTTTCCTTTCGAAATAGAACATTTTCTGATATGCGTTATATCGCAGATAATTCGAAATCAAATTTAATTAGTCTTGACTGGATAGAAAAACTCAACCTTTTTTCAATAGATTTAAGCTCACGTCCGTTTCAGATATTGAAATTTAGTGACGTTTAGCAAGAGGAATTTGGGTGCTGTACAAAAATTAAAGCTATTCTGAAATTAAAACCAGATTCTTAGCCTATTTTTAGACAAAAAGGCCATTACCCTATACTGGCCTGAATAGGGTTGGAAAAAAAACTGTCTTCAGCAAGAAAGAGCTTGTTAATTACGTCGCCTGGGCAGTATTTGTATTTGTTAAAAAGGTAAAATGGAAAAGTCCAAATATGTGTTGAATACTCACCCGGTTTTAATGATTCTGTTAATGCACATCAGTATCCACTTCCAGTGCCTGGGGATCTTTTCACAAATCTCAACGGCGGGATTTACTTTACAAACTTTGATCTTTCCGATGATGTTCTTCAACTGGAAGTTGACGAGGAGAGTCCAAGAAGCTCCTTACTATCAACACTCAAAAGGGATTATTAAGATTTAATCTTAATTTATTAAGATTTAATTCGATGTCAAACTACCATCAGCCCTTTTCCAACTGAAGATGGACGCCATGCTTATTGGATTGACAGGAATTTCAGCATTCATCGATAAAATCATCATTGCAGGAACAAATCGAGATGAACTTTTGCAACGTTTATTTTCTGTTTGCTGTCGCATTCAATAATCCGGATTCCATGTTAAATCTGAAAAGTTCACACATTTTTTCTGAGAAGAAATCAAGTATCTTAATTTTATTTTTCGACAAATATGGTAGACAATAAAGCCCAGAAAGTATCTCAACAATTAAAAGCATGCCAGCAGCGACAAATGTGACAAAATTGCGCTCTTTCTTTGGCTTGCTTAGCCACTGCAGGGCTTTCTGCCTGAACTTCATCGAGTTCGTGCACCCCTCAACAATCTTTTAAAAAGATATGTGGCATCGGTGTAGTCTGAAGAGTCTCACGTAACCTTCAAAAAACGTAAAGTCCTTATTTTCTTCCAATTTTTGATAGCACACTAAAACCTATCCATAGACATTGCTGTGAGCGCTGATGATTCCAATTTTGTAATTGGAAGGGTCATTTTTCAATTTCCCATGATTACAGCCAAAATGCAAATAGTATCCACATCCAGACCACTGACAGCGGAAGAGCGAAATTATAGCCAAATTGAAAAAAGAATCATTAGCAATAGTCTTTGCTATTAAACAGTTCTACAAAATGCTGTACAGACGTCATTTTACACTGGTCACAGGTTACAAAGCTCTTATTATTTTGGAATCTAAAAAAAAGTATGCTGGTTGATACAGCAAACCGTCTGTAAAGATGGGCTTCTATGTTGTTAGTTTATAATTTTACTATAAAATATAATTCAAAAAATAAAATTGGTCATGCGGGTGCAGTTTCTAGGCTGATAACTACATAAAGTACATTAGCAGAAGACTGAATCATCGCACCATTGTCTCTAGAGGCAGAAGTCACTTCAGCGCTTGTATTCGTTTCGACAAGGATCCGTAAAGCCAGACCTTCTGATCCAGTGTAAAAAGTTGATATGCTTTCTGTTATGGTCCAGGTTAGGACCAAGGAAGAACAACACGAACACAAGATAGGAAATAACGAAGATATATTACACGGAATAATAATACAAGATGTGGAAGGTGTTAGTATGACTGTCAGTCTGGTTTGGAGTGAACTACTATCAGCTCGACTCGATTCGTCCCTCTCTCTTGAGAGGCGTAGTATACATAGTGTTAGGAAGAGTTCATTCTGTAGTTATAAGTAAGGACCCATAACACCTTCATAGTACAAAATTGCCAGAAGTATGTACTGACAAATGAATTCAGCCATTCTTTCAGCGTCGAACTTCATTGTCAGAAGTCGACAGTTGTCTTCTTTTTGCGGGGCGTGTGATTGTCCCACCTTCATTACGCGAAAGATTTATGAAACAATTCCATTATAGTCCTCAAAGTTTTAGCCTTATGAATTCCCTAGCACGCAGTTACATTCATTGGTCATACATGGCAAGCAGATGAAGAGATTGGTACGCACATCTTCATTCAAATTATCCCAGAAATACTACACTCATTCACTGGCCTGTCCCTAAATCACACTGCGCACGTCTTCACATTGATTTTCTGCTCCCATCAGTATTATTTTATCCTTATTGATGCTTACAGCAAATGGCCAGTTTCTTTTTTTTTCTGATGAAGTGCATCACCTCGGCTGAAACAAGGTAAAACAAATCTTCAGTCTATTCGGAGTTCTACAGATACCAATTTCTGATAACGGCACAACATTCACTTCTGATTGCATTTTCAACTTTCTGTACACAGAATGTTATTCAATATATTAAGACACCACCTTTCCATCCACAAGCAAATGGACAAAATGATCGTTTTGTAGATACCTTTAAGAGGGAAATTCTCAATCTCGAAGGGGAGGGAACGGCTCAATAAATATTAGAACTATTCCTCGGATATTACAGAGTTACACCCAATCCTAACGCACCTAATGGAAATTCCTCAATAGAAACACTGACGAACCGTAAAGTTCGTTTATATATAGATGTCATCCATGACATTAGAAACTGTTCCTTAAAGAAAGGACATGGTGGTGGAAGAACAATTTAACTGGTCATCGTGGATGAGCAGTGAAAAGCAAATATCTGACAGGATTTTCATTTTAATCTAATGATTTTAAAACTGTCATTAGAAAAATCTGTCAGTCTGCCTATAGATCTATCTATCAATCTCTGATCACTCAGGATTATCTGTCTATCTATCTATATATCTATCTATGATTACTCTTGTATGACTCTCTGTTAATGTATCAGTTACATCCTACTCATAGAACAACGTACGATTCTATGTATGTATGAATGTATGTAAATATCTATATATATAACCTTCACAGACTACTCATTATCTATCAATCTATCTACACATTTATGATCACTCCACTGTCTCTGTATATATATATATATATATATATATATATATATATATATGTATATATATATATATATATATATATATATATATATATATATATATATATATATATATATATATATATATATATGTACGGATGTATGTATATATGTATGTATATATATATGTATTTATGCATATATGTGTGTATATATATATATATATATATATATATGTATGTATGTATATACGTATGTATGTATATATATATATATATATATGTCTGTGTGTATATATATATATTGATATATATATATGTGTGTGTATATAAACAATGTACATCACTTTTGGTTTCTTTTCCGTTGTTCTAAATCAGGTATATATATGTATGCATATATATGTATGTATATATATATGTATATATATATATATATATATATATATATATATATATATATATATGTATGTATATAAATATATATGTAATATATGTGTTTATATATATATGTATATATATGTATATGTATATATATATGTATATATATGTATAATAGTAATAATTCTATATATATAAGAAATTATACTCGCTCGGAAAACATTTGGTGCCGTGGTTTGTAAATAAACAAACCAATACCAAAGTGTTAAAATGGTACAAAAAAAGAAAGAAGAAAGAACATGTACGTCAGGTGAATACAATCGTCTAGTACCAAAGTTCAGAGTCCAAAGAAAAAGACAATGACGATCCGCGTAGCTGATAACTTGGTAGGTTTGTCAGGCTCTTTATGTTTAATATATATATATATATATATATATATATATATATATATATATATATATATATATATATATATATATATATATATATATATATATGTATATATGTATATGTATATAAATATGTATATATACATAAGTATATATATGTGTATATATATATATGTATGTATATATATATATGTGTATATATAAGTGTATATATATATATATATATATCTATATATATATATACATAAGTATGTATATATATATATATAAGTATGTATATATATATTTCTGTATGTATATGGATGTATATATATATATGTAACTGTATATATATGTATGTATATATGTATATATATATATATAAATATGTGTATGTATATGTATATGTAATATATATACGTATATGTACATATATGTATGTATACATATGTATGTATATATATGAATGTACATATATGTATGTATGTATATATATATTTGTGTATATAAATGTATTTATACATGTATGTTAATATATATGTATATCTACATATGCATATATATGTATTTATATCTATATGTGTATATATGTGTATATATATATGTGTAGATATATGAATGTACATATATATATATATATATCTGTATATATATATATGTATATATATGTACATATATATGTATATATACATATATATACATATATATACATACATATATATGCATACATAGATATATATGTATATGATATACATATACATACATATATACATATATATATACATGAATATCTATCTACATAGATATATATATACATATATTTGTCCGTACATATATATATATACAAATATATACAGACATATATATATATATATATATATATATATATATATATATATATATATACATACATACATATACATATATATATGCAAGTATATATATATGTATGTATATATGTATATATATATATATATGTGTATGTATATATGTATATATATATAAGTGTATGCATACATATGTATATGTATGTATATATATATAATGTATATATTTATAGATATTTATATATATAAATATATATATGTATGTGTATATCTATATATGTATGTATAAATATAAGTATATGTATGTATATATATATGTATATATATATATGTATATATGTGCATGTATATATGTATGTATATATCTTTATATGTACATATATTTATTTATATGCATCTATATGTATATATATATGCATACATGTATGTATATATATATCTGTATATATATAAGTATGTATATATATGTATGTACATATTTATGTATGTATATATATAATTATGTACATATATGATTTTATATATATGTATGTATATATATGTATGAACTTATATATATATATTATATATGTACGTATGTATAATTATGTATGTATATATGTATGTGTTTATATATATGTTTATATGTATATATATATGTATATATGTGTATATATATGTGTATATATGCATGTATATATGTATATATATGTATATACGTACGCATTTATATATGTATGTATATATCTTTATAGGTATGTATAATATATATATCTATATATTTATGTATGAATATATATGCAAGAATACAAACACACGTTTGCATATATATATTTGTATATATATAAGAATATATATGTGTATGTATATATATTTATATAAATATATGTATATATATACGTATATATATGTGTATATTTATGTATATATAGGTGTATATAGATGTATATATATGTGTAATATTTGTGTATGCATATATGTATGTGTATATATATATGTATATATATGTATATATATATATGTTTCTATATATATATGAATATATATGTATGCATACATTTCTATATGTATATATATATTTATATATAACTATATATATGTATATATGTATGTATATATTTGTGTCCATTTATATATATATATGTATGTATATATATATAAGTATGTATGTATATATTTATTTATATCTATGTTTATATATATATGTATATATATGTATATACATATGTATGTATATATATATATCTGTATATACATATATGTATACGTTTGCATACATATATATATATGTATATATATGTATATATATGCATGTATATATGTATATATATATATGTATGAATAGATGTGTATTTATAAATATGCAATTATATATATATATTTATGTATGTATGTATATATATGTAGGTGTTTATATATATATATATGTATATATACGCATATATATTTGCATGCATATATTTATATGTATATGTTTACATATTTATGTATATATATATATATGTATCCATATATATGTGTAAATATATCTGTTTGTATTTATATATATATGTATGCAAATATATATGTACGTTTATGTAAATTTATATGTATATATGTATGTTTATATATATATATATATATATTTATATATATATATATATATAAATATGTATGTATATATATGTATGTATATATATATGTTTGTATATATATATATATATATATATATATATATATATATATATATATATTGGTATATATCTGTGTGTATATAAACAATGTACATCACTTTTGCTTTCTTTTCCGTTGTTCTAAATCAGATACAACGTAGACTGTGAAACATGTTCATAGAACGATTAGAAGAGGAAATATATTTAAATGATTTTGTAGTAAAATACCAGGAGAATTTTACTGACACTTTTGCAAGAGATCACGTTAGAATCTAGGAACTACTCTCGAACGCAGCTGCGTACATTTCACGTGCCGATAAATAAAGACGCGTGGGCGTTTGTTTCTTTCTTGTTTCACCGTTTGAGAATATGCTATTAAAGATGAATCTCCAATTACAAGAAAAAAAACCAATATCATTTAAACGGAATGTCTTGTCCATGCTCCAGTTTAATACTTCAATTGTAACCATTGCACTAGTGTTCCTCGTAATTTTCAAAATGTGATCATGTTTCTGTTGCTTCCTAGACAGTTGAAATATCCTGAGGACAGCCTTCGCTTAGGCTTGTGGGTCCCGATTCCTCCCCTGCTGGAACCGAATCTCTTACTGAGATTGTTATCCCCGTCCGACTGAGTAACGGACAGGTATAAACAAAAAAATTACGATCGTAGAATTTGAGATTTGCCGTCCAGCTTATAATTCATAGTTATTTGATCACGCTGCAACCATTAATTGTATATAACGTTAGAACAGAGTATATCTATACATACATACATACATGCAAACACACACACACACACACACACACACACACACACACACACACACACACATATATATATATATATAATTAAGTATTACATCGAGTCTAGAAGAAACTTCAACAGAATGCAGAAAGCACTGGACGGCCGTTTCGTTCTATATATTTGGGACTCATCAGAAGTGCGCATCCACTACCGAGAATTAAAATCCGGACAATTCCAGTATATATGTATTTACCAAGACTGGACGAACCATCAAATGTACTTGCGTATTTAAGCAAGACCTAATACAAAGTTACAAAATACAAAGTTACAATAATTTACATAATATTTTCTTTAAATAAAGATTAAATGGAACAAAGGAATTATTTAAAAAAAACTATTATGTAAATTTTTGTAACTTTGTATAATATTTATGCATTACACCCTAATCTTTATTCGATAAAAAATTCATTGCTAATCATGCATTACTTTTTAAGTAATACACATATTTATGTCTTTGTTGTTCCCGTTCTTTATATTATGACCGCTACTGTATATATTGGAACAGGCCAGACAGAGAACTTGGAATATGAACTACATACACAAATGCATAGGACAGGACAGAACACAAAAATCAGGGAGATAGGTAGATAGATAGATATGAATAGAGATAGATAGATAGATAGATAGATAAATAGATAGATAGATAGATAGATAGATAGATAGATAGATAGATAGATATGAACACATATGTAAATGATTATATTGCGATAGATGTCAAATTTGGGGTAAAATGAATATAAAGGATATGTAATGAATATATATATATATATATATATATATATATATATATATATATATATATATATATATATATGTCTGTGTGCATATATATATATATTTATATATTATATATTATTTATTTATTATATATTATTTATATATTATATACATGTGCGTGTGTGCTTGCGTGTATGTGAGGGTAATCGTCTTCTCAGAGCCCGTATATGGCCATTTGGAATCACACGTTGTTGATTCAAAGATCAGCTCAAAAAAGAATTGCTGAGTCCAGAACTCAATCCGCTCATTTGCGTGGCGAAAACTGCCGAAATGAACAATTGAAGGGGAGCAGTTCACAACATCCTTCGAAAACACTACAAGATCAATAGAAGGGATTTTGTGAATTCAAATAAAAGTCACAGCTCTCCATTCTTTGAACCTTCCTACATACGAACCCTTCTAACTACGATATATATATATATATATATATATATATATATATATATATATATATATATATATATATATATATATATATATATAATTATTTATTTAAAAATTATAACGTAAATATGTTATAAAATCACTACCAAATAGCAATTTTGTTTCAACACCTCTGGTGTCTTATCAAGTGATGATGTTGAATGTAGAATAAATGGTTTAAAAAGGTTCAAATTAATTAACCACCCCTCGTCAGAGTAAACGCTGTTACATACGCTGGAATGACCAATCAAAATACAAACATACGAGAATTCAAAAAACTTAACAACGAAGTAAGGTTATAATAGATATTAAATCCTTTAATATATATATATATATATATATACCCATGTGCAAATTAATTGGAAGAAAACGAATAATTCCGTTATTATTTTTTATTTTTCCAATGAAACATGACCCGGTGTACATGTTAGTACTTCTTATGTACATTCCACGAAGTCGTTTCTTGCAGATTTACCACCGATTCGCGATTGGATTTAAATCAGGAGAGTTTCTTGTCCAGTCTATAGTACCTTGATTTACTCATTGGAAATATTTGCCAGTGTGTTCGAGCAGCGTTATAATTTTCGTACTCTTCCTTGGAGCAACGTCTATCGCAGACAATGGGCGTAGAACAATTAATCGAGAGTCGAGACACTAGTATCTGGGAGTGATAAAAATTTGATGCAATCACGGATGCCGCAATATTTTTCAAGGCCAAACCAATTTCAATATACCCTCAAAACAGAGATTTCTATAACTGCACACCACTGCAATTGACCTAATCTGAGGAAAATAAAAAATAGATTACACTCTGTCACTTCAGTGGGTCAAAAACTGACTGTATGATGAAAGAAAGAAAACGAAAGCAGTTATTTCGATTAATTAGTACAAGTGGCTACATAAACTCAGTGTGATAGAAATGTAACTCCCAGTTTTACGTATGTGTATCGAGCCAGGAATCCTGATTTAATAATCTGCAACATTTTCCTTGTGGTTCTTTAAAGCAGTATGTCTACTTTACCAAAACAAGACTTTGGAAGAATTTGAAGGGCGAATACAAGAAGTTATGACTTCAAAACGAGTTCTTGGTGAAATCAGTTTATGCAATTTCTGGTAGAGGAATCTGCTGCCCCTGTCGAATTTTAGATAAAACCTCATGCTAAACGCTTTCATCTCATATTCATTTCTTGTTAAAATATGCTTAATAAATGAATTATAATTATTTTATAATGGGGGGGGTTACTTTTCAATCACCGTGTATATAAATAGTGGTAGATGACTCGTCTATGAATGATACACAGAATGAATGAAACGAAATCTATATGGAGTTTTACCTGCCAGGTAAACAGGAAGACAGAATGTAAATTTATAGGATTGACTGGAGAACAAAATCAAAAACATT
Source organism: Acanthosepion esculentum (assembly GCA_964036315.1). Classification (NCBI taxonomy): domain Eukaryota; kingdom Metazoa; phylum Mollusca; class Cephalopoda; order Sepiida; family Sepiidae; genus Acanthosepion; species Acanthosepion esculentum. Next base: position 98,505,206 of record OZ038500.1, read on the forward strand.
TATCTTTCGGTAATTTTCATATTTTTTTCCATTCTACGGGAAAATTTTGGATGTGGTTTTGGTTATGTTTTCGAAACTCCGCAAAACGCCCGAAATTCGTGTTTAAAAAATATAAGAAAAGTTCTATATCTCATTGAGAATTGGGAAAGTCAATCAGAAATACATTTGGTTTTATATTTTCACATGAGAATCGCCAAGGGCAACAGAAAAGAAACTACCTGCTGTTAAAAAGCCATTTCATGTTTTATTATTTGCTTTTCTCTATTCCTGTTGGCTTCTGAAGGCATCCAATATGTTGAGATGTTTTATGGATATCCCAAGGCATACGTGAAAGGTCATTGCTTTTATAGAATTTCCTCTATGTAGTCGAAGTATTCTTTCTTGTTGAATAAGATCATCATTGTAAAAAAAGAGAGTCAATTGAATATAAATTTAAATGTACAATAATACATTGAGTAAATTCATATGTACATATATACATGTGTGCATGTGATCAACATATAGTTTTAATGTATACTATATTTATGGGTAAATGTGCTCCAAAGCGGAGATAGAACGTGTGTAAATAAGACAATATAAAAGTAGACACTGCGGTCAACAACGATTGGCAGTATTATCATTCATGTTTGAATGAAATCGTCAAGCCATGTCCCTTTTTATGTTTTTGTATCTATCTATCTATCTATCTATCTATCTATCTATCTATATATATATATATATATATATATATATATATATATATATATATATATATATATATTTAAATATAAACAGACCACTTTATGGTTCCATGTAATAAATTATTTCACCACAGCCGTTTTAAAAAACCGAGGATCATCAGACTTTACTTCCAAATGTTGAAACGAAAAATGAAAAGAAATATTATCTTTCTGATATATCTATCTATCTATCTATCTATCTATATATATATATATATATATATATATATATATATATATATATATATATATATATATATATATATATATAAAACAGTCTGTCTGTGGATGACAAATATATATATAGAGAGAGAGATAGATAGATAGATAGATAGATAGATAGATAGATATATCAGAAAGATTTTACTTCCAAAGGTTGAAACGAAAAATGAAAATAAATATTATCTTTCTGACATATATATATATATATATATATATATATATATATATATATATATATATATATATAATATTTATTTTCATTTTTCGTTTCAACCTTTGGATATATATATATATATATATATATGTCAGAAAGATAATATTTCTTTTCATTTTTCGTTTCAACCTTTGGAAGTAAAATCTTTCTGATATCTCTCTCTCTCTCTCTCTCTCTCTCTATATATATATATATATATATATATATATATATATATATATATATATATATATTGTCATCCACAGACAGACTGTTTCGCTGTTTCACAGCACATCAGTGTGGCTAGACGTCCGGTTGCCTCTAGCTAGGATCGAAATCCAACTGAATTGGCGTCAGTCGATGTCCTTTGAAAAGAAAATACACAAACAATAACCCCATCAAATTAATTCAAATCAAAATTAAAAAAACAAAACAATAATCTATAAAAGCGATCAAAATCGATAAAATTCAACTTTTTCCCTTCGATTTCGTTCAAATTCGGTAGGTAGGTTGCTTACATCATGACGATCTCAACGATACCTAATTTTATTTTTTCGCCACTGCGTTTAGGGAAAACCCGTGAGAAACGAAAAATCTGTTTCAACATAAATCGATTTCAACACAAATTTTAAACTAAAAACTCCCTCAATTTTCAAGTAATCTAATACGCACTTCACTCCATTGTAGCGAACGATAAGTTGATAATTAATACCCTAAAATAGAAAAAAATATCTTATCATTTAAGCCAAAGTTTATTAATAACAAACTACAGAGACAAGTGTACATTTGCTTGTTTACGCGTGTTTCTATTTGTATATATGCGCACGTGTGTATATCAAATACGTATGAGCCTGTATTTTGTGGATGTGCGCAAAAGTATAAATACAGGAATATGTACACAAATTCAAGCAACAACAAATAAAAATTTAATTGTAAACCCAACTTTCTACAATTAATAATTTAATAATACTTAAGATACCACCAAACCAAATAAGAAAACAAAATAATAGCCAAGTGAAGACATACATAAATATCTACTTTATCATTTAAGAATTAAAATCATTTATGTAAAAAAAGAAAAATAATTTTCCTTACTCAAGAAAAAAATTGAACGCTCAAAAATTGAAAACCGTATCATGTCTAGAAAATAACAACGGAAACCAAATAACAACAAATGTTTACAATTAAAAAGAAAAGAGGAAAAAGAAAAAATTATAATTGGATACGCGCGTTCGCACGCAAGCCCAAGCGCACACACACACACACACACACACACACACACACACACACACAATAATAAACAGTTTTTAAATAACATTTACCGGCCTGAAGGTCCGAGAAATTTTCATAGAAAATTTTCTTTCTCCGACAGGAATCGAACCTGTATCCTATACGGAACATATATAGGATACAGGTTCGATTCCTGTCGGAGAACGAAAATTTTCTATGAAAATTTCTCGGACATTCAGGCCGGTAAATGTTATTTAATACTGTTTATTATAAAACAGAGCATTTGCTTAAAAACTTGTATCTATAAAAAGAACGTTAAACATATAAATGTTTTTAAATACACATTTTGCACACACACACACACACACACACACATATATATATATATATATATATATTGCATAAAGATTAATTTCAATATGGATGGTCATTTCTCCCCGTAGAAAAAAAAATTTATCAATATCGGTGTTTATCAATAGCAAAAGATTTTTATTTTATTTTATCTTCAAACACTTTGGTTTTTATAAACCCGGTAGAATTTACGGGGAGAAATAGCAATCAATATGGGGCATTAAATTTCATTTATATGCAATTTATTTATTTAGATAAGCTCTGTAATCAAAACATTGAGCTCAGTTTGTGGATCATTTTTAATATTTATATTATTAGGATTCACTTGTATTATTTATCCACGGATTTTTGTTATATATATATATATATATATATATATCTCAGGTGCACCTGATCAAATGCGGAAGCAATACTGAATGCACGGACGAATGGCACATTTATAAATGTGCAAGATGTATTCTAACGAGAAAAATTGTCTGGCACGATATAGGTAACCAATATTCCTGGCGGCAGACTTTGCAAATTTTCAATATGTTAACTCAACTTCATTTCAGTGAAAAACGTAAGACGATGAAGGCAGAATGTGCTACTGATGGAAGCCTGAAAAATGGCTACCTGAAAACACGTTTTCTTTACTAAGATTTCCTAAGTGCGCCGGCGGGTAGATATAATATACAATGTTTAAAGCCAACGAAAAAAGGGCGACTATTTAAAATACCGGTATCTACTAAAAATAACGATTGTAGCAATAAAATGTCGGATTAAAAATAAACCCAATAATTCTTTAGAAATTGTTTTGCATACACATATATGCAACAGGCTCTCTAACCGACACAAATGTATGGCGATTGTCTCTCTCCTATTTCACTCTCGATACGCTGTTTGTGTTTTTGCTTCGGTGAACATGAAAGCCACACAGCAATCAACAGAAAGGCCGAGGAACTACAGCCATTGAGACGGTTGCTAGAACGTGAGCACGGCTGTTATGCCACATGATACACAGTCAAAGCATGAACCCTCAATGGTCGTAATGCATTTTATGTTCAGATTCTTCCACTTGGCACAAACAAAGGTCACTTACTCGAAAGCCGACTTAAGGAACCCAGTAGAATGTAGGTGTTGCTTGAGTGTATTCTTGTACTTCAACAAGGAAATATCATGCACTTGACTGTACATGATGCTTGTTTGTGGCATTGTATCACCCTTCCAGCGAACTTGAGACTGCAGTTTAAAAGCGGATTTATATTTTGTCTGTCAGATTTTCAGGCACAGACTGCAGGAAGGCAGTGCCTATGGAAAACATCAAGATAGCAAATATAGTTGCAGCAGGGGAACGGAATTTGCAGCCCGAGACAAAATATGCAGTTACTGCAGGTTAATATATTTTAATATTGATTTTCAAACAAATACATATATCTCTGTTTCTCTCTCCTTCTCTCTCGACAACACACACACACACACATGTATATATATATATATATATATAATCATTTATTTAAATATTATAACATAAATATGTTATAAAATCACTTGTCCAGTGTCTTATCAAGTGATGGTGTTTCAACACCATCACTTGATAAGACACTGGATGTGTCGAAACGAAATGGCTATTTTTGTAGTGATTTTATAACATATTTATGTTATAATATTTAAATAAATGATTATATCTGCTCTACTCTGTATTGAGCACTCTTTAAAGAATAATAATTGTCTGTTATTGGAATTTACTCCGTATATACCAATCCCACACTTGGGTATAAATATATATATATATATATATATATATATATATATATATATATATATATATATATATATATATATATATATATATATATTTTCGTGCTAACACAGTTAAATTTCCAATTGCGACAAGAATTCAGTATATTCCGCGGTTGAATAAGTCTATAATTTACAATTATAACTTTTGTATTATCCGCTCAAATTACACCAAAATCTCAGACAATAACAAATAATATCATATTTATCGTCTGTGAAAATTATAGCATATAAAACAACTTTGATAAAAAATTATACCTACTTTTCTGACGAAAACAATACCGTTTTGAACATTTTGGCTGCAACTGTAGCTGTCTACATTACGTACGCGTTTGCAAATTGACATGCAGCCATTCTGTAACGGACATAAAACCAACTTTAAATTTATAATATAAAATGAACACTTGGCCGCAACTGCATGTCTGCCCCTGAGTGAATTACGTGTGTTTGTGTCGTACCCAAGCGTACTAACATGAAGAGCCCTATTTGACCGTGCTTGAAATAAGACAATTGAATAAGACATGCTCACCAACTTAATCTGGCCAGCCCTGAGCTGCGCTAAACAAAACGATCGCAACTTTGCAGAAAAAAAATAAAGAAAAAAACTTTCATTTGAATGTCTGTCAAACTGCCTATGAAATGTTTATACGTACGTATTTCTCTGAAACAAAATAAAAAATAAATTAAAAATACTTAATATTACTTTCCCTTAGGTACAGCGAAATAGTTTTATTTTAGTGACTTATCGATAATTACTTCTATCTGTTTCTACTAACAAATATCAGTCGATTCATCCTTATCTTTTCATGTTTATTATATTTCAATATCATTCTGGGAAATTCAATCATAAGAATTCTCTTCTTATCTTTAATATATAAATGTCAAATTGTTAAATTTGTCTCTTGGTATCTTGAAACTGGCATCATAGAGAAGGCTCCAAAATAACGGCCCACGAATTTTTAGTTATTAGACTGAATTTAGGTAATACAGGGTCGTGACGGTTAAATATTATTTTCCATCTGGATTACAGGAGAAAAAACTATAAGCCGAAATTGGCGGCTCGTTCAAGTCATTTTTCTGAATACTTCTCATTTTAAACTGAATAGGTTTTAAATAAAGCTCTGTATTTCTACGAAAAATCACTGTATTTTTTAATGTTTCTTTAACCGTTTATTGAAAACTCTGATAAACATTTGTTGAATTTAACCTTGAAATAAACGTGTCACTGTGGAGGTTACTGTCTGGTTATTCATTTCATTGCAAACACGCACACACTCACACGCATACACAGACACAAATAGATACAAACGCACACATATATAAATATATTGTTCAAAATGTGTTCTATATACATAGAGTTAGTGTATTCAATATCGGACATAAAGTTTTTGTAGATGTGTGAACGTAAGATACAAGATGATCGGGCATCGTACGAAAGAAGTATAGATTTTGATATCGATACCCTAATTGAATCGTTATCTCTCTTTCTCACATTCGCTCTCTCTCCCAATATATATCTTCTATATATAAACCATATATTCTATATATAAACCATTTATTCTATATTCTACATCATCACTTGATAAGACACCAGAAGTGGTGAAACAAAATAGCTATTTTTGTCGTGATTTTATAACATATTTATGTTGTAATATTCAAATAAATAATTATACATATATATATATATATATATATATATATATATATATATATATATATATATGAATATAAAAGTGAACATAGAAGTCAAGACTTAGAGGCGAGAGTCTTTTTTCATGCTAGATGTAATCGTCAGGCCTGACGATTGCATCTAGCATGAAAAAAGACTATCGCCTCTAAGTGTTGACTTCTATGTTCACTTTTATATTTACACACGCTCTTTCTCTGATATTGAGCACTTTATCCCATAAATATAGCACATTTTAAGACTATATTTCTTCATATATATATATATATATATATATATATATATATATAACTTGGTAAGAACTTCAAATTTGAATTTTGAAAGCTATGAATATCTATTTATGGCGATATACATAAATATAAAATCTGGAAATCAATATTCAATAGATTTATCGGGCATGCCAAGCGTTTCGACGTGAAATTCTTGAAGCGGCCAATGGTATAAGTCAACTGAACATTTCTTGATTTATCGAATATATATGTGTGAAATCTGTATGTAAATATATATATATATATATATATATATATATATATGTGTGTGTGTGTGTGTGTGTGTGTGTGCGTATGCAATTTTATATATATATATTATCTCTATATTATATATTCGCGGTACTTATTGGAAAGCGCTCAATATCAGTGATAGACCTAACATATTTAGTTAGATTGATGTGAGTTTGTGATCCTGGGTTTCACGCGAGTTGCGACCATCAGGCAAACTGATTAATTTTTAAATTTGTGATTTAGATATAGTTTCGTATATCGGTGTTTTTATGGAAGTGGGAGGAAAAATTGATGTCGGAACGCCACTCATACTTACGCAAACATACATACACGCACGCACACTCATTTACGCACGGAGACACACACACACATGCACGCTTACTCACCGGAGCTCACACAAACATAAACATATGTGAACAGTGTGTGACTGGGCATATATGCGCATCCATGTGTCGTTGCGTACATACGTACGCAGTTGGTCGCTGTATTCAATGTTGGATTGTGTTGGATTATTCTATTCTGTTCGCTGAATAAAGTTTTCTCGCTCGTACGTATATACGGATGATGGGGTCTGTGTAAGACTATTGTAGGTAAAAATTGCTATTATTTTCAATTTTTTAAACCTGTTTTGTTATTACTTTAAAGCTGGTTATATCCTTGTTTTTGGCGATTGCGCATATGTAAATGTTCCAATGTGTAATACTATTAGTATTTATGCTGTGCTATTAATTTTGACGGGTGAGGGAGAAATAAGTATCATTGTGGACTGATACGGTAATGGTAATTGTGGTACCGTAGCAATTGTGGACTAATACGGCAATGGAAATTGTGATGTGGTAGTAATGGTGGGGGAGCGGGTAATGACAATAACGTGGTAGTGGATGCGCACTGCTGATGAGTCCCAAATATAGGACGAAACGGCCGTCCAGTGCTTTCTGCATTCTGTTGAGGTTTCGTCTAAAACTCGATGAATTACTTAATTATGATTATCTCAAATCCTCCTAACAATTTCTTGTATATCCTTGCTTGAACCGGCTTCTAATGCTCTGGATGGAGCTGCTTGGTGATAGTAGTCGTGGCTCTCGGGGGCACAATCCTTGGTTTAAGGAACTTGGATGAGTTCCACTACGAAATATGTGAATAAGCGGAGTTTAATTCGTTACCTCTTCGTCACACAGATAGCATTTTCGTTTTAGCTAAAATACTGATCAAATTACACAACTAAATAACAAATTTGAAAGTCACCCCGTCCTCGAGTTTACATTAGAACTCAATATTAATAAAATTCCATTCCTTGATATATTTAGATTCCAGCACAAATGAATGTAATACTTATATATATAGGAAACCCACTAGCATTAACTTGTGCTTTCTTAATTATAATAATGAATGTCCCCAACGATATAATTTAGCCGTTATAAAAAAAAAAATAATCCAAAGCACACAAATTATATCTTCTTCCAAAACCATATTCTATAAAGAATTACATTAGACAAACCTGTCTTAATAATAGATTTCCTAATTCCGTCATTGATCAAGAAATTAAAATGTATCTCAATAAATTTAATAATATCTCTAAACAAATTGAAAATATTAATAATAATAGTGTACGTCAAAATAACTATAACAGTATTAACTTATACTATTGGAACCAAATGCATAATAATTACAAATGTGATGAAACAGCACTCAAAAATATAATCAGTAGAAATGTTAAACCCATTAATAATAATAAAGAAATTAAGGTCATCATATATTATAAAATATTTAAATCAATTGACCTCATAGTCTCTAATAACCCTACAACCACACAACACAAAACAATGTAGTGCATCAATTTACATGTCTGTTCAGAGATTCTATCTCTGATGCTAATAATAAACCCACAACATATATTGGCTTTACTACAACCACGTCCTCCCGTGGACTTACCTGTCACATTTCTGATCTAAGTGCTATTAAACAAAATTTCTTAGAAAAACATAAGCATGTACATAATATTAAACAGATATTAGTTGATGACACGACAATGTTTATGAATACAAACAGTAAAAAACTTAAGATATTGGAGGTCATCTATATTAAAACAAAACATCCCACACTCGACAAAATTACATATCACACCAAACGCAACATATAACAATGCATTTAAACACATGATTCTGTTGATAGCATTTCTTTCTTTCACGTCATCATGGAACTGCATTACATATTTATGACTTACGTCAGCTATTCCGCGACCGTTATCGTCGGACACTAAACTTCTATGTGAACATAACATGATGCCATGATGTAGAATTATGTGTTCCAAAAACTAAGACTGATAAACAACATAATAAAACATATCTACAGTTTACAGTTTATGTCTTTATTGTCTGCCGAGACTAAAGCCACTATATAAAGCTTGGAACGGCTCATGATCAAACATAATATGCATTCGTTGTCAGTTATATTTAACAATATAGGTTGTAATATATATATATATATATATATATATATATATATATATATATATATATATATATACGAGGGTCATTCAATAAATAAGTTGAATTTTTCGGTATAAGGACTTCTAATACAGATAGAAGCTTACTCTGTTTTTATTTTATTTTTGTTTTACTTCTTTTTCACATGGATTTAATTTCTTTTGCAGATTAAAAAAAACTTTGAGAGTTTTGGCGATTAACAAAGATAGCCGACCACGAAGCATGCTCCAGGATTGAACACGGTCAGTTATCAAGTTTTTTGTTGCTGACGTGTGCAAACCAGTTGAAATTCATAGGAGAATGTCAACTGTGTATGGTGCCACATGTTCCAGCAAAAAAAATCTTTATAAGTGGGCTAAATTGTTTAAAGAAGGACGGGGCAGTGTTGAGGATGAAGACAGGCCTGTGAGGCCTACAGAAGTGAGGTCTCCTGAGGTGATCGAATCAGTCAATGACCTCATTCAGTCTGACAGAAGGGTGACAGTGGATGACATTGCAAGGACTTTGAGCTTATCTGTTGGAAAAAACGCAGGGGTCATCAGTTAAAAAGGAGTCATCTTGCATCATGACAACGCAAGGCCTCACACAGCAGCCCAAACGGTGCAGACCATCAACGAGCTGGGCTGGGAACTGCTCCCTCATCCCCCCTTACAGCCCAGACCTTGCCCCTTCAGACTTTCACCTGTTTGGTCCCTTGAAAGCGTTCACGAGAGGCACGAAGTTTGAAAGTGACGATGAAGTCAAAAGTGTTGTGAGCGACTGGCTGAGACATCAGTCCTAATTTCTACGCTGAGGGAATACGGAAGTTTGTGCACAGATGGGGAAAGTGTATGACAGTGCTGGGAGACTACGTTGAAAAATTAAAAAAAGTAAGCTTCTATCTGTATTAGAAGTCCTTATACCGAAAAATTCACCTTATTTATTGAATGACCCTCATATATATATCTATATATATCTATATATATATCTATATATCTATATATATATATATATATATATATATATATATATATATATATATATATATATATATATATAACATTTACCGGCCTGAATGTCTGATAAATTTTCGAGGACGAATATTTTATATATATATATATATATATATATATATATATATATATATATATATATATATATATATATATACATATATAATAGTGTGTGTGTGCGTGCGTGTGTGTTTGTTTGTGTGTGTATGTATGCGTGTGTATCTGCGTACGTACGCACGTGCGTGTGTATATTGTTTTGAATATTATATGTTTATATAGGAAGATTGCTCAATATCATAGAATGGGCACATTGATAGATTTATATATACTCAACGCAATGTTGAGAATCCTGGGTATGACGATAAACTACATCCTCGTCCTGGGTAAGACGATAAACTACGTCCAACAGCAAGGCCTCTGATCAGGAGGTTTTGAGGAGCGTGGAACAACTTCTCAATTGCTGGTGTTCCCAGGTCTAGCCTGACCCTGGGTGGTCACAGCTATGGGTAAATAGTCAACCCCGAAACTGAGATAAAAAGCATTATAAATGTGTAAAAATAGGTTTTAATGTCAGATATACTTTGTAAAAAATTATTACCAGAAATATATTTTTGAAGAAAAAAAAAACTATTACCAATAATACGTTTTTGAAAAAAAATATTACCATCAATACAGTTTTTAAAATAATATTACCAGCTATACGTTTTTAAGGGAAAAAAATATTACCAGAAATAGATTTTTGACAAAACAAAATATTACCAGAAAAAAAAAGTTTTCGGCATTAAATAACCCATTGAGGGTGATATGCCGTAAGATACAACAAAACAAACAAACACACAAACAAACGCAATATTGAAGCGTAAACCTGACATTCAACATATCGTGGAGTAAAGGTTGAACCCTCGTTCCCACTTTAGAATTGGATTTCCGGATCCTCCTAAAATATTTTAATTCTCTTTCGCACCTTATTGGCAATATCATCTTGATCAGGGTGAACTGATTAAATTAACAAACTTGTTTTTGTTCTCTATCCTATATTATACATCTGTATGTTTGTGCCTGTACACGCCCTAGTGTGTGTACCGTATCCTCACCCGAATCTTGGCCTTGACAAAGAAAACAAACGTTGGACAGTGGGTTTAAATTGGACGTGAGATTTGCTGTGCTTCATCAGCTGAGGGCACTGCGCATGTTATATTCGTTAATTGCAGACTAATCTCACGGACCTTCGTAAGTGGTATTTAGGTTGCCATGTTAGAATGGCTATTCTAGCCCCACTATTTCAAGCAGTGAACAAATTTCAACCTGGCGCATCTACCGCCCGTGTGTTTGTCGAACTCATGTCATTTACCTAAAGCCGAACGTAATATTTTCTTTGTTCAAAGACCCAACTCATACACGAATATCCGCGTGCATTGTCGTTTTGAAAGACAATCTGGTCGTAAACACCGTTCGTTCTGATCGTAGGCACCGGAAGGCAGAGGAAATTAATTTTGTTCAACAAAATAAACGAAATTAGAAAAGTGAAAAGAAAAGAAAAGCAACACTGAACTGCGCAATCGAATAAAGAAATGTGGTTGGATGACGGATTACGTTCGAAAGCGATAACAATCAAATCGTTTACAGGAATAGAATTGTTTCCTTCAGGGACATCGAAATGGCTACGAATTATCGGTTGTCGACAAGGATAGAGTCGCTTATGTCTTACGGCATACACCAAAAACAGGAGAACAATGCTCAGCAATACGATTTGCATCTATCGGGAATTACACATAAACACATACAACCCCCTATCTATGTATCTATCTATCTATAAATCTATCTATCTGTCTATCTATCTATCTTCGACTTTATATCTATCTATCTATCTATCTATCTATCTATCTATCTATCTATCTATCTATCTATCTATCTATCTGTCTTAGTCTTTTCATATCTATCTATCTATCTATCGGTTTGTCTGTCTTAGTTTGTTCATATATATCTATCTATCTATTTTAACCTTTTCATATCTATCTATCTATCTATCTATCTATCTATCTATCTATCTTAGTTTGTTCATATATATCTATCTATTTATTTTAGTCTAATCATTTCTATCTATATGCCTAACTATCTTCGTCTTATTATATCTATCTATCTTAGTTTTTACATATTTATCTATCTATTTTTCTTAGCCTTTTTTATATCTATCAATCTATCTATCTCATTGTTTTTGTCTTTTCATATCTATATATATATATATATATATATATATATATATATATATATATATATATATATATATATATATATATATATATCTTTATTTTGGTCTTTTCATATCTATCTATCTATCTATCTATCTATCTATCTTAGTCTTATCATATCTATCTATCTATCTATGTTAGTCTGTTCGTATCTATCTATCTATTTATCTTCGGCTTTTCATATGTATCTATCTATCTATCTCTTTGTTTTTGTTTTTTTTTATATCTATCTATCTTTCTATCTATCTTAGTCTGCTCATATCTATCTATCTATCTTTCTATCTATCTCTTTACCGATCTATCTATCTCTCTATCTATCGATCGATCTATCTATCTATCTATCTATCTATATATCTTAGTCTGTTCATATCTATTTATCTATCTATCTTTCTATCTATCTCTTTACCGATCTATCTCTCTATCTCTCTATCTATCTATCTATCTATCTATCTATCTATCTATCTATCTATCTATCTATCTATCTTAGTCTGTTCATATCTATTTATCTATCTATCTTTCTCTCTACCGATCTATCTATCTCTTTACCGATCTATCTATCTCTCTATCTATCTATCTATCTATCTATCTATCTTAGTCTGTTCATATCTATTTATCTATCTATCTTTCTATCTATCTCTCTACCGATCTATCTATCTATCTATCTATCTATCTATCTATCTATCTATCTATCTATCTATCCAAAGAGGGAATAAAGCGAGTAATGAAAATGATGAGAGGGCGAGAGAGAGAGAGGGGGGGAGGGAAGTATTTCTAAATCTGTATCACCATCCATACACAGACATATTTTGGAGAATGGAAATAGAATGGAAAGAGAATAAGGAAAACAGTTTATGCAAAGCATTTCATCCTTCAACTGGATTTCATCATACTGTCTATTGAAGTCCTTTCGAAGGACGAAGCGCGTTACATAACAGTGTTCCATTTTTCTTCCATTACGCAACATTAGCCTGATACAACTCTCTTGCACACACACACACACACACACACACACATATATTTGATAATTGTATATTTAGGGAGCAATTCTTCGTTTATGCATGTTTCATTAAAAACGACAGACAAGGTACTACGATTGAGCTTTTTATTTAATTTTTCTTGTGTTCGAACAAGAGCTTTCTTTACAGAACAAAGGGTGTGTAAGAACTGTTCAAACGTTTTATGTTTCCGAGCGCTTTCGGCTATACCTTTAGCCATTATCAAGGATGATTCGATTTTTCAGCTTAATTGATAGGTGATAACGTAAGACGGTTACACAACCACATACTTATCCAGACGCCTTACGTTACACCTATCCGACCACAGCTCCATTAGAACGCATTTAAACCCGCACACAAATTTACCAGACTCTATTAGAAATATACTAGTAGAAAACACAAATATATTAACTGCTTCCGTCAGGAAAAAAAAGATTAAAAATAATGGAGACTTTAATAATAAAAAAGAAAAAACCCAACTCTTAACAATATTAACTACGAACAAAGCCACAATGTGCTAACCGTATTCGGAAATTAAAAACATCCCTCCTACACACTAAGACATACACATAATGCACGCACTCATTATTTTTAGTATGAACGCATGTTTGAGTTCATATCCCTGTATTTTTCAATTATTTAAACAATCAAGTGAATAACAAACCGCCAAGATTTATAAAACCTACTAAAGAAAGATTCTGGTCTAACAGGAATCGAGGCTCTGCCTCCTTTTCCAAAAGGGAAACAGCTTCTGCAGCCGCAACTTGCTTTTAGCAATTAGGCGACGGAAAGCAAATAAAATACATCTATCCACTCAAATAAATAACGTTTGTAATAAGAATCTATCACAGCTGATAATATATATATATATATATATATATATATATATATATATATATATATATATATACACACATATATATATATATATATATAGATAGATAGATAGATAGATAGATAGATAGATAGATAATATTAGTGGTAAATATACACATACATATGCAATCATATATCTAAAATATATATACATACATACATACATACACATACCTATATGTATCAAAAATAATTCCAAGAGGATAGCATCCAGGTAGAACTCAATGTCCAGGACAGAGTAAGGATATAATAAAAAGGCTTAAACACTAATATTCCATGGTCATAATTTATTCCATTGGAATCGTAAATACGATCCAATTCATCAGAACTACAAATTCAAAAAGAAAACAGAAAAGCATTTCCGGGAATAAAAAATAAAATTTAGTGAAAATGTATGTATGAGAGTGTGGGGCGAATGCTAGAGTGAATGAAAGCCAAAGGGAGGGGTAACAGACTAGAGAAGAATAGGTAGGTCTAAAGATGAAGGGAGGATTAAAATTTAACAGAGAGGAGTTTAAAAAGGGGGAGGCAAAGACGGTTTAAGGGAGAAAAATATGCATATTATCAAATGTCTGATACATTAAAGATACACCGGAAGAGTGTATCCATTTCTTGGTGACATACACACATAATAGACGATAAAATCTTAAAGCTCAGAAGATGAGAGATAGAGAGGAAAAGAAAAGGGGGTGGGGGGAGGTGGCTTGGCATAGACTAAAACCGGAGGGCCTTTATAAAAGGGCCGCTGTGTAATCAAGAAAATTTGACAAAGTTAATATCGACTACGGGTCACGAATCTAATATAAACATATAAAAAGAACGATTATCTAAACTAGCAAGGACATAAATTTCTCTGTTCAAAAACACATACGTATACACACATAAACAACAAATATTAATATTTTCACGTACATACATACATATAGGCGTGTGCACACATACCCATAAATATACATATACACACACATACAGATACATATACACATACATATATACACATACATACACATATACATATATACATACATATATATACATATACATACACACACATACACATACATATACATATATAAACACACACATTTGTAGTTGTTCCTATCCTATTAGAAGAACTACATAAAACTCTAAAAAAAACGAGGCTACTCCACAACACTAATAAACAAAGGTTTTGAACTCACAAAAAATCCCTCTAGACCAACTTAGAAATAAATAGAAACGTAACGTCGAACCAACTCTAGCATATGTCTCAACATACAACAAAAATAATCCAGAAATATTCACAAAAATTACAAAAAGTCTAGACCTACTTAGCAAGAATAATAAACTGAATAATATACTAAAAACAACTAAAATAATGAAAAGCAAACGCCAATCTAAAAACCTAAAACACATATTAACATCATCCAAATTTAACCAACACACAATACAGGGAGTCACAAAATGCAACAAAAAAAGATGTAGTGTTTGTGACATCATTATAGAAGGAAACTCCTACACTTTTGAAAAAAAAACAAAATGGCATTCATAATAAACAAAAACTTTAATTGCAACTCCAAAAATGTGATTTATGCACTTAAATGAACAAAACTCAAGAAGTCATATATAGGTATCAACCAACAACTGAACAGGGTCTCCCTGCACAAAAGCAACATAAAATTACCAGACAACAGAAAAAATTTTGTATCACAACATATCTTTAAATGTAACCAGGGAAAATTTAATATCATGCCAATATATCAAACAGAGAATTATTCTTACTTACAAATACAAGAAAACACTTCATGCACAAATTTAAACCGGAACTAAATAGATCCTGACCCCACACGCAAAAGCACACAACATGCACACATAGTTACGAAGTGCAGTGATCAAGCCATTCTCAAACATGCACGCACGCTAATATACGGGTATCTGTGAAACACGAAAAATGTATATATATACACATATATATACGCGCATATTGGCGAAAGCAGGGGAGCTACTCACACAAACCCCATACAACTTAGGAAGTACGTGTGTATGTATGTAAGTATATATATATATATATATATATATATATATATATATATATATATGTGTGTGTGTGTGTGAGAGAGAGAGAGTGTGTGTGTGTGTGTGTCTTTGTGTGGGTGTGTGTGTATACTGGTTCCATGTAACTTGGGAAGTATGTGTATGTACGTATGCGTGTATGTATGTATGTGTATGTACAGATTCCTTGTGGTAGGACGGTATGTGTGTGTGTGTGTGTGTGTGTGTTTATGTATGTGTGTGTATGTACAAATGTGTTTACTAATTCCTAGTAGTGAGACAGTGTATGTATTGAGAAAACACACGAAAATGGAAATAGATCTAAGAACACACAGGGGTCATTAAAATATTAAAAGATAAGATACCGACAACTAATTCATCATTTCTCAAACCAACCTTAATTGTTTTATGACCCTTCGCGCAGAACTCTTCACTGCCATTTCAAGAAAGACATTCGGATTACTAACACAAAAATAAATCTCGTATCGAGAATATTTAACATTGAAAAACATAAAGAAAAAAAATAATTATTTTTAATAATATATGGAAATCTCCACCCTTTACCTGAAGACAGTCGCGAGACCAGAAACACGTGTAGTAAAATTATGAAAAATAAAGCATACTATTTTTTTTAAAAATCCACATTACAACCAAAAACTTTTGCAGTACGTCTCTTCTTTTTAATATACACACTTTTCTCTCGTTGTAACCACTATAACCTCTTCCTTTTATATATATATATATATATATATATATATATATATATATATATATATATATATATATATATCTTATGCAGTGTTACATTAGAACATGCACACATTCACTACAAAATTGTACATTTTTGTTTCAACGTCAAAAAATGGAAAACCTTTTTTAAGCGTCTCATTAGGTGGGGAATTACGGTGTTACTAAATTTTTTTTTCAGAAATTCAGTTATCGAAGCAAATATCCCCTACTTCCGTTCTTTGGAAATGTTTCATAAAATGTTTTCTAGAATTTATATGTAGAGATGGAAAGGAATCTAATGCAGTAAGTATTAGTGGCTGGACGAAAAGGAAGAGAAAAAAGAAAAAATTGTTCTCCTCCACTTTGACATATATATATATATATATATATATATATATATATATATATATATATATATATATATATATATATATATATATATATATTTTAATTTTTTTTTTTTAAGCGTATCACCCCAACCAAGGCTGGAGGCCACTATCACGTAAGGGGTTATAGAAGGGTTGGAGGAAGAGCAGATAGGAGTGGTAAAGGAGAGGATGTGGAGAAAGAGAAGGACAGTGGATCGATCAAGGCAAGGGGGTTACAGAAGATTTGGAGCGAGAGCAGATAGGAATGAAAGGTGAAAGGATGTGGAAAAGGGAAGTGGATAGATCAAGGCAACTGGAGATGTCGATTGACGTTACACTTAAATAGTTGGCGATTGTATTTGTCAGGGAAACAGGAATAGGGAAGGGAGTTCCACAGGCGAGAATAGCGAGACATGAAGCTATTGGAGTAGAAGAGACGTCTACATCTAACAGTTTCAACGGTGAAGGGGTGGGAACGGGATTCCAGCCTCGTAGGACGTTTAAATTCATGAGGCCTACGGACAAGCGGAAGCAGCTACTCGGAGCAATTACCGTGAAAGTATTTGTAAAAAAGACAGAGCGAGGCAACGTCGCGTCTGTGAGAGAGCGACTGCAGACGAGATGACAGATCAGGGCCAATCACATTGCATATCCGTCTCTGGATCTTATCAAGAACCCTGAGGCAAACAGCAGGGGCTCCAGACCATATATGGCAGCAATACTCCATGCAAGAGCGAATGGTCGATTTATAGACTTGGAGGATCGATTCCAGGGAGAAAAATTTCCTGGCTCGGCCCAGGGAACCAATTTTCCTATATATATATACAGAGAGAGAGAGAGAGAGAGAGAGAGAGAGAGAGAGAGAGAGAGAGAAAGAGAGTGTTGTAAGATTCTCAACCTCAATTGCTTCCTAGTATCTGATCAAAATACCAAATGCCAGAATGGCTTCTTTGTCGAGCCCAGATGTTTTTATCTGCACCTCATGTTTTGGACTCTGTAATATTTTCCATGTAAAAAAACAAAATGGTCCCAACACACCCTACATCTAGACACAAAAATGTAGATTGAAAGAATTATAAATTCAAATAGTAAAACTGTACTGACAGTGTTCTTTCTGCTCCCGGAAAATATGTCTTTCCCAAAAAAGAATTCAACATCTATTTTTCTTACATGATTTTACATTTAGAATAGTCAATCTCTTTCTGGTATAAATAATAATGATTTTTTGTCAGTTCGCTTTGGCTTGTTGTGTTTTACGGGTTTGGGGTTCTTTAATGCTAACAATTTTTTTCCTTGGTAATATTTTGTTTTGTCAAAAATCTATTTCTGGTAATATTTTTCCTCAAAAATGTATAGCTGGCAATATTATTTTAAAATATGTATAGCTGGTAATATTTTTTTTTAAAAAAACGTATTACTGGTAATATATTTCAAAAATATATAGCTGGTAATAGTTTTTTCTTCAAAAATTAATTTCTGGCAATAATTTGTTACAAAGTATTTCTGCCATTAAATCATTTTTACACTTTTACAATGCTGTTTACCTCAGTTTCGGGGTTAACAATTAGCCCATAGCTGGAACCCTAACAGGTGGTACCACACCGGGTCGGGGTGAACCTGGGAACACCAGTCACGCTCAACAAACCCTGAGCAGAGGCCTCCCTGTTGGGCGTAGTATATCCTCTTACCCAGGACGAGGGTGTAGTTTATCGTCATACCCAGGACGCGGGTTTAGTTTATCGTCATACCCAAGATGCGGATGTAGTTTATCGTCGTACCCAGGACGCGGTGTATTTTATCGTCATACCCAGGAAGCGGAGGCATGCTCTCGTCTTACCCAAGATGCGGATGTAGTTTATCATCATACCCAGGACGCGGATGTAGTTTATCGTCATACCCAGGACGCGGATGTAGTTTATCGTCATACCCAGGACGCCGATGTAGTTTATCGTCATACCCAGGACGCGGATGTAGTTTATCGTCATACCCAGGAGGCGGATGTAGTTTATCGTCATACCCAGGACGCGGATGTAGTTTATCATCATACCCAGGACGTGGATGTAGTTTATCGTCATACCCAGGAGGCGGATGTAGTTTATCGTCATACTCAGGACGCGGATGTAGTTTATCGTCATACCCAGGACGGGGATGTAGTTTATCGACATACCCAGGACGCGGATGTAGTTTATCGTCAGACCCAGGACGCCGATGTAGTTTATCGTCAGACCCAGGACGCCGATGTAGTTTATCGTCATACCCAGGACGCCGATGAAGTTTATCGTCAGACCCAGGACGCCGATGTAGTTTATCGTCAGACCCAGGACGCCGATGTAGTTTATCGTCAGACCCAGGACGCCGATGTAGTTTATCGTCATACCTAGGACGCGGATGTAGTTTGTCGTCATACCCAGGACGCCGATGTAGTTTATCGTCAGACCCAGGACGCCGATGTAGTTTATCGTCAGACCCAGGACGCCGATGTAGTTTGTCGTCAGACCCAGGACGCGGATGTAGTTTATCATCATACCCAGGACGTGGATGTAGTTTATCGTCATACCCAGGAGGCGGATGTAGTTTATCGTCATACTCAGGACGCGGATGTAGTTTATCGTCATACCCAGGACGGGGATGTAGTTTATCGACATACCCAGGACGCGGATGTAGTTTATCGTCAGACCCAGGACGCCGATGTATTTTAACGTCAGACCCAGTACGCCGAAGTAGTTTATCGTCATACCCAGGACGCCGATGAAGTTTATCGTCAGACCCAGGACGCCGATGTAGTTTATCGTCAGACCCAGGACGCCGATGTAGTTTATCGTCAGACCCAGGACGCCGATGTAGTTTATCGTCATACCTAGGACGCGGATGTAGTTTGTCGTCATACCCAGGACGCCGATGTAGTTTATCGTCAGACCCAGGACGCCGATGTAGTTTATCGTCAGACCCAGGACGCCGATGTAGTTTGTCGTCAGACCCAGGACGCCGATGTAGTTTATCGTCAGACCCAGGACGCCGATGTAGTTTATCGTCAGACCCAGGACGCCGATGTAGTTTATCGTCATACCTAGGACGCGGATGTAGTTTGTCGTCATACCCAGGACGCCGATGTAGTTTATCGTCAGACCCAGGACGCCGATGTAGTTTATCGTCAGACCCAGGACGCCGATGTAGTTTATCGTCAGACCCAGGACGCCGATGTAGTTTATCGTCAGACCCAGGACGCCGATGTAGTTTAACGTCAGACCCAGGACGCCGATGTAGTTTATCGTCATACCTAGGACGCGGATGTAGTTTGTCGTCATACCCAGGACGCCGATGTAGTTTATCGTCAGACCCAGGACGCCGATGTAGTTTATCGTCAGACCCAGGACGCCGATGTAGTTTATCGTCATACCTAGGACGCGGATGTAGTTTGTCGTCATACCCAGGACGCGGATGTAGTTTATAGTCATACCCAGGACGCCGATGTAGTTTATCGCCATACCTAGGACGCCGATGTAGTTTGTCGTCATACCCAGGACGCCGATGTAGTTTATCGTCATACCCAGGACGCGGATGTGGTTTATCGTCAGACCCAGGACGCCGATGTAGTTTATCGTCAGACCCAGGACGCCGATGTAGTTTATCGTCATACCCAGGACGCCGATGAAGTTTATCGTCAGACCCAGGACGCCGATGTAGTTTATCGTCAGACCCAGGACGCCGATGTAGTTTATCGTCAGACCCAGGACGCCGATGTAGTTTATCGTCATACCTAGGACGCGGATGTAGTTTGTCGTCATACCCAGGACGCCGATGTAGTTTATCGTCAGACCCAGGACGCCGATGTAGTTTATCGTCAGACCCAGGACGCCGATGTAGTTTGTCGTCAGACCCAGGACGCGGATGTAGTTTATCATCATACCCAGGACGTGGATGTAGTTTATCGTCATACCCAGGAGGCGGATGTAGTTTATCGTCATACTCAGGACGCGGATGTAGTTTATCGTCATACCCAGGACGGGGATGTAGTTTATCGACATACCCAGGACGCGGATGTAGTTTATCGTCAGACCCAGGACGCCGATGTAGTTTATCGTCAGACCCAGGACGCCGATGTAGTTTATCGTCATACCCAGGACGCCGATGAAGTTTATCGTCAGACCCAGGACGCCGATGTAGTTTATCGTCAGACCCAGGACGCCGATGTAGTTTATCGTCAGACCCAGGACGCCGATGTAGTTTATCGTCATACCTAGGACGCGGATGTAGTTTGTCGTCATACCCAGGACGCCGATGTAGTTTATCGTCAGACCCAGGACGCCGATGTAGTTTATCGTCAGACCCAGGACGCCGATGTAGTTTGTCGTCAGACCCAGGACGCCGATGTAGTTTATCGTCAGACCCAGGACGCCGATGTAGTTTATCGTCAGACCCAGGACGCCGATGTAGTTTATCGTCATACCTAGGACGCGGATGTAGTTTGTCGTCATACCCAGGACGCCGATGTAGTTTATCGTCAGACCCAGGACGCCGATGTAGTTTATCGTCAGACCCAGGACGCCGATGTAGTTTATCGTCAGACCCAGGACGCCGATGTAGTTTATCGTCAGACCCAGGACGCCGATGTAGTTTATCGTCAGACCCAGGACGCCGATGTAGTTTATCGTCATACCTAGGACGCGGATGTAGTTTGTCGTCATACCCAGGACGCCGATGTAGTTTATCGTCAGACCCAGGACGCCGATGTAGTTTATCGTCAGACCCAGGACGCCGATGTAGTTTATCGTCATACCTAGGACGCGGATGTAGTTTGTCGTCATACCCAGGACGCGGATGTAGTTTATAGTCATACCCAGGACGCCGATGTAGTTTATCGCCATACCTAGGACGCCGATGTAGTTTGTCGTCATACCCAGGACGCCGATGTAGTTTATCGTCATACCCAGGACGCCGATGTAGTTTATCGTCAGACCCAGGACGCCGATGTAGTTTATCGTCATACCTAGGACGCGGATGTAGTTTGTCGTCATACCCAGGACGCCGATGTAGTTTATCGTCAGACCCAGGACGCCGATGTAGTTTATCGTCATACCTAGGACGCCGATGTAGTTTATCGTCATACCCAGGACGCCGATGTAGTTTATCGTCAGACCCAGGACGCCGATGTAGTTTATCGTCAGACCCAGGACGCCGATGTAGTTTATCGTCATACCTAGGACCCGGATGTAGTTTGTCGTCATACCCAGGACGCCGATGTAGTTTATCGTCAGACCCAGGACGCCGATGTAGTTTATCGTCAGACCCAGGACGCCGATGTAGTTTATCGTCATACCCAGGACGCCGATGTAGTTTATCGTCAGACCCAGGACGCCGATGTAGTTTATCGTCAGACCCAGGACGCCGATGTAGTTTATCGTCAGACCCAGGACGCCGATGTAGTTTATCGTCATACCTAGGACGCGGATGTAGTTTGTCGTCATACCCAGGACGCCGATGTAGTTTATCGTCAGACCCAGGACGCCGATGTAGTTTATCGTCAGACCCAGGACGCCGATGTAGTTTATCGTCATACCTAGGACGCGGATGTAGTTTGTCGTCATACCCAGGACGCGGATGTAGTTTATCGTCATACCCAGGACGCCGATGTAGTTTATCGTCATACCTAGGACGCGGATGTAGTTTGTCGTCATACCCAGGACGATTTTTGTCAGTAATTAGCATGTGAATTATACATGTTACCATATTTTTCTTGTTCGTCTTCTTTGAAATTTAGCTTCCGATAATTGAATTCCCCCCTCTTCCTCTATCTCTCACCCACCTCTCTCTTCAAATATGAATTACAAGCTCATTCCATTAAGTTCTCCTGGGAAAGATATAATAATTCTTTTTGAGTCTATATTTTAATGCCGTATTTGTTTCAGGACAGGGAATTTTAGATTGTCTAAATCGAATTTAATGTTAAACAGGAACCAGTATTCTAAGAGAAGTTGATTTGGGATGAGTCCAATTCGTAGTAAGCTTACTGCTTGTCACACCAAAATAGACGTTT
This sequence comes from Acanthosepion esculentum, assembly GCA_964036315.1. Classification (NCBI taxonomy): domain Eukaryota; kingdom Metazoa; phylum Mollusca; class Cephalopoda; order Sepiida; family Sepiidae; genus Acanthosepion; species Acanthosepion esculentum. Next base: position 98,528,647 of record OZ038500.1, read on the forward strand.
CACACGCTGTTACAATAGAACATCTAAAGAACAAGGTGTATCAGAGGTTTGAACTGGCTGGTAACCTCATAGCCATCAGGAACTCCACAGTAGGTTAGTAACTGCCTGCTTCTAACACGTAAAGAAGTAATCATTCCTGTTGGACTTACGATTTGCACTTGACCGATATCGGAAAACAAGTAGTGATATAATCGCCCCACTTGAGATGGATATGGCAGAGAGTCTTTTAAATCATTGCGGGAAAAAAATCCACGTTCGATGAAATTACCAAAGTCAGATTCATATACGGAGATATTAATTTAAGGTTGAATAAAAAGATGTATTTATGTGTGATTGGTTATTCTTCCTATTCTTAAAAATAATAACGGTTTACAGTCACATCACGTGGAACACACCAGTTCCGGTACAATAACCGAAGTGAAACAGCACCGAAACTGGTCAGTACGTAAACGGGTAACCGCTTGGGAATACCAGGTGCGATAAGCATGGATGTGTGGGTAGTGTAATGGATATTGGTTTGGAATTGTTAACGGGAGGTCCGTTTTCAATCCCCGTTGGTTTCGTTATATTTAGTTACGCGCAAATACCCTTAGAAATTTAACAACAACAACACAAAATCCATAATCCTACACTCTGACATTTTTTACGAAGCTTGAAAACAAATACCTGGATCTTTAAAATCACGTACAAGACAAGCAGATATATAATTAGAAAGAACAATAAATACAATACCAACTCAAATTTTGGTACTTGTTAGTAATGTAAAAAGTTTATATCTAAATTGTTTGCAATGTAAAACGTTTATATCTAAAATCTAAATTTTATATCTGAAAAACATTCAGTCAGTTGTGTACCACGTGTGATACACGCGTAGGCGATCATGTATCTTTCCATACATGACTGACGAGGCAGATTTTTTCCCCCGCAGAAGGTTGCCATTTCTTTCTGTGTGAGACCAGTTGTCATCCAAGGCTACAGAACCTGGTCTGTCCTGCTATTTTGCCCATAGCTTGAGGAGAAAAGATTCATAACTTTCCCAATGGTATTAGCACGTAAGTGAATGTAACGGATTCGACTGGAATTCGAACTCGGCTCTCTGATTCGTCAATCGGCTATCCATTACTCCTGTGCGGATCTATTACGCACATACATACATACATACATACATACATACATATAAATCACATCAAGCATTCATTGGTTAATTGATCACCACGACGTTATTATAGACAATTTAAAAATCGCAGCAATGCGACAATTTTGTAATCGCTCTATTTTTACGTAGTCAGATTTGTGCACTTTTGGGAGAAACGGATCACAGAAGACTCCCCAAAATTCACTCGCTGATTGGTCTATGCCAACCAATCAGATCGTCTGCACGTGTAGAATAATTCTCCACGCGCAGCGATCTGGAGTCTATAGTAGCTTAATTAAGCAAGAATTTTCTTAGCTAATTAGTGAGAATTCAGCTGCCAAACGAATCCACGACAGTTGAAACCATGCGCCAACCTTCTCACTCACACACACCACTCCCAGGCTGAACATACCTTGTATACACTCACATAATCTTTTCTTACACAGCAAATCTTTAGAGAACAATTATTTCAAGAGACTCTTATGAACATTCTTCCAGTGAACTTTGAAATACTAAAATAACAGATATACAGTGGCAGCTCTTGTTTATTTCAACCTAGTCTTACTTAAATACATGCTTTCTTTCACATCGTTGTTTGATATTGTACATCTTGTTAACTACATATTTTATGTATAACAATGTCTTTTGCTTATCCTTTTCTGCATTAGCCCTGTTTCCTAATCTAAAGTTAAATTAATGTGGTGAAGTCCGCCACACCCGACGTGTATCCTGTAGGAAACATTATGTGATCTAAAAGCCCGTATCTAGGAACACAAAAGAGATTTAATTTTAGACAACCATTAAAACTCTCTCATAACGCAAAGAAACAGAAATGACTATGACTTTAAAAAGAACATAATTCTTTACAGACAAAGTACTTTGGGAGTGTGCTAATAATAATATTACGAGCTATAAACACACTATCTGTCTATAATGACTCATGGCACAGTGGATAAGGGCGTTAGTTAGATCCAGTGACAGGACTCAAAGAGTGTAAGTTCAATACCCAGCTAAGGCAGTGCAGAACTTTCAAAGGGAAATTAACAGGAGATAACTGATAACTGACACCCATTAAACATATCACGTGGAAATAGAAGTCTACTTCAGTGAGCGAAATAAAGGGTTCAGTTCGACATTCCAACCACCGTACAACGGCCGAAACGTTGTAATAAATATGGCGACAAAGATGAAGACAATAGTCCGAATAATGTAAATAGTGTACATAATACCTCATCTCAGAAATATAGACAAATAGTGAAAGGCCGAAACGTTGTAATAAATATGGCGACAAAGATGAGGACAATAGTCCGAATAATGTAAATAGTGTACATAATACCTCATCTCAGAAATATAGACAGATACTGAAAGGCCGAAACGTTGTAATAAATATGCCGACAAAGATGAGGACAATAGTCCGAATAATGTAATAGTGTACATAATACCTCATCTCAGAAATATAGACAGATAGTGAAAGGCCGAAACGTTGTAATAAATACGCCGACAAAGATCAGGACAATAGTCCGAATAATGTAAATAATGTCTATAAAAACACATCGAAAACATTATATTCCATTGACTCTCGTTATTGAATGCATTTTTAAAGAATCTAACGTGTATGTTTATATAAACTCATTGGCATGTACGTAAAAATGAATCCCAAATAAACATGCAAAGTACCAATAAATATAATGCATGATAGTCGCACGAAACATTCCCCCTCCCCCGCATACACAGTTACTTACGAATATAAATTATCATCTGATTCCCACACATACAAACTAACATTTTTATACATTTACATACATATAGGAATACTTACGGTTTTTCGGGTAAGTTTTTCATCCGTTAATTTCTTGATTTCTGATACATCGGCTCTCCTTGAATTCAGAAATTCACAAGATATACTAACAAATTCTGGTGTTTTTATTGTTGTATTGATTGATTTTCATTGATTAACCCGGTTTCAAATGCATTTGACTTGTTAAACAACGTTAGTATACTTTATGGCGTTCCGAATTCAAGGAGAAACTAATCCAAAAATTAGACTCTACAGATAGAAATTCTAAGATCAACAACGCAAAATTTCTAATCCTACCCTCTAATAAACTACCAAATTTAGATTACCTATTCCTAATACCAGGATCTTTACTAACCACGCCCAAGACAATCGAAGCTATAATCAGAAAAAAAAAATTCCAACCACACTTCAGATACAGGTACTTATCAAATCAAACCCTTGCAATGTAAAAGCACATATCGGCGATACATCTCTGAATCTAAACACTCTTATGTACAAGCATAAAAAGGAATTTACGCTTGGATAATCCTTTAAACTCCCTGATAATATATACAAACAAAACTTGCTATAAATTTAATTATATAAATGACATCCTAATTAATTAAGAACATATTTTTTTACGTGGACAGTACTTTAGAGAGAGTACTAATAAATACTTTACCAACTATACACAAACGTCAAAAACACTATATTAAGTACCTCCACCTTGTTTTCGATACCTAAGGTTTGAAATGAAACTTTAAAAATGAAAAAATCTTTCTGGAAGCTTTCTTCATCATTAATTTTACTATTTCCAGGAAGCAAAAGACTCTGGTGTATTTCAAATAGAAATTATATTGATTGTAACTGGGCACCTCGAGGCGGTGTAATGGTTAGCAAGCTTGTCTCGCTAAAACAATTACGACTGAGTAGTGAGTTCGATCCTCACTGGGTGCCCCATACTTTCGGATTTGTACTACATTTAAGCTACGCCTGGAAAATCACTATATTGATTGGAATTATATTGTTGTTCTACGGGGACTTTACCTGTTAAATGTTCCCAAATCAACATGCGAAAAAAAAAACCCCAAGCATAATGTGTGTTAGACACAGGCACACAAACAAACAAACATGCGTGGAAACGCACTTAGGAAGATACTGAAGCATATTAAATATCTTTATCGTATGTACGTAAGGAACGATTGTATCTTAACAAGTGTCTCTGTTTATCCTCTTTCTCATCTTACCGTTTCCATAGATATCACCATTTTTGCAATGTCTCCTCTCCTGACAACCAACCACTTGTACACGCTTCACACTCGAAATCTAAAAGTGCCTCCTTCGTTTCCAACTAGTGATGGTGAGAATTCACAAATAGAAACGAAAATATCGCTTTATCCTTTTTGCTTTAAAACCGAACAAAAATGCATGCTTTTCCGTGGAAAACGTCGAATCAGACCATCAGTGTAAATATTCGATGACGTCATTTATGACGTCAGTTATATAGAAGTGATATATCTTAATATATATATATATATATTTTTCTCACTTTTTTGCAGAATATTATAGCAGGGGAAAATTGTGAAGATTTTATTTCAACCTGCTGTTCTGCCTTAATTGTAAATGTCCGTAGTGTCGCATAAGCATTAATATGCACAATTATGCAAATGTTTCTTTGACTGTGTTTATATTTTCGATTACTCTGTTTATAGTGATGCATTTTTCCACGAAGATATTGTGGAAGCCACAGAATATAAGTGCTTCTTGATGTACTTAAATGTTTCATTTTTTAAAGTTTCTATGCGTAGCTTTCTACTTGCCTCATTTTCAGTCAATAATATGTATAATGATATGGTTTAAAACAAGTCGTAACTCATGGAGTCAATACATTTGAACTGCCGTAGAAAAATTATCTGATGCTTCTTTTTTTATATAGTGTCTCTTTAATACTTGGGCGATTAGGATTCTCCACAGCTTCCTAACTTTTATATCTCTGAGTAATAATACCAGATCTTTCACTGTCTGTTCTGCCCTTGGTTTTGTTATATTCACTTCCGCGGAAATACCCTTGAGAAAGGCATGAAATCACATTTTCTGAAAGCAGTTAAGGGCTAAGTAGGGAGAAGTATAGTACTACAATCATCATTATCTAAAAATTCTTACAATCTAAAAAATATTCTGGGTTTAAATAACCTTCAATGTATTGTTAAGACGTAGAAAGCGTATAAAACCATACAATCATTAAAAATGTCTATCTATCTATCTATCTATCTATCTATCTATCTATTATTATTATTATTATTATTATTATTATTATTATTATTATTATTATTATTAAAACAGTAGTAAAAAAAAAGCAATACCAAACGAAGCTCAACTCTTTTTGTGTAATTGACTAATCACTCATCGGGACTATCAAAAGTATGTATTTTCGAAGGGTATATTCATGTTCTAACTTTCAACTGTAAATTCTACCGATAAATGTCAAACTCACGAGTTCCTCCCAACAAAGGAAAGTCCAATAATCATTTTCCTGTCTATATTTCTGAGACGAGGTATTATGTACACTATTTACATTATTCGGACTATTGTTCTCATCTTTGTCGTCATATTTACTACAACGTTTCGGCCTTTCAGTATCTGTCTATATTTCTGAAATAAGGTATTATGTACACTATTTACATTATTCGGACTATTGTCCTCATCTTTGTTGCCATATTTATGACAACGTTTCGGCCTTTCAGTATCTGTCTATATTTCTGAGATGAGGTATTATGTACACTATTTACATTATTCGGACTATTGTCTTAATCTTAGTTGCCATATTTATCACAACGTTTCGGCCCTTCAGTATCTGTCTCTATTTCTAAGATGAAGTATTAAGTACACTATTTACATTATTCGGACTATTGTCCTCATCTTTGTCGCCATATTTATTACAACGTTTCGGCCTTTCAGTATCTGTCTATATTTCTGAGATGAGGTATTATGTACACTATTTACATTATTCTTACTATTGTCCTCATATTTGTCGCAATATTTATCACAACCTTTCGGCCCTTCAGTATCTGTCTATATTTCTGAGATGAGGTATTATGTACACTATTTACATTATTCGGACTATTGTCCTCATCTTTGTTGCCATATTTATTACAACGTTTCGGCCTTTCAGTATCTGTCTATATTTCTGAGATGAGGTATTATTTACACTATTTACATTATTCGGACTATTGTCCTCAACATTGTTGCCATATTTATTTCAACGTTTCGGCCTTTCAGTATCTGTCTATATTTCTGAGATGAGGTATTATGTACATTATTTACATTATTCGGACTAGTGTCCTCAGCTTGGTTGCCATATTTATTACAACATTTCGGCCTTTCAGTATCTGTCTATATTTCTGGGATGAGATATTATGTACACCATTTACATTATTCGGACTATTGTCCTCATTTTTGTCGCCATTTTATTAAAACGTTTCGGCCTTTCAGTATCTGTCTATATTTCTGAGATGAGGTATTACGTACACTATTTACATTATTCGGACTATTGTCCTCATCTTTGTCGCCATATTTATTACAACGTTTCGGCCCTTCAGTATCTGTCTATATTACTGAGATGAGGTATTATGTACACTATTTATATTATTCGGTCTATTGTCCTCAACTTTGTCGCCATATTTATTACAACGTTTCGGTCTTTCAGTATCTGTCAATATTTCTGAGATGGGGTATTATGTACACTATTTACATTATTCGGACTATTGCCCTCATCTTTGTTGCCATATTTATCACAACGTTTCGGCTTTTCACTATCTGTCTATATTTCTGATATGAGGTATTATGTATGCTATTAACATTATTCGGACTATTGTCCTCATCTTTGTTGCCATATTTATTACAACGTTTCGGCCTTTCAGTATCTGTCTATAATTCTGAGATGAGGTATTATGTACACTATTTACAATATTCGTACTATTGTCCTCATGTTTGTCGCTATATTTATTACAAAGTCTCGGCCTTTCAGTATCTGTCTATATTTCTGAGATGAGGTATTATGCACACTATTTACATTATTTGGACTGTAATTTTAATTTTTAAAATTACAAGAGTAATAGGATTATTTACATTATTCTTTGTCTTTGTCGCCATCCACCGTTTCGTCCGTTGTACACTCCGGCCTTCTTTCGGTGGTTTGAATGTCGAACTGAACCCTTTTTTTTCGCTCACTGGGGTCGGCTGTTCTAGTTTCATGTGCCATGTCTAATGGATGTTAGTTATCAATTATCTCCTGTCAATTCCCCTCTCCAAGGACACATCTCACAGTGGATAAAGGCGTCAGGAAGAACCAGTGACAGGACCCAAAGAATGTGAGTTCAATACCCGGTTAAGGCGGTGGAGAACTTGGAGAGGGGAATTAACTGATAACTGACATTTATTAGACATGGCACGTGGAACTAGAACTGTCTACACCAGTGAGCGAAATAAAGAGTTCAGTTCAACATTCTTACCACCTGAAGAACTCCGAAGCAGCAACGGTCGAATCATTGTAATAAATATGGCGACAAAGATAAGAACAATAGTTCGAATAATGTAAATAATCATATTATTCTTGTAATTTAAAAAAACTAAAATTATATTTAAAGTCGTTGATCCGGAGAGGTCTTCGCCATAACCCATCATATTTATGCATTCATAAACTGATCTTCGATAAATATTTAACATATTTACTACCATCTTAATGAAAACCGTTAATCTAATCTTTGTTAGAACGAATCCTATTATATTTGATAAACGCTGCTACTTTACATATATTATTTGCTAGTGTTAGTAGCATTTTTATTGTCTACATATTCGCATGTGAAGATCACACCATCGTAAACATCACTATAGTCCAATGAAGTCCTGAAGGACGGGACTACGGCCACATCACAATGAACCACCAGATCCCGTACGATCACCGAAATTAAGCAACGTCGAACCTGATCAGTACCTAGATAGGTGGCCATCTGGGAAAACCAGGTGCTGTTAAATTGGATATGCGGGTGATGTATAGGATAATTGTCCGCAGTTGTTAATCGAGTTTCAATTCCAGAACGCGCAAATACCAATTTTCAAATACCAATTTCCTCTCCACCAAAAATAGTTGATTAATGTTATGGTCCAGGTTCCTTGGATCACGGTGATGGTCCAAGGTAGAACCAATGAAGAATAACTCGAACACAGGTATGGAATAACACAGATATATTACAAGCAGAATATGTACAAAAGAAGTAGCAGTGTTAGTAATAACAATCAGGTTAGGTTAGAGAGAACTATGTTGTCTCGAAGTATCATTATTCCAATGTCTTACAGTAATCGTCTGATGCGACTCTGTCTCGGACTGACTCACTGTGTGAATGATGCTTCCTCTTGAGGAGCAGTATTTATGAGGTACGGAATAGTCCATTCGTATTATGGGTAAGTTCCCCTAAGACCTCCCTTCCGAAGCTTTTGCGTAGCAGGGTTTTAATTTTTTTTTCTTTGGATCTATTTCCAGCGGTTCTGTAAATTTTCTTTTTCAAGACGATTTTCTTGGTTCTGGTATTGTTTGCGTTTTTTTTTTGTATTAAACGTATCGAAAAACGTGTCCATTACCTCTTCTTTAAGTGAACCGTTAGGATCCTGTAACAGTCTCTTCCTTATTTGGTTTACGTGTCTCCTGTGTGAGAATTTTTGTCCCTGTACTATGTAAACCATCTTGCCAATTCTTTTCTCAATTGTGCCTTGCTCCCAGTAAGATGTGTTATTTTTATAGGCTTGAAAAAAAACTTTTTCTCCTGGGAGAAATTTTCTTTTTGGTGCATAGAACTGTGTTACTTGTTTCGTTTTACTTGGCAGCAATTTATCAAATGCAGATCTGATCTTTCTAGCAAACATCACTTCTGCTGGTGATAGTGTTGATAGTGTAGCATTATTTGGCGTAATTCGATATACCTGAAGAAATTGCTGTAATACTTTCTCCGTAGGCACATCGTAGGCTTTTCGTAACGTATATCAACGAATCTCGCCGCCTGCCCATTTGATGTTGGGTGATAAAGCGGGGATTCTATATGTTTTACTTGATAAATTTCGCAAAACTCTTGGAAATCTGCTGATGTGAATTGCGTTCCATTATCTGTGACTAGGCAATCCACTACACCAAACCGAGCGAATAGCTCGTGAAGGCAATTTATGGTCGTTTTTGAAGTAGGATTTTTGCAACAAAACACCTCCGGCCATTTACTATAGCTATCCACTATGATTAAATAGTAGAAACCGTCAATTGGTCCTGCATAATCTGCGTGTATTCTTGACCACGGACGATCATGGGTAAGTTCCCATAATAATTAATAAGACTTGCATCACCAAATTATTATTGCCGCGAAAAGAATTCTTACAATCTGAAAATATTTTCAGGTCTTAAATAACTTGCAAAAAATTGATACGCCGTAGAAAAATAAATGAATGAATCCATCTGAAAGGCAGAAACACGTCACTACAAACTTTATCGCTTCATTTTTCTAATACTGTTTCTGCTATATAAAAATATATATTTATTAGTAGTATAAATTATAGCAGTGTTATTATTCATCAATTCCGATTTTATTAGCACCAAAACTCAATTACTCAATATTTTATATTTATACATGTATATATTATTTTATACACGTTTCATTAAAAACGAATGATTAAAAATCCACTACTCCTATAACATCAACTATGAACACGGTCATAATGTTCTGACCGTGTTTGGAAAATTAAACATTCCTATAACTCTACATACATATATAAATCTATCCATAGATTCAGTTAAAAGTAAAAAATAAAATGAGCCTTGATTAGCGTCAAAAATATAGCCGAAAACGTTCAGATATACAGTAGGTTTGAACAATTTCTAATTAATTTATGTACAGAAAAGAAGAGAATTCTAAGAACACAAGAAAAATGAAAGAAAAATTAATAACAGTGCCGTGTTAGTCGTTTTTAATAAAACTTGTATGTTTATGCATATATATATATATATATATATATATATATATATATGTATGTGTATGTGTGTGTGTGTGTCTATCAAAATAATAGGAAAGAACAATGAGATTTATAATTCAGAGTTCTTAGTAATTATTTTTATTTATGATACAACAGTAGAGCAAATATTATAATTGTTTTTTTTATATATATTATCAAAGCAACACCAAAATTCCCATGTTTCAAACCTGAAAATTCAATTCAAATTCAATCATAAAAATTAAACTTAAATTGCAAAATTCCGTTCCATTATCAAGCGATGCTAAGAATAAGTTTTTAGAGATTGATTTATTTAAATTATAAGTCTAGATTAATTTGATATTTTGAGATGTTCGGTTTAAGGAAGATTCCATCTTTTTTATTTTAGGGTTATTAAGACTTAACTTATTTCGAAACCTCATGTATCTAATGTATTGTAGCTATCAAGTCGGTCAAGTCAAAGTTGGGGCTGAGGTATCTGTCCATTGATACAAACATCCTTTTTTCAAGTGGAAATTTGTGGCAGTGTCTATGTTCCAACACATCGTCTGGGTTTCAATAGCAATACATTTGGCATTTTGATTTTTTGTTTAATTTTTGCTTTTATATGCATTTCAATTACTTTTTTAAAAGAGGGATTCAAATATTACTTAGTCATATTTTTAATATTTATATTTTGATTCGTACAGACAGAAGGTATTCTATTTAATTTATTTACTAATATTTTACACATATTGTAATGTTAAAATTAATATATTAGAATCTATATATTCATAAACCTATTTTACATATGATCAAATATAAATATGTTAGTTTCATTTTTTTTTAAATCGTTATTATTTAAGGTATGGCAATTCCGTTGTTGCGATGATTATATATTAAAAAAACAATTATGATATATATATATATATATATATATATATATATATATATATATATAATTATTTATTTGAATATTAAAACATAAATATGTTATAAAATCACTACAAAAATAACCATTTTGTTTCAACACTTGTGGTGTCTTATCAATGATGATGTTGAATGTAGAATAAATGGTTTTAAAAGTTTCAAATTAATTAACGATCCTTCGGTAGGCGTAAACGCTGTTACATAAGCTAGAATGACCTATCAAAATACAAGTATATGGTAATTCAAAAAATTTGACAACGAACCAAGGTTATCATAGATATTAAAAGATTTATAAAAATTTGAAATTAAAATTAAAGGTAAAAAATTACCTATTTAGAAATCTAAATCAAATTTCTATTAAGTTTAAAATTGTAGAATTACCGAAGAGAAAAAAATACATATGCTATTTAATTTATTTTTTCATTGAAATTATGTTAAAAAGGATGTTGACAGCTCCAGGCAAAAATGTATACATTTTTACACGTTAGCTCCAACATGGTAGCCACCTCTCACGTAAAACAATTCAAACACACTCAGGTTATAATACATAAGCGCCCAGACATATTTAAATACATATAAACACACAAAAAACGGTGACGAGACACGACCCTTGATAAAAAAACGAACACACACACACACACACACACACACACACACTCACAAACACGCAACCAAACGTGCATGCACTTTCCTTACACATAGACATCGATAAACACTGGCACATACATCCACATGCACATTGACCTAGACAATCAGACGCAATAGCCAAAACATATTCGGGGCTTAATATGTTATTAAACGAATTCTAACTTGAAATATAACTAATCTGGGCAAATATATATAGATAAAATTTAAACAAATAAATATAAATATATATATATATTTTTTTTAACCATATAGTTTTCCACACACTACATGAAAAAGTAAATAACTACCTCTATATATAATCGTACATTCACACATATACACATACAGATCTTCACATGTACCTACATATACATATATACGCATACAGATACGCATATACACTCATACGCACATAAACATACATATAAGCACGTATAAATATATCGACCCATAGAGCAACGTAAAAAAATAAATAAAGCAAGTAAAAATATATATACACAAAGATGCACACATATACAAATACGTACATACATACACATACGCATGCATATTTACATATACTACATACGCACGTATACATATATGCATATAAACTAAACATATACACATACATTTACGAATACACGCATATACATGAAAAATCAAACAAACGTAAATTAAAACTATATAAATATAAATACGTATAAACACACCCACGTATACATATATACACACATACATACGCACATACACATATACACATATATACACATACACACATATATTTATATACACACACACATATATATAAACATATAGACACACGCAAAATAGGAAAGGAATATGTATACAGAAACCTACATATATTCTAAAAATATTAACTTATTGATGATAAAATACATTAAAAGTTTATAATAATTTGTTAAAAGTAACAATAGACAGTCTATAAGCAATTAAAAACTCCTTATCAACCAAAATTAGATTTTAGTTAGTATCTATGATACACACTAAGACACTAAGGCATACATACAAATACACATACTACGACATACGAACATGCATCCATATATACATAAATATATAATCATATATAAATACCCATATCAACTTATCCAGATATACATACATATATATATATATATATATGTGTATATATATATATATAAGTACACCCACATCCGAGCGCATACATATAAATACCTACACACATATATATACCTATATACAAACACATATACATACATATATACATATTTAAACACACACACACATATATATATGTATATATATACATACATATACACATACACATATACACATATACGTACACTCACATATACTTATACATACATATACATATATATAAACATTTACACACACACACAAGTACACATACATATACACATACATATACTTACACACTTAGTAGTAGACACCTACCAAAGCTTACATCCCTACTCGTACACATAAACATGTTAACATATGATAGGTGTCAATATACACACATATATACATTCATATAAAAAAAAACCTACTAATATATATATATACCCCTATATACACACATACACATCCAACAGTACAAACACACATACATAACATACAAATATATACATACAAATACAGACACGTATAACACTTTGTAAGTACACAATGCACATTCATATCGACCAGGTGACCATCATGTTATAAAGGTAATAGTCTATTAAATTTAACTTATCATTATCATTGGAAGTATATGATCTCTATACTAAGTTAAATTTAAATCGGTGTTTACAGTTAACTGTTAGTTCATATATTTGATTTAAAAGATCAGTCTTATTTTTAAATCTAATTATTTCAAATTTTTCAAATTAAGGCATAGGTAACACGGGGAATATAGGGAGTTACATGTCCGGGCTTTCTTAATCAATTTTCATTTAACCGTAGGTGTTTTATTCTTTTCTTTTAGACTCAAAAAGTATTTGGATAATGAAGTCATATACTTACAGTTACTGTTATTAAAAGATTGCATATGCCCCCGCCAACGTTCCTTGAATAGTCTCATGGTGCTACCAATGTAAAATTTCTTTATATTTGGATTTTCTAGTGTTGATATTGTACTAAGATAAACTACAGAACTAGTCAAACAATTATTTTTTAGTGGACAATTATTAGGATTCCTACAATTACATAATTTATTATTCGTGTCACTATGCTTAGTATTGCTGCTTGCAACCTGGTGAGTTATCAAGTTTTATGAGTCCCTATACTTGTTAAAGACTGTGTTGTTATGTTTTTTAATTATTTTCTTTAGGTTATCTGCACAACTATAGCTTAACTTAAGAGTATTAGGATTAAATATTTTACTAAGTGGGTTAGTTTCAGAGTTGGGGAATGTTTTTTGATGAGGTTTAGAAATATACGCCCCAATTTAGTTTTAAACATAATATTAAAAGGGGGAGTAAACCATATGATCTTTCTAGATCTCTTTTTCTTCTTATGTTTGCTATTAACAGGGCTTTTATATTGAATAGTGGTATCTTTGTATCCAGTATTTTTGAGTGCAGAATTGTAAAAATCCCGATGTTTATTAAAAACATCTTTGTTCGAAGAGTTATTACTGATCCTAAATCCAATGGAGGAGGTTATGTGTTTGATGATTGAAGTGGGTTGTTGGAATTTGGATGCACGTATATTGGAGTTGAATTAATATTCACATATGGATTGGATAGTGTTGCTGGCTTGGTCCAGGATAACGTCGAGAAAATCTACTTGTTTAACATTAGTGGTAACTATTGTCCTAAGACCCAAATCCATAAATACATTATGAATCATTTTCCTAATACGGTCTACCTTAATTTTAGTGGAGTTTTTATCAACTAATAATCCATCATCCCTATACGATCCTGCACTATCAGAATCTAGACAATCAAAGGCACATAAATTATGCAAAAGAAATAACCCGACCATATATATATAAACAATTAAAATATATATATATATATATGTATATATATAAACAATTAGAATATATATATATATATATATATATATATATATTTATATATATAATTAATATATATATATATAATCAATTTTAATATATATATATAAACAATTATGATATATATATATACATATATATATATAAACAAATATAATTTATATATACATATTATAATTTTATATATATATATATATATATATATATACATATATATATAAACAATTATATATATATTATAATTGTTTATATATATATATATATATATATATGTATTGTGTATATTTAGGCAACAATATTTCATTGATGCATGTTTTATTAAAACATATAGACAAGTTTTGTCTATTTTTTTAAGTAAGTTTTCTTTCATATTGTCGAAAGCTTACATAGGATTTAAACATGTATCAATATGGTGATTTCCTTTCGTCTTTCAATGATAATGTTAATAAGCTTATCAGACAATATGAAAGGAACGTACTTAAAATAAATAGATGCAACATGTCTATATTATTTAATGAAGCATGCATCAATATATATATATATATATATATTTATATATATATATATATATATAATTATTAGTATTTAAAAGTTATTTTTATTGGATGCCCGTATATAGGTAGACATTCAGTTTATTTATTAAAGATTTTATTTTTCTATATTCCTCTACCAGCGTGAACATTCGAAAAGCTTATTAAATCAAAATACGGGTATCCACTGAAATACCGTTTACGTAACTAAATCTGCCATGTAAATAATAATATTCCATTAGATCTTGAGAAATATATATATATATATATATATATATATATATATATATATATATCAAATATCGGGTGCAATCCAATTCATATGAAAATGAATTATTCATACCAAAAGTAGATTCGTAAAGTTAATCATATAAAATGGCGAAGTCCCTTCGCTAAGAAAAGAATTTCGCCATTTCACTTTTTATCATTAACTTTACTAAACTAATTTCTGTATGAATAATTCACTGTATATATATATATATATATATATATATATATATATATATATATATATATATATATATATATATATATATATGTGTGCATATTGAGTTGACCCAAGCCTTGTGAATGAAATTGTCTAGAGCGAACCCTTGGGGGTCGTTGATAGCTGTGCTAGCACGAAGTCACAATTCATCGTGACCGAGGGCGTGATCATGCTGGCATTTTTCAAATTGTTGATCATCCTAGATAACATGCTCTTTTTTTGAAACTGTAACTAAGCAGAGATGCAATATAAACTACAGGTGGATTCTGTTGGTTTTGAATAAACACAAATTCGCCTGAGCAAGCGTCTGCTATAGGGATTGTCCAGCCGCCCTAGTAGACGGGTATCCTCGAATACGTGTGGCCAGCCATCATATATATTCCGAGCTGCACGTGTTGAACGCAGCTAGAATCTATGTGAGCGTCTTTCTATTTTATTAAAACTATTGATACACAATTTCCACTGTTAAATAAGTTGAGATTGATAGTGGGATCGAGATGTATCTAGATGTTTTTTATAACACTGTGATCAGATAAGTGACATGTGCGGTGTCTACTCAAGGGAGTGGTAGTATGTCCGATATATATGATCGATATATGACAATAAACAGTCTTGTAGTGGGCAGTGAAAATGATATACTATATTTGTTATCGTTACTTTAGATTTGATGGTTTATTTTGATTCGTGATAAAGTTTGCGGTCTCCATTTGGATTGTTCGATGATTCTTCTTGTAGTGAATAGGTCCTGTTTATAATTTTTGTGCATATGTTTGCAGTAAAATAACCATTTCCATTTCCTTTTGTTTTGTTTTATGGTACTTTTATTACTGCTCTCATGTAATTTTTTTTATTTGAAAGAACATTTGGAAGATGGCTCCACTCAGCTTGACTTTTTAATACTTTCCACATATGAACCGCTACAACATTGTTAAAAGGAAGAAATAAAGCTATCCATCTTGTCCCCTGTGTAAGGAACATCCACAAATATTAGAACATCTTGTTAGTTCCTGTAAGACAGCTCTTGTCATTAGAAGATATATATGGAGCCACAAAAGTGTTTTGAATGTTCTGGTCAGAATTATAAAGAACTATATGAAGTCAAAGTCATCTAATTCAACCAAGAAATTTGTTGAAGAGGGAGGAAAATATATGTCATCTGAATGCAAACAAGTAAATATCTAGCTATTCGTGGACAGCATTTGGCATTTGGGAGATATCTGAAGACCTTTCTGATTGGCGTAATGATTACTCCAAAATAATATCAAGTAAGACTCTGCGACCAGATAATGCTCTTCTGACAAATGTGAAAAATCATCCTGGGAGAATTAAGAATACCATATGAAAGCCGGATGAAATAAGCAACGAATTTAAAAGTAATAAATATGAAAATCTAAAAACTGAGCTGGTAAAGGACGGGTATAATGTAATTATTAGATGAGTGAAAATTGGAGCAAACGGTTTCGTTGCATGCACCCTGTATCAATTTCTGGGACATATTCGATTCAAATGGCGTAAGAGGGTCAAAAATATAAAACGTCTAATACAGGTAACTGAAAATAGTTTTATGTGAATATGAAAAAAAAGAAATATTCCGTAGAGTATTTCAGCGAACATGGCGACATGACCTGATCCTGAATGCGTAATGAGATTCACGTTGTATTCTCGAAATGCGAGCGAGGTTTCACGTTTATTTTCATTTATTTATATTTTTTTCGTAAATCAAATTTCGCCGCTGGATATTTGAACTAGTATACCTACAATATACAAGGTATTCTAGTATATGCTTAAATTAAGGTCTCCAATCAGAGCACATTCTATCCTGATGTCCCACAAACTAATTTAAATGAAAATTCGAGACGAAGTTCAAAAACGTTGCACATACACTCCTGACGTCCACAACTTGATCGAAAATTCGAGATGAAGGCCGGAAACGTTGAACATCCTCTACTGATTTCCCCAAAATTAATTGAAATGAAAATCCGATAGTAAGGCCCGAAACGTTGAACATCCCAAATTAATTGAAATGAATATTCAAGGTTACGGCCCGCAACGGTGTACATTCTCTCCTGATGTCCCCCAAATTAATTTAAATTAAAATTTCGAGATGAAGGTCCGGAAACGGTGAAAATTCTCTCATGATGTCCCCCAAATTAATTTCAATTAAAATTTTGAGATGAAGGCCCGGAAACGATGCACATTCTCTCCTGATGTCCCCCAAATTAATTTGAATTCAAATTTCGAGATGAAGGACCGGAAACGATGCACAATCTCTCCTGATGTTCCCCAAATTAATTCAAATTAAAATTTTGAGATGAAGGCCCGGAAACGGTGCACATTCTCTCCTGATCTCCCCCAAATTAATTTCAATTAAAATTTCGAGATGAAGGCCCGGAAACGATGCACATTCTCTCCTGATGTCCCCTAAATTAATTTGAATTCAAATTTCGAGATGAAGGCCCGGAAACGATACACATTCTCTCCTGATGTCCCCCAAATTAATTTAAATTAAAATTTCGTTATGAAGGCCCGGAAACGGTGCACATACTCTCCAGATGTCCCCCAAATTAATTTAAATTAAAATTTTGAGATGAAGGCCCGGAAACGATGCACATTCTCTCCTGATGTCCCCCAAATAAATTTCAATTAAAATTTCGAGATGAAGGCCCGGAAACGGTGCACATTCTCTCCTGATGTCCCCCAAATTAATTTAAATTAAAATTTCGAGATGAAGGCCCGGAAACGATGCACATTCTCTCCTGATGTCCCCCAAATTAATTTAAATTAGAATTTTGAGATGAAGGCCCGGAAACGATGCACATTCTCTCCTGATGTCCCCCAAATTAATTTAAATTAGAATTTTGAGATGAAGGCCCGGAAACGGTGCACATTCTCTCCTGATTTCCCCCAAATTAATTTAAATTAAAATTTTGAGATGAAGGCCCGGAAACGGTGCACATACTCTCCTGATGTTCCCCAAATTAATTTGAATTAAAATTTCGAGATGAAGGCCCGGAAACGATGCACATTCTCTCCTGATGTCCCCAAAACTAATCTAAATTAGAATTTCGAGATGAAGGCCCGGAAACGGTGCACATTCTCTCCTGATGTCCCCCAAATTAATTTAAATTAAAATTTTGAGATGAAGGCCCGGAAACGGTGCACATTCTCCCCTGATGTCCCCCAAATTAATTTAAATTAAATTTTCGAGATGAAGGTCCGGAAACGATGCACATTCTCTCCTGATGTCCCCCAAATTAATTTAAAATAAATTTCGAGATGAAGGCCCGGAAACGATGCACATTCTCTCCTGATGTCCCCCAAATTAATTTAAATTAAAATTTTGAGATGAAGGCCCGGAAACGGTGCACATTCTCTCCTGATGTCCCCCAAATTAATTTAAATTAGAATTTTGAGGTGAAGGCCCGGAAACGATTCACATTCTCTCCTGATGTCCCCCAAATTAATTTAAATTAGAATTTTGAGATCAAGGCACGGAAACGGTGCACATTCTCTCCTGATGTCCCCCAAATTAATTTAAATTAAAATTTCGAGATGAAGGCCGGGAAACGATGCACATTCTCTCCTGATGTCCCCCAAATTAATTTAAATTAAAATTTCGAGATTAAGCCCCGGAAACGGTGCACATTCTCTCCTGATGTCCCCCAAATTAATTTAAATTAGAATTTTGAGATGAAGGTCCGGAAACGGTGCACATTCTCTCCTGATGTCCCCCAAATTAATTCAAATTAAAATTTCGAGATGAAGGTCCGGAAACGGTGCACATACTCTTCTGATGTCCCCCAAATTAATTTAAATTAAAATTTCGAGATGAAGGCCCGGAAACGATGCACATTCTCTCCTGATGTCCCCCAAATTAATTTAAATTAAAATTTTGAGATGAATGCCCGGAAACGGTGCACATTCTCTCCTGATGTCCCCCAAATTAATTTAAATTAGAATTTTGAGGTGAAGGCCCGTAAACGATGCACATTCTCTCCTGATGTCCCCCAAATTAATTTCAATTAAAATTTCGAGATGAAGGCCCGGAAACGATGCACATTCTCTCCTGATGTCTCCTAAATTAATTTGAATTCAAATTTCCAGATGAAGGCCCGGAAACGATGCACATTCTCCCCTGATGTCCCCCAAATAAATTTAAATTAAAATTTCGTTATGAAGGCCAGGAAACGGTGCATATTCTCTCCAGATGTCCCCCAAATTAATTTAAATTAAAATTTGGAGATGAAGGCCCGGAAAGGATGCACATTCTCTCCTGATGTCCCCCAAATTAATTTCAATTAAAATTTCGAGATGAAGGCCCTGAAACGATGCACATTCTCTCCTGATGTCCCCAAAATTAATTTAAATTAGAATTTTGAGATGAAGGCCCGGAAACGATGCACATTCTCTCCTGATGTCCCCCAAATTAATTTAAATTAGAATTTTGAGATGAAGGTCCGGAAACGGTGCACATTCTCTCCTGATGTCCCCCAAATTAATTTAAATTAAAATTTCGAGATGAAGGCCCGGAAACGGTGCACATTCTCTCCTGATGTCCCCCAAATTAACTTAATTTAAAATTTTGAGATGAAGGCCCGGAAACGGTGCACATTCTCTCCTGATGTCCCCCAAATTCCTTTAAATTAAAATTTTGAGATGAAGGCCCGGAAATGCTGCACATTCTCTCCTGATGTCCCCCAAATAAATTTCAATTAAAATTTCGAGATGAAGGACCGGAAACGATGCACATTCTCTCCTGATGTCCCCTAAATTAATTTGAATTCAAATTTCGAGATGAAGGCCCGGAAACGATGCACATTCTCTCCTGATGTCCCCCAAATTAATTTCAATTAAAATTTCGAGATGAAGGCCCGGAAACGATGCACATTCTCTCCTGATGTCCCCCAAATTAATTTCAATTAAAATTTCGAGATGAAGGCCCGGAAACGGTGCACATTCTCTCCTGATGTCCCCCAAATTAATTTAAATTAAAATTTCGTGATGGAGGCCCAGAAACGATGCACATTCTCTCCTGATGTCCCCCAAATTAATTTAAATTAGAATTTTGAGATGAAGGCCCGGAAACGGTGCACATTCTCTCCTGATGTCCCCCAAATTAATTTAAATTAAAATTTTGAGATGAAGGCTCGTAAACTGTCCACATTCTCTCCTGATGTCCCCCAAATTAATTTGAATTCAAATTTCGAGATGAAGGCGCGGAAACTATGCACATTCTCTCCTGATGTCCCCCAAATTAATTTAAATTAGAATTTCGTTATGAAGGCCCGGAAACGATGCACATTCTCTCCTGATGTCCCCCAAATTAATTTAAATTAAAATTTCGAGATGAAGGCCCGGAAACGATGCACATTCTCTCCTGATGTCCCCCAAATTAATTTCAATTAAAATTTCGAGATGAAGGCCCCGAAATGGTGCACATTCTCTCCTGATGTCCGCCAAATTAATTTAAATTAGAATTTTGAGATGAAGGCCCGGAAACGGTGAACATTCTCTCCTGATGTCCCCCAAATTAATTTAAATTAAAATTACGAGAGGAAAGCCCCGAAACGGTGCACATTCTCTCGATGTTTCCAACATTAAATGTAAATTCAATGCAATAGAAACGTAGAGAATTTCGGTGGAAGTCTCACTAGCATAAAGGAACATTACACTATCAGCTCGCTTTCAGGTGAATTTTAATTAGTTTTCAAGTAATTTTCTTCTTTCTTTTACTGCTGTCATGTATTTTTGTAAGAATTATTTTTCTCATGATGTAGTTGTGAAAAGTATTGCTGTTATTTTTATGAATTTTATTTCACTCAGAAATATTCTTTCTTAAGAGGAATTTAGGTGTACTTTATTTAGAATACTTTCCTATCTGTGCTATTTTATATCTTCCGAGCTATGATATTTTGAAGTCCAGAGTTCGTGCTGATGTTTTTTTTGTTTTGTTTTTGTTTCTTTTTATACCGGTAGGTGATAAATACTTTTCGATTTTAATTTTAAATTATAGTTTTTTATGTAAATTGAAGGATGGAGCATTTTTCAAATATTTATTTTAGAATTATGGTTTCATCCTCATTTTTTTTTATCAATATATATATATCGTCAATTTTGTGACTTGTTAGTTGTTTCAAATACTTTGTTTTCAATACAGATATGGAGTAGTTTCCGATGAATTTCTGTTATTGATTTTTAGGCTTCCGATTTCAGCATTGTTCGCTCTTATCAGTTTATTTACGTACTTTTAATGATTCTGTGGGATTTCTCCTTCATTGTCTGAATGTTATTATGTCATCTACGATAGATTGTACATTTTGTTGTAATCATGTAGGTTATATATCGTGATTTTCCAAGGGTAGACTGCAAGAAAACATTGTAGTAGATTAACGTGTAGTAGATTCATGCATGGAATTGGTGAAATAATAATTATGAGTTCAATCCTTGAGAAGGACAGAGTAACCACGGGTAGAAGCACTAAAGATATGAACCGGACATGATATAACACTAGATATGGGAAGTAGAACGTGAGCAGTCTATCCTCGTAGAGTACATAAAGAATTCATGTATCTTCACCGGAACGACAGATTCTTCATAATGCTCGGAGGTCAAAAGGACCGAAACGTTGTGATAATAACAACAAATATTAGGATAATAATCCGCACGTAAAGTGTATTGATATATCCAAATACTTAATGTGGATAAACTCTTTGCGGTTACTCTTTTTTTTTAAAGAGTCACGATGATGTCTGCGTGGTAGGCAGGAGCCATTTGTCTACATCCTGGCATTCTTTTATATAAAAAGAAACTATTTTTTATTTATTATTTCGTTTCGAATGCTTCTTCAGTAAAACCTACTTTTCCTCCTATATTTCATTAGTTGTGTAGTGGATCTAAGAAGGCTGCGTGAATATTTAAGATTTTGCTGCAAATAAAATATGCAATATCCACAAACATAAATTATAAGAAATGGCCAAATGGTAACGATATTCAGTCACAACAAAAAATACATGTTTGAAGCAAGAGATTAAATTTTATATAGACAATTTACAATTTCTTTGTTTGTAATTGTTGAGATCAATAAAACATCCTTCGTCGCCACTGTTGAGATGTTGAGTGTTTCCACGTGAGTATATGGTAATAACGAACAAACACAGTCGTAGGGAAAAATACTGGTATATTCAGAGAGGTATTTACATCAGAGAGATTAGTAGTAGAACGAACGTAGGTTAGTAGTAACAATAAGTAATAGTAATAAAGTCCAACGGTATCTTCCGGTCGAGAAACGGAAGCGTAGCTGATCACTACAGAAGTCTCACTCTGCACTGCACTACACTGCTACACTACTCACAGTCTCTAGAACTACTGTTCTATTTATAATAATAGGATCAGTCTATTGTGGTTGTGAAGGTCGGTGCGCCCCAACACCCCCCACCTGAAATTGTTTTTTCGATGTGAAAAAAAAATTTTTTTTTTCTTCTTCAATATTTTTTTCTTTTCGGATCCATAATGAATTGTTTAGTCGCTTTTCGCTTTCTCCCAGATCTGCACCGTTTTTGTTCTGTCTGTGGCACTTGTAGGTCAAACGTATCATATAGTTCAAATAATTCTTCTTCTACTTGTGGAGTTTCTTCCGATTCTTCGGTACTCCTTTTCTTTAGTTGGTTAATGTGCCTTTTATGGGTACATTTCTTACCTTTTACTATATATATCATATTCCCAATCCGCTTTTGAATGACTCCTGGTTCCCACGATGTTGAATTATTTTTAGAGTTCTTAAAAAAAACTTTTTCATTTATACGTTATTTTCTCTTAGCAACCATTGCGACTGGTGTGTGTATTTTATTTTTTGGTATCAATTTATCGAATGCAGTTCCGATTTTCCTTGCAAACATTAGCTCCGCAGGTGATAGACTTGATGGGGCAGATTTATTTGGGGTAAACTTGCAAGAATAACTGTAATGCCTTTCTAGTTGGTGTACCCGTTGCTTTCCTAAGAGCCCTTTTTAGGGTAACGACAAACCTTTCGGCTAGTCCGTTGCTGCGTCGATGATACGGGGGAATCCTCACGTGATTCATCTGGAAATTCTGGCAGAATTCTGTGAATTCATTGCTTGTGAATTGGGTACCATTGTCACTAACTATAGTATCTACCACTCCAAACCTTGCAAATAATTCATGTAATTTATTTGATTTTGTGATGTTGGCCTCTTCATTTGACAAACTTCGGGCCATTGGTTGTAGCTGTCAACTACGACCAAATAATGCCATCCGTCAATTGGACCCGCAAAATCAATATGAATCCTTGACCATGGTCTGTCGGTTTTTGGCCATGGCTTCTGTAGAATTTGTGGTGATTTTGAAGCCAAAGTGCAGCCTTTACATCTGCTGACCATAGACGCGATGTCGTTGTCCATACCTGACCAGTAGACGTATGCTCTCATGAGGCTCTCCATTCTATTTATGCCCGGGTGACCTGCATGAAAGTCTTTCAGTATCCTTTTTTGGAGTGTACTAGGGATTACTACCCTTTCACTGTATATTAGGAACATTATCACATAGAGAGAATGTTTCTTGAATTTTTCCGTCTTTTTTGGCTAGTTTGTCTTTTATTTCAATGATGTATTTGTCTTTTACTGCCTCTTTTGTAATGTCCTTAAGCGATATTGTTAACTCCCGAATTGTGTTTGCCAAATTTTCTTCAACTTCGTCCTCTGCTCTGAGGGATGCAATTACCGTATCCTCTAAAGGTTCTGTTGCTTTCGGAATGAGTCTTGATACACCATCTGCGTGACTAATTTTGTGCGTGGACAAATATTCTATATTAAAATTATAGTTTAACAAAATTGTCGCCCACCTAAGCAATCTATTTGTGGTGTATGTTGGCAGGCCCTTCTTAGAACCGAATATCGTTACCAGAGGCGTGTGGTCTGTCTGCAGCGTAAAATATCGTCCATGTATGTAATGATGGAACTTTGTTACGGCGAAAATAATTGCCAATACCTCTTTTTCTATTTGCGAATAATTTCGTTCAGCAGGTAGTAACGATCTGCTTGCATGAGCGATCGGTCGAACTTTACCATCCTTCCACTTGTGCAATATGCACGCTCCTACACCATGAGTACTGGCATCGCTTGCCACGATGATATCTAGTTTTGGATTAAAATGTACTAGAAATAAATCTGATGTTAGTTTTTCTTTTATTTTCTTGAATGCTTGCTCGCATTCTTTTGTCCATAGCCACGGTTTTTCTTTTTTTAGTAGATCGTTAAGGGGAGCTCGTAGAATGTGGAGGTCTGGGATAAAATCCTGGTAATATGATACAAAGCCTAAGAAACTTTGTAGAGATTTAATATCCATTGGCTCAGGCATATCCTTTATTGCTGATGCTCGATTTTTGTCTGGCTTTTCCCCATCTTTATTCACAATATGTCCCAGATACTTGATTTCTTCCAGGAGAAAATCGCATTTGTTTTCTTTTACTTTAAAACCATAGCTTCTTAATCTTTCAAAAACTTTGCGTAAATGGTGTTTGTGTTCATTCACTGATTCACTTTTCACGAGTATATCGTCGAGATATGCTATCGTGTAGTCTAAATCGGATAACATAGTGTCCATGATTTGTTGGAATATTGCGGGTGCTGTCTTCACTCCAAACGGTAAACGTTCGTATCTGAACAAGCCTTTATGCGTGTTAATGCATAACAACTTTGCGCTTTCCTTATCCATGGGTACTTGCAAGTATGCCTTGCTAAGGTCTATTTTAGAAAATATTTTTCCGCCATTTAATTTTGTGAATACTTCTTCGGGACTTGGTAGTGGGTAGTGATACTCTTCTATTGCGTCGTTTAAACCGGTTGAAAAATCGGCGCAGACGCGAATTTCGCCCGACTTCTTCTTTACGTAGACAGCTGGAGCTGCCCAGTCGCTGTATACAGTTTTCGAAATCGCACCAATTCTCGTTAGTCTTTCGAGTTCTTGGTCAATGTTTCCTAATGCTGCAATAGGAATACTCCGCTTTTTCTTAAAAATTGGTTGAACATTTTTCTTCGGCTGTATTTTTGCTGATGCTTTCGTACAACGTCCAAGTCCTTCAGCGAAAACTTCGGGGAATTCTATTTTCAATTCTGTTTGCAAATCTTTTATATTATTTTTGCTTTCAGTAATGTTGTTACAAAAAGAACTAATTGGCACGTCCCATAGATTGAACTTAGTGATTGCGTCAGTCCCAAACAGGTTGTTCGTGTTTTTCATCACGAAAATTTTCATTTTTATTGTTTTGTTGTTAAAATTAATATTCACCCATATTTCACCTACAAAATTAATCCTTTTTCCCGTTACCATCCTGGCTATTTTGTTGGACTTTAATAGAGTTGGTTTTCCTAGATTTTTCCATGTTTGTGTGTTAATAATAGAAATGTCAGATCCTGAATCCAGTTGCATTTTAACCTTCTTGTTGTACATTTTTACATGTAAATATTTCCGAATATTTCGGTCTTGGTCTTCATCTGACCTAATAACTTTTACTCGACTACTGTTTAATTTTCTACACTTGGACATTTTATGTCCTACTTTCTTGCAATTTCTGCAAGCTTTATTTTTATATGGACAGTCATTATACCAGTGCCACTGGCCGCATCCATAACATGCACTCGGAGGTTTTTTTTTTCTTATATTCTCTATTCCTTCTTGTAGTAGGATACCACTTCCGTTCAGGCGATGGAGAACGGAAATGCGTTTTTCTATTTACTTTCTTCACATTTGCGATAGCAGTTTCTTCAATTTTCTCTGAATCTTGCTTAATGCTTACGCATTGTTGACAGTACTCTGCTAGCTTTTGTAACGTCGTGTTTTGCTCATTTTCGAGCTTTGCTAAAATGCATCTTCGCATTTCACTGTCTTTCTTAGACACTAAGCCTAGCACGAATATTAGGCACTTAAAGTTGTCCGCCGATAATTCGGATAAGCGAAAATCGTCACACGTCTTATTTACGATTGACGCAAAAGTTGTGTAGCCTTCCTGCTCGCGTTTTTGAATATTAAGGCATTTCCACCTTTTGTGAAATAATGATAATCTGGGGTTGAAGAGCTCCTTTAATAATTCAATCGCTTCGTTGAATTTTAAATCTCTTGTTTTTTAGGTAAGATAAAATCTGTAAACTTACTATGCTCGGCAGTTCCCAGTTTTCGTAATAATAATCTTATTTTTTTCTCATCTGACCATGTTTGGCAATCGACTTCATAAAAGTCCTGATATCTGTGATAATATCTTTCGAAAGTCTTTTCTTCTTCTGGGTTATAGGTAAAACTTTCGATCGTCGACCATATTCTGTCTTGAGAAAAAATATTTTCATCCGAGTTTTTCTGCTTAGACAGTATAGCTTTGTGTATAAGTTCAGTCATTGCTAACTGTTTCATTTCATTTTCTTCTTGGATTTTAATTCGTTTTTCCTGTAAATTAAATAGTTCCTTCTGAATTTTAAGTTGTTCCTTCTGAAAACGTTCTTCACTCTCCTGTTGTCTCTGCATCTGACACTTAATGAGTTCCAGCATAGTTGATTGAAATTGCTCCATGATTATTTATGTGTAGAGAAGAAAAAGAAAACGAAATTATGTGTGTTTTTTTTTGTTTTTTTTCTTCTGAGGGGGGCCAAAAATAATTTAACAAATTCTCTGGCATGACAACATTTTCTTTTCTTTTTTTTTATATGTTCCAATTGATATATAAGTTAATATCTAACTTACAGTTTTTTTTTTTTACTCTTTTGTCGATAATGTTTTCAAGCCTTTGCTTTGAAAAAACGCTTGAACTCTTTGAATTTACCCGTGTTGAAATCGTTTCTCTTCGCTATTGCGATATTTATTTTACAACGTAAGTCACTGTTGGGGATCAATAAGACATCCTTCGTCGCCACTGTTGAGACCAATAAAACATCCTTTGTCGCCAATATTGAGATGTTGAGTGTTTCCACGTGAGTATATGGTAATAACGAACAAACACAGTCGTAGGGAAAAATACTGGTATATTCAGAGACGTATTTACATCAGAGAGATTAGTAGTAGAACGAACGTAGGTTAGTAGTAACAATAAGTAATAGTAATAAAGTTCAACGGTATCTTCCGGTCGAGAAACGGAAGTGTAACTGATCACTACAGAAGTCTCACTCTGCACTGCACTACACTGCTACACAACTCGCAGTCTCTATAACTACTGTTCTATTTATAATAATAGGATCAGTCTATTGTGGTTGTGAAGGTGGGTGCGCCCCAACAGTAATGATGTATGCAAATGTATATTTTAGAGAAAATGTTCTTTGCTGTTTCAGAAATGTTCAATGTCTTAAAACGTTGAATTTAACTTAGACAAAAGATTTTTCTATGAAAGATAAGTGGAAAAGTTTGTTGTATGAATTTTTCTAATCTCTCATAAAGAAAGTTTGTTTCGTTGGCGGCAAATTTGACACATAATTCCCGTGTGTATCTTTGCGTGTGTGAGTCACAGAATGCGACGAAAATTCGTTTGCTGTTTCTATTTATAGTTTTTTGTCACAAAAAAATCCACTCCAGTGGCTTGGTAGCCTTGTTGCAAATTTTTCTGAGAAATGCGTCGGCGAATGCTGTATTTTATAATTTTTTTTAGCCAATAGGATTTCTTGAAACATTTAAGTTAGGCATGAATTTGAGAAATATTTTTTAATGTTAATTGAGCCTATTTTTGCATAAATTTTGACTGTTTTGTTATGGAAATTTCTGAAAACTTATTTTTATTGAACAACCAATGGAATTCAAGAAAAGTTTTAAAAATTGAAATGAGGGTTACTAAATATGGGTTACTAAACTTCTACGTTGTTAATTTTTGTGCTTTGGATTTTCACTCAACCACCTTTCAGCAGAATCAGTATAATTCCACAAATTCTTTGAGAAGCTGATCAAATTATCCACCAGGGATTCACTGTACTTTTTCTTACTTCAAGGAGATTACTATTATCAGAATATATAACGTTCATAATCGAATGTCCTATTTGCCCCGTAGAACGGAGACCGACGAGATTTATTGGAATCTTATTCTAATAATACCGGAAACAACTGACACAGAACTTGTGACAAAAGGTAGTCATTCTAGAGTTGCCTGACTGATGCGGTGCTTTTGATTTTTTTTTTCATTTTATCACGTGACAATATACCTAAGACTCAAGACTTACTGAGAATGGAAGAGAACAAGCCGACTTCATTCATGACAAAGTACAATAAAAGAATAGGTTTCAGGAAGACAAAAGATGCCGATTGATACTGCATTTGAACCTTTGAAGATTGTATGCGGTAGAAAAACAAGAAATCCAAAGAGAATTCCACAGGTGAGAAGTGAGAGAGAAGAAACTATTAAAATAGAACTTACGGTTACATCTAACGGATTCAACAGTAAAACAATGAGACCTAGTTGCCAATCGAGTAGTGCACTTAAATTCATGCGGTCAAGTTACCAAAGATGGTAGCCCATGAAAACAACTGCCATGTAATTATTTATAGGAAAAACAAACAGAAGAAAGCCACATTATGGCGGCCTGAAAGTGACTGATGTCGAAATGTCAGTTCAGGTCCGTTAACTTTTTAGATACCACTTTGGATGTTGTCGAGAACCTCCAGATATATAGTTAGATAACTAGACCACATATGGCAACAATATCCAATGAACGAACGGATCGGAGATTTATAATTGTGTGAGATGGTTACTGAGTAGAAACATTGTCTAGAACGGTGCAGTGAACCCATCACTAGGCTAGGAATTGTTTCATTATAACCGCTTCAGTTCGTCTTAATGGAAAACGTGAGATCAAGAAAGTGCACTGACTTATTCACTTGTTGGTTAGCATCAGCCATTACGAAAATGGTTGAAGAAGAGATGTCACGACAGCACCGATTAATTTACAGACCGCATTTTACATTTTTTGTTCGAGAATATCGAGATATATAGCTTTTATGGAGTAAATAATGTTTTAAATAAAGAACTCAAAGCGAGCCAAGGGAAATCCGTTCAAGTCAGGCAGTGTGCTGCCAGGCTCGTGACTGACTTGTCGAATTCTCTGCCTTCAGAGATGGACCCAGACGAAGCTACGCCTATAAGCAGATGCTCGGCTGGGGAGGTTTACAATGTATGTCGGGTGTACGGGGGAATATATTTTTTACACGAGCCTCCGGGTTCGGAAGTTTTCTACATAAAAATCGGCCTTGTGCCACATACTGCCATAACAGTATCATGGAGTCAGTCGAGGAGAATTTTTAATGGCGTCACGGCCTGTAGCCTAAGCGAGACTTAATATTATAGCTGCGAGGAGCGAGTTATCACAATAGCAGGAGCACCAGACCAGATATGGCAGCAATATTCAATGCACGAACGAATGGAAGATTTATAAATATGAACGATAGATTCTGTTGAATGCTTATAGAATTTTTCTCATTTTAGTTCTGCTGTTTTTCGAACATTATCTTTAACAATGTGACAGGAATCTGGGTTTTGAATTCTGTCAGTTTTGTGGCATTCTTCAAGGATTTTATACTATCATTATCCATCAATTTCAGATCCATAATTCCTATTACTCCATCCAATTGTCTCTGGTGACGAAAACTAAATTAGATCTTATTTTCTACAAGATCATTATGTTATATTGACTTCGATATAGTTGCATCAGTTTTCATTTCATAGGTAACACTAACACTTTTGGAATCTCGATAGCGCTTACTGACATTCTATTTTTTCAGCTTGCGGTAAGTTTTAATTTCTTGCTTGAAGGATATTCGATAGAAAAGGTCTCTCTTCAGTGCCGTCTATCATCATGGCTAAATCTCACAGAAATGATTACTGGGAAAAACGGCTGCCATGAATATTCCTCGTTCGAAAATATTCGAGACATGGCAGATATGCACGCAATACTGCAATTGCTGATCGAAAACACATATTCATCCTGAAAC
The DNA here is from genome assembly GCA_964036315.1 of Acanthosepion esculentum. Taxonomy (NCBI): domain Eukaryota; kingdom Metazoa; phylum Mollusca; class Cephalopoda; order Sepiida; family Sepiidae; genus Acanthosepion; species Acanthosepion esculentum. The sequence continues at coordinate 98,559,073 of OZ038500.1, forward strand.
TAAAGTAATTTTTAAAACTTCTAATCCAAGTTATCATGAAATTTCAATAATATTCATTATCGAAAGATTCTATATCAAACATATATAAATAAATACGTTTACTTTTTTTATATATATTAATAGAACCGAATTTGACGGAAATAGATTTTTCCAAGCCGACAGTGATAATCTCCGCAAACCTAGCTTTAACAATAGAGAAAATTTGGTATCTTATTTACATTATTTGGACTATTGTCCTCATCTTTGACGCATATTTATAAAGGGTTCAGTTCGACATTCCAAGCACCTGAAGAAGGCCGGAGCTTACAACGGCCGAAACGTTGTAATAAATATGGCGACAAAGATGAGGACAATAGTCCGAATAATGTAAATAATGTTCATAATACCTCATCTCAGAAATATAGTCATATTTGTTATCTGTCTATATTTCTGAGATGAGGTATTATGTACATTATTTACATTATTCGGACTATTGTCCTCATCTTTGTTGCCATATTTATTACAACGTTTAGGCCCTTCAGTATCTGTCTATATTTCTGAGATGAGGTATTATGTACATTATTTACATTATTCGGACTATTGTCCTAATCTTTATCGCCATATTTATTACAACGTTTAAGCCTTTCAGTATCTGTCTATATTTCTGAGATGAGGTATTATGTACATTATTTACATTATTCGGACTATTGTCCTAATCTTTATCGCCATATCTATTACAACGTTTAGGCCCTTCAGTATTTGTCTATATTTCTGAGATTAGATAGAAAACGTTTCTTGTGACGAGTGAAAGCTCATCTTCCGATCGGTGATGAAATGTTACTCTCTGTATATATATATATATATATATATATATATATAGAAGTGAACATTGAAGTCAACACTTAGAGACGACAGGCCAGATTGCGTATAGCATGAAACCGCCTGTGCTCGCTAAGTGTTGACTTCAATGTTCACTTTTATATTTACACACGCTCTGTCTCTGATATTGACCACTTTATCCCATAAATATAGCACACCTTGAAAGGATATCTCTTCATATATATATATATATATATATATATATATATATATATATATATATATATATATAAATAACAACAAGTATAATAAATCGATCTAAACACATCCAAATATATAAATAAACTAACAACCGATTACGATAAAGTAGCCGTTTAATAAAAAAACAAAACAAAAAAAAAACAAATAAAGATAACCAACCTAAATAGATAAATTAAAAACTGTTCCCACCTAAATAATAGTCAGAAAAAAAACACAACATCACACCTCAAAATACAACAAACAGATTTAATCAATGACAAATAAACAAATATATAAGATAAAAAATAAAAATGAAAACAAATAAAAACAAGCAAAACAATTTGACCCAAATAAATAAGCGAACAATCAACTTCCGGTAAATGACGGCCATTATAGACTATCAACAATAAGCTATAGAAACAAATTTTTACTACGTTAACCAAAAACACCGATCAAAATAAAAGAATAAATAAATAAATATATAAGATAATAAAAATCAAAAAATTAAAAAATAAAAATAAAAATAAAAATAAAAAAAACAAAAAAAAAACAAACAAACAAAAAACAAGCAAAATAATTTGACATGAATAAATAAACAAATAAGCGACTTCCGGTAAAAGTAACCGCCAAAATAGACTACCCATAATGCACCACTGACCCTTATATAAACAGCCGAAAAAAATAACAGCACTAGTCGCCTGACGATTGCACTAGCATGAAACAGACTGTCGCCTCTAAGTGCTGACTTCCATGTCCACTTTTATATTTACACACGCTCTATCTCTGATATCGAGCACTTTACCCCATAAATATAGCACACTTTAAGACTATATTTCTGCATATATATATATATATATATATATATATATATATATATATATTTGTGTATTTAGGCAGCAATTCTTCTTTCATGCACATTTAATTAAAAATTACTGACAAGGTGCTTTTATTTAGTTTTTTATATAATTTCTCGTGCGATCTAATGATGTTTTTCTTTTCAGATGATAAATTATATAAAAACTGTCCGAATGTTCTTTTTATTCTAGCGCTTTCGGCTATACATTTAGCCATTTTCAAGGATTATATTTCAACTGTTCGAATTAGAAATTGTTTGTTATGTGTATGTTTTATAAAATGTTTCATTTTTTTGTTTCAAAACACGGTCAAGATATTATGTCCATGTTCAAAGTTAATATTATTAAGTGTTGGTTTGTTTGTTTTTATTAATAAGGCTTCCATTATTTTTAGCCTTTTTTTTTTGCAAGTGGATGATGCTATTATATTAGTGTTGTCGACAAGTATGTTCCGAATAGTATATATATATATATATATATATATATATATATATATATGACAATTGGAAAATATATTTCTTAGTCATTGCTGACGCATTTCGCCAAGCCGTCTTTATCAAGGTAAGTTTACAAGCGATATCTATTTTTAGTCGCATTAAATTCAAAATATTAAGGCAACGCCTCTGTTTATATTTGAATTTAATGTAACAAAAAAAAATAAAAACTTAACCTTTCTTAAAAAAGTTAAACTATACAAATAAAATATAATCCCAATTAAATATCTAGATGATAAAAAAGTGACCTCTGACACTTACCAGGCGAAAAGTTTCGAAAACAACGCAACTCTGAAAGCAATGGATATTTTACAAAAAGCAAAACAACACAAAAAAAAATTGAAAGCGATTCAACATTATCCAAAAACAAACAAACAATTGTTTGAATTTAAATGATCTCATAAAGATTGATAAGTCGTTAAATATAAAAGAAACAAATAAGTACCAAAAAACATTTCGCTTCTTAAGTTGACTTGGTAAAATCGGATTAACGAAACGCAATGACGAAGAAATATATTTTTCAATTGTCTTCTTTTTATCCAAATTATTTTCTCATCAGAATTATTCTGATAATTTTAACATCATATATATATATATATATATATATATATATATATATATATATATATATGTATATATATATAATGATGCATGAATTCCATGAAAGAAATTGTTGAAATTTAAATATGACCTATTGCGAAAACAAATCCGTAATTAATTTTAGTTGAAGGGTCAGAGTAAAACCACACAGAAAATACTTAGTTATTTTAGGGCAAATCGACGTGGATTGTCTCGCTAGATAAATTGTGACTGGTAGTGCCCCATACTGTTGACCTTGTGCCACATCTTAGCTACGCTTGGGAAAATACCATACTTAGTGATTTTGAGTAAATGGATGGCGGAACATGGTTTAGCAGAAATAACAAAATGAGAAAACTTATTAAGAGCTACGAAGAACAAGAAATTGTGGAGGGCTACGATCATCTAAGACCTGAAGAGACACAGCACACAGAAGAAGAAGGAGAAGAAGAAGAAGAAGTTATATATATATATATATATATATATATATATATATATATATATATATATATGCATTTTCTTCCATATGTTTGAACAATACGTAATCTGCCGATACATAAATCAGAATTGGTCAACTGGTTATATCGGAAGCGTAACAGACGAGAAAGAAACTCGCTTCAAAATTCAGGTAGATTTTAATTTAAAAATGAAAACCTCCATTTTAAAGATGCTTACATTTTAAGCAAAAACTTTTTAAAAAATGTTTAAAATTTAATTAACTAAATTTTAAATGAACGATTTAACCTTTAAATGACATCTGAGAAAAGCTTTTTAATATTAAAATATTTTTAAAAGCAGTTTCGTTTTTTTGTTGACAGATTTGTCAGTAAGAGTGAATCGATAGACATTTGCCGACACAATGAATCGGAACAGTCTAAAGTCATTTCTTTAATTCATAGAAGTACTTTCCTATTGTTTTTACCATCACATTTAATCAATTAGAACGCAATTAGAACATCATAGAAGATTTTTAATAATTGTAAATTATTTAAAATTTAACATAGAGGTTTAACCCTTTTTTTATTGGCAGTGTTCACTACAGTTTGAACCCGCCATTCCCCGTACACAGAATCGACTCATACATATTCTCTCCGTATTCCGTTGGTAAGGAGGAAGTTCCCCCATCAGGCAGCTTCTTACCTAGAATAGAGTTAGTTCTCTCGAGAGAATATTTACCCGATAACTACGATATTAACTTCTTCAAGTCTAGAGACAACCTTGTTACATACCCTCATAATATGCACCTACTCCTTCCACACTTAACCAACAACCTCATAATGGCTGTTAAACCTTCTGTTGCGTAAACATTAGTATAAAAACAGTTTTCTCTAGATTAGTTATTGAGATAAAGAAATCTAGAAGTTTCGACTAAATTCAAATTCAGATATTAAAAGTAATTTTTTTTTTAATCGGTATCACCCCGTGCAAGGCTGCAAAGGGTTTTCAGGGTGTGAAAGAATTAGGAACAAAAACATTAATAATGAGCGGGAAGAGGAAAGAGTAATCAGGAGGACAGTAGACAGCGATTGACATTGCATTTAAATTGTTGCAGATTAAATTTTGCTGGAAACCATGGAAGCAGAAACGGGTTCCACAAACAAGAAGTGCGAGAAAGGAAAATGTTAGCGTAGAATTTACGGTTATATCTAGCCAGCTTAAATTGATGCGATCTCGACGCCTGCCTAGTACTGCGCTTAAGAGAAGGGATTATCCGAAAATCACCATAAATATATTTCTAGAAAAGACACGGATAGGCAAACTTATGGCAGTTGGAAAGTGACGGAAGCCGAGCTACCAGATCAGGACCAATAATATTGCCGATACTTCTTTGGATTTTATCAAGGAGCTCAAGGTAAATAGCAGGGGCACCATATGTGGCAACGATATGCTAAGCCTTGACGAATGGTAGATACGTAAGATAGATTCTGGAAAGAAGCAGACGACACGGTGAAGCAAATAAATGGATTCAATATAGTCTTTCCACTTTATATCGGCTGAGATTTTAGCTGGAGAAGGACAAATAAGAAAAGATTATACGATAATTATAAAGAAAATTGACCTTTGATACATGCTTATAGAAATTTCTGTCAAAAACCTGAAATGATTAAACATAAATATTTAACATAGAATGATTGAAATATACATACAAGCTTATAGAAATTACTATAAAAAGTCATCTTCCTTTACAGGAAAATCACACGTAGTTTGCACTTCTCGTGATAAGAAGAGGAAGGCTGCTAACTTTATTTTTAAAAGTTCACTTAGTTCTCATCAATAGGTCATCTATTTATCTTCTGGCGAATTTCAGAATAGACTGAAAAAGAAAACATATTCAAACTGTGAGTCTTCGGTTTGATTGGTTCAAATTAGCGCCATTTTTTTTTTACTTGACTTCAGTCATTCCCTGAGGGACGAATCGGTCACCAGGGACGCACTCGACTATCTCCTATATTAGATTACATTTAACCAATGAAGTGGAAAGTATATGTTACTATTTACCAGCAGTGAGTTTATAGTCACCCGTTACGAACCCCTTGAATCCCATCACTGTCTAAAAGTACTGATAGTTCACACTTATAAAACAATGACTAGTAAGATTACTAACATTTTTAAGTAAAATATCTCGACACTGATATGGATGCCATCATGGTATCCATCTCGTTAAAAAATATCTAAACTATCATTCTTTTTTTGCTCTGGTTTTATGGAATGACGATTTATCATTATTTTCACTATTTATATTTGGATTTTTTCACCATCTTTGTTGTTGTTATCACAACGTTTCGGTTTTTGTGCTCTTCGGCCTTCATCAGATATGTATCGATCTGGGTAACCTACAAGGAATTATGAAATGAAACTTTTATTTAATACGGGGATAGACTATTCGCATTCGACTGCTCATGTCCAGGGATATCGTCTAGTTTTTATTTTATTTAGTACTGTTCAGTTAGGGCTCGCCCGTTTCCACTGAGTACAGATTACCCGACACAGGGATTGAACTCACAACTATGTCACCAAATACACAAATCAACGCATTTATCCATTAGTTATTTGTCCCATAGGAAAATTAGCTGTAGTGAACTTAAATGTTTAAACCTAACCTAGCTGCTGATTATGTTGCGACTTCTGTTGCTGCTGTTTCTCATATTTTGACTGTTGCCATTGCTCAATTTTGATTGCTGCTTCTACGATTGGGGGATTTCTGTAATTTATCTTTCTCTCATTATCAGAGTCTCCCCTATAGTATTTATTTTCATGCTAGGCCAACTAAGAAGTTCCTAAAATAGCCTAGCATACTAAATTATCAATATACAAATGTTTCCTTTGATCAACGATTGAACATAGCTTCAAGGAAACTATATAGTCTACGCTTACAAAATCACAAAAATATTTACCAGATAACAAAAAACAGAACACTTTTATCTGCCTACACTAAAAACAGGAAGTTGACTTAAGGGGTAATTTTAAACAAGCTATTAACTTACCACACTTGAAAAAGAAAGAGAATGTTGGAAGGAAACTCCCTGGTAGAATTTGCGATAACAGTGGACTTCAGAAATCTAATTTCCGGAAAATCTGTTTTAAAAAATGTTATTAATTCCAATCGATAGTAACGTTAATTGTTCTATCAATAAATGCTGTCATTTTTCTTATTGGATAATTTTATAATTACTATAAATAATATTTCAATCCCCTTGCAGATGTGACAACGGATATATATTACTTTTTTGTGTTTGTCCCTTGAGTTTTCACAACCCCTAAACAGCTTCTTTGAATCGGCATCGATTATATGATAGATAATTTGGAAGTATTATTAATGTTCTACCGTGTTCTTAGCAGCATTTAAATACACCGTGAGAGAAAGAAGGCGGGAGAAACACTTTGAGGGTCATTAATCTTTATGGTTCGATTAATCATAGTCAAATATCGATTGACAATAATGTCAACACAATGCCAACCACATCTACGCACGCATGTATAAATCTCAAATTTAGAGGGCTTGTCTGATCGGAATCACGAAAATGAACACCGTCATATCTTCATTTTTACAGCATTGTTGACTGACTGTACTGGCAATTTTTATAGAATAATCTTATTTTTTATTTACGAGAAATAAGATGTCAGGGTGAAATATTCATAGGCTGACGAGGAAGGAGTGATGCAAGAGCTGTGAAATTTTGCATGTAGTAATATTACTATTCTTATTAATAACTGCTTTTTTTTTTTCAGGTAAACACTGACTGTTAAAAAAAGACTTAAAATATAACTCTTATCAACTTAAAAAATGGCATGGTGGTGTTATCAAGGAACATCCAGAAAACTATATTGCCCACAAGAATATTCAGGTTGATACGGTTACTACATTAGGGGATGATGCCCCAGGTTTATGAACAGCGCAAAAGTGGACAACTGACTTTAGTAAGGGAAGGAAGAGTCTTGAAGTTGAGCCAAGGCCTGGACATCCTGCAACTGTCGCCAAGGAGGAAAACATTAACGCCAGGCGTTTGAATATGAGTCAAATAGCCATGGCATTAGTATATCCAGTGAGAGAGATAAGATTCTCCTGCACAATGAACTTGGCATGAAGAATATTTCTACTCGGTGGGAAACACGTCTTTTGAGACCTGATCAAAAGCAATATCACGGGAAAATATGTCATTGTTTGAGGCAGATCCATCTGGTTTTCTTGAAATTTTCCTAGTTCAGGATAAGCGTTGAGCCAGAGACATAAATAAAATAGAAACACGCTTCTGCACCTGCTCTAACCGAGGTCAAGGTCATTTCATCTTTTGGGATGCAAAAGGCATTATATGTTTATTGATTTCAATAGAACCATACCATCAATAGAGAGGACAGTGTCAATTTGCTAAGGTACTTACGAAAGACTATCAGACAACTTTTCGAAGTTTGCCTCAGGGTTCTTGATAAGATCCAGAGACGGATATGCAATGTAATTGGCCCTGATCTGTCATCTCGTCTGCAGTCGCTCTCTCACAGACGCGCCGTTGCCTCGATCTGTCTTTTTTACAAATACTTTCACGGTAATTGCTCCTCGGAGCTGCTTTCGCTGGTCCCTAGGCCTCATGAATTTAAACGTCCTACGAGGCTGGCATCCCGTTCCCACCCCTTCACCGTTGAAACTGCTAGATGTAGACGTCTCTTCTACTCCAATAGCTTCATGTCTCACACATCTCGCCTGTGGAACTCCCTTCCTTATTCCTGTTTCCCTGACAAATATAATCTCCAACTATTTAAGTGTAACATCAATCGACATCTCCAGTTGCCTTCATCTATCCACTTGCCTTCTCCACATCCTTTCCCCTTTCATTCCTATCTGCTCTCGCTCCGAATTTCTGTAACCCCCTTGCCTTGATCGATCCACTATCTTTCTCCACATCCTCTCCTTTACCACTCCTATCTGGTCTTCCTCCAAACCTTCTGTAACCCCTTGCATGCTAGTGGCTTCCAGCCTTGCTTCGGGTGAAAAGCTTAAAAAAAACTGTTACTTCATGGAACGGACACCCGTGTGAATTCTTTCTTGGGCTATTCAATCCAGACCTCTTCAAATAAAGAGTCCTGTGTTATCCTTATAATTTTCACTTCCTACCAAATTCTCTTTCATTCAAATCACCCACCCCCAATTCATGATTAGAATTTGAATTATAATCCTCTACCTTGAGTGGTTCTCGAATGCATAATGGAAGAAATCCACTAAAAAAAATATCTCTTCGTTGCAATGTAATCGTCTTTATTATGTTTCCGCCTGCCTGGAATTATCTCGAATGAGCTACCCAACCCATTTAATCATTACTATATTTATTGCTTAATTAAAAAGAAACGGATCGTACAACTAGTCGTATGGCAAATCTCGGAAGGTGTTATCTCCCTTGAAAATGGTGAAATGATCGGTTCATTTTTAATTTGATCCTGGGGTTGTAGAAGGTCCGAGGAGAAAAGTAATTCACTGCGGATTGATAGCCTGAGGCAGTTAAGGTACCACACAGCAGGCGGAAAATATTTAGAGAAAGCGTGAAGACTAAACAATTATCCATCTTGGAAAGGACAACTGCCAGAAAATCAAAGAAATTAATGAACACAATCGGTATCATTTATTTATCAGTCCCCTATGGAATGCCTCGAAGGGAGGTTTGGATGCTACTAAAAGGACAAAACTATAGCAACACAAACATAACATTTTGACTAAAGAAATCATTCTGCTGCTGCTTCTTCGTGCTGTGATTTTTCAGGGCCTGAGTGATCACGGCTCTCCGCCATTTTATAGCTCTTAATAAAGTTTGTATTTTTGCTATCAATCCTTATACCTGTTCTGTCAACCATTTACACAACTAGTTAGATAGGTTATGGTGATTTTATTAACGTAGCATAGGTGTGGAACAAGGTCAAAACTATGAGGAACCCAGTGAGAATCGAACTTACTACTCAGTCGTAATAAATTTAGCGAGACAACCTTGTTAATCATTGCACCGTCATTTTCGTTAGGTAAGGCTCTGTGCTGTTTCCTTCTGATCCATTTGTATTCACTATGTCTTGTGAGTATCAAATTCTCCAAGCTTTCTTTCCTTTTAGTTTACATTTTCTAAAACAGTGGGTTTCATCAATGAGTCTCCCCGAAGATAAACCGATGAAGCTTTTTTTCCAAAGATAGCGGTATCCAACATCATCTGACACATTCAAGGTGATATATTTTCTATCTATATTTTGTTTTGTTTTTTTAATTTATAATTACGACTTGATCTAAATGGCAATGTCCATTCAGTTGCTCGTCGCTTTGAATGAAGTCGCTGACATAAATCAACACCACTCCCACAAAACCTGTACCACAACATTCTCGAGATTATAATTTTTCCATCATATATTCGGCCATTTGCGTCTTTTCATTGTTCAGATCTTTGGTTTATTTTTTTATATATATATAGAAATGAAATTGCATTTTTCTTAAATGTAAGCCACTAAGAAGAAATGTATGAATTTTTGAACTGAGGAAAGAGCTTTGTATTGCTTCAATTGTTGTTCATGATGTCTTTGAGTATAGAATCCAGAGGTTGGCAGTGAATATTTCGAAGACAGTAGGAAAGCGTAGTTCAGGTTAGCAGTGGATATCTCGTTTCAGTAGCAGAGCGTGGTTCTTTCTTCTGTTCTGGTCATCTTTGGTTCTGGCAGGTTCGCATTGGACATTCGGAGAGAGTAACCAAAATGGCCGCCGTTGTATAAGACGGATTGAATATTTTACGCCTTCTGATTGGTTAACCTTTGTTGGAGGAACTATAAAGTGAGTCCAGTCATTTAGGTTTGCACACTAGTTATATAATGTATCCAAAATAACTTAACATCAATAAATACTGAAAAAGAAAATATTCAAAATGCTTCTACTTTAATCAGTTGTTTTCTCCCCTAAACGAACTCTTGAACAAACACAATGAGGGAAAAATGATTTGTAAAATTCAATACCTCAAAAAACAAACTATTAACGTTCCATCGTCATTAAGAAGATGCTATTAAAGAGTATCTCTGACCTGTACGTCTATTTGGACTCAAGCTAACACAAGGCCTGAAATGGAACATATATGACCCATCGCTAAAGACGATGAGAAAATGTTATTTTGCATCTATCACTCCAATAAGTATCAGATTCCTCTTGCTATACTCTATCTTTAGAAGAACCAAATCGAAAATTGATTAATGCCGCTATATCTCTGTTGGATATTCATAGGCATAAAATTCCAGTCTTCCTAAAGTTCAAAGGCATACTTTTGGGTAATGAATACTTTTATTCCCTAGTCCCTTTCCCACAGACCAAATGTCACTTGCTACTATATTTCGCTGTTTCTATGGCAAATGTTCGAAAAGGCTACATTCTTCTGTCAAGTCCACTTATATGGATTATTTAATGTCGAAATGTAATTGATCTCAATTTTATGGCTTCAATTAAATATATTTTGAACACAATTGTATGCCTTCAACTACAGATAAAAAAATGCTTTGCTGATCATGTGGCTTGAAAAATTATTTCTAATTTTACTATAAATAGGTATTTTTTTAAAATAAAAAACATATATTGTTGGTATTTTTACTATCAAAATGTATTTTTTTTTAATTCATTCTGTTTTGTTTGGAGTTTCAGTATTTGTCCAGAGCTGGGACACTAACAGGTGGTAACAGTCCGAGTCAAGGTGAATCTGCGAATAATAGTAATTAAGAGGTAGTTTTACACTCTTCAAAATCTGCAATCTCAAGATCAGAGGTATTGCTGCCGGATGTAATGTATCGTCATACCCAGGAATAGTCTGTGATGTAGCGGTGGGCTTTAAAGAATTGAAGCCAGGGAGACCACAGGACTCAACACAATCATTTGATAATTATTCTGTATTGAGAAAATGAATAGTTAATATGTTTAATTACAAATCTATCTCAATCTTTGATCATGGAATTCTTTAATAAGTTTTAAGATATTTAATAATATCTCACGTATCCATCACAATTATCGATTCAGAATAAGTTTCTTCTTTATCACCTTTCCGTGGCAGTGTATAAATCAGTAGTCGTTATTTTATTTTACTGCCACTGCAAACATCTTTGGTATATGATAGATGTACACCTTCAGTAAGGTTGATGAGTCGCTATGATTGTAGACGTCCAGTCATAACAATATTCTGTTGAAATACTGACAGCTTAAACCTAATGTAATTCCTTATATCATTACAGGTGAACTAATGCCTTCATCTTTGTTGTTATAATCACAATGTTTTAGACAATGTGTCCACCTCAACCGGATTCTGTGAATCCTGATACCTATCAGAGAATTTTGAAGTAAATGCTTTATTAAATTCAAGGGGTTATATTTTGGTTCCGCTATCTATGTCTTCAGATATCAGTTTTTCTTTCTTTTTTTTGACCCTACTCAATTATTGTCGGCTTTCTTTTAAGTCTATACTACCTTGATGACCAAAACATTTCCTATCGTTTTCTAAGGCCGCAGTTACTTTTCCAAATCCATCTTAGTACACATGACTAAACCTCAAATGACACTAAGAAGAAATAGGAATTATTGTCTGTCTACACACATTATTATCCTAGTGGAAAAATTAGTTGAATTTGGTGGCATATTGTGGGTTCACACACTGGGCCAGGTAGTAGAGACTTAACATGTCGAGCAATAATTGAGTAGGATTTAAAAAGGGGGGGAAAGAATATTGGAAAACAGAGCAGATATCTCCGGTATATGATAGATGTACACCTTCAGTAAGGTGGATGAGTCGTTATGATAGTACCCCGTCCAGTCATCTGTGAAACCATATTCTGTTGAAATATTGACAGCTTAAACCTAATGTATTTCTTTATATTATTACAGGTCAACTAATGCCATCATGTCAATTTTTTAGACACTGTGTCCACCTCGACAGTATTTCGTCCGGCTTCTGTGAATCCTGATACCTATCAGAGAATTTTGAAGTGAATGTTTTTTTTTTGACTGAACTCAATTATTGTCGACTTGCTTTTAAGTCTATACTACCTGGATGACCAATGCATTGCTTATCGCTTTTTAAAGCCGTAGTTACTTTTCCAAATCCATCTTAGCACACTTGACTAAACTTCAAATGGGGACTAAGGAAAAATAGGAATTACTGCCTGACTACAGACATTATTACCCAAGTGGATAAATTAGTTCAATTTGGTGGCCTATCGGAAGTCCATACACCTGGCTATATGGCTTTTCGGATATCTTCACATTTCCACAACTAGCTTCCGAGATCACGTATTGCGTCCAACATTAAAGGCCATCTTGTGTTAAATTATTCTGTTTAGTGGGCGTGTGAATTAATAGACCTTTTGAATTCAATGACATGAAGTAGTTTGGCGGTTGACGCGGTGTCAACAATTCCAATTGAAAATTAACAATTCCAATTTAAGGGCAAATTAAATGAAGAAGGAAATCATCTGCCCAGCGTAAAGAGCGAAATAGAAGACGGAAACGAAATCTTGCACAGAGAAATAGACAAAATAGACATTACATGCATTTACACCGAAGAGGATGGACAATATTCAATTTTGAGAATAGGGAACACATAACTATTTATATATCAATCTCATTGTTCAGCTCGCTATATTTAGTTTGATGAATTAACAGTGGTTGATATTATTTACATTGGAGAATCCATATCTATCTATCTATCTATCTATCTATCTATCTATCTATCTATATATATATATATATATATATATATATATATATATATATATATATATATATATATATATATATATATATATCTTGTCAGTAGTCAATATTCCACATAACACCCTTGAGCGCTTAGCCTTGGAGCGGGTTGAATGGAGATCAACGTGTTTTAGTGGAATCACCAATTTTCACTAATCTTCAAGAAGCGAGAGCAAGATCTAAAAGGTCACCCAATCCAACAGTGATCTCATCTCATAATCCTCACACTTGCTCCATATGTGGCCTCCTTTGTAAGTCACTAGCGGGTTTAAATTCCACTTTAGAATTACGTAACTGAATCAACTAAGCTCTCAGATCCTCATACGATGAAACCGACGAGTCCATTATATATATATATATATATATATATATATATATATATATATATATATATATTGCTTGAAAAGTATTAAGTTTAACATTGCAAGGCATAATAAGGGCTAAAAAATAAAAGGAGGGAAAAACAACCGCTTTCGTTCCTGCTTATAAAAGTTTCTTCATAGGAAGAATTTCAGGTAAAATATAATAAATATAAAATATGAATTAGTTAATGATGGAAATGGGAGAAAAATTGAACTACTAGAAAAGAATCTGAGCAAAGCCCAGCAGACACTCTCGCTGTTTACACAATGAGGGTCTACGAGTCCTGATGTAAACAGACCCCAGTACTTTCAAATGGAAAAGTGAATGTGAATTGGCTAAAACAGAAAACCAATCCTTGATATTTATTGTATAAATATACAATTATCGCACAAGGCCGAAAAGGAGGAATGGGATGAGGTCTTCACTATTTATCTTATACCTAGCTAATCCGATTTACGACTCATTCACTCATTACAAGTTGCACATTCACCATAAGGACTCATCCGCCATCAATCCATCCTCCATATACTATAATGACGCATACTCTCAGGGGGGACCTACAAAACGCACCCCGTAAAATACATTTTTTTTTATCATAAAAATATTATATATAAAAATTTAATGAATTACCATGAGAGGAGAGGGGAGGAAACCCAAACGCAAAATAAATATGAATACAAAGCAATATAATGATAACTGATGTTTGTAGGACCCGTCCAACCCTCAAAAGTGAGAGGTCGCTGTATTCTGCCCTACGACAGAATCAAGAGGCTGTTTCGCTAAGGAAGAGGGAAAGGAGAAAATATATACGGACATGGGGACTAAATAAATCTGACCCAGTCGAGATGAAAAGGAGGAAAAACAAACTGGGGAGGTTCGGAATCTCAATTTGGATCATAACCAAAGATGCAGCGAGGAGCAGGCTGGGAACAACACTTACTCATATTAACTCGGTACACGAAGCTTGACTAACCTAAACAGGGGAGGACTCTATAGGAACCCACCCCGATGTGACCTAGGCAGACCTAAAAAATAAAATCATGGCTAGCCCCGTTCGCTCGAACCACGCTCGTCTCCGTCACCCACCTTTCGCTAAAATCTGTCGAAACCAAGCGTTTTCTATCAGTTCTAATCTTCAACTTGAGCTGATGCTCAAAGAATGGATCAGATCCTGATGGGAAAGACGGTTGCCTGGCAAGACTTCCTCCTGTCGCGTCGTCTAAATAACCATTCGGGCCGTGTCCAGCAGCGATAGAAACACCATTCGTTTCACCCCAGAATACGAGGGCGACACACAGTCACACGCCTATGCTCGATCAATGAGCGCCAGCTTTTCGGGAACAATACGATCTGTCAACACGCCGACATAGACCCATAGGGGGTGGACCCGAGGACAACGGTAGAAGGCGTGCGAAGCAGTTTCCTCTATGCCATGGTCACATCGTTTGGTAACTCCGTTAAGCCCCATATAAAGGGCTTCTCATAGAGAAACTGCCTATTCGAAGAATTCGCCAGGTAAGCGAAAACTCAGTTTTGCTCAGGTAATCCGGCGCTGGCGTCCAAGACCAGAAGGAGCGCAATCCTCCTCCCTCAAGAGCCAGTTTACGTAGTGGATCCTTCGCGGCCCCCTGCACTAGTCTCGACAGAAGACTCTCATAGGCCGAGAAAGGTCAATGTACCGAGGAATGATCTCTAAGTCATGCCGACACTCGCGAAGGAAATCCGAATGATCCCGGGGATTATGACGGCGTTCAACACGCAAGATGTGAGGGACTGATAGTAAGGAAAAGTAAGGGCGTCCCTTACAATTAATGCTACAATTGAATCCCTTGTTAACGCACGGCGGAGGAAAGCCAAACTCGAGGCGAGCTTGTGACTAGCCAAGTGCAGCATTCCCATTCCCCATGACACGGACATTGTGCACAGACTTCTCTGTCGACCTGATGCTTGTGTCCCCTCCAGAAAATGGAGGATAGCAAGCGCTCAAGCCCCTAGTTATGTCTCTTACAGTGAAGAAATACAGACAAACGGTAAAGAACAAGAGGAAAGACGTAAGTGGTACACGCCTCAACCCTACCGTTCAAGAAAAACATACTTCGGCGCCAAGACTAACCGGTCGCGCCGAACTTTGCCTGTACTTCTGACCATGTTCTCTCCAGCAGGAGGTCGGGTCAAAATCACACTCCAAGAATGCGGACAGGACCGTCCATCTAACCAAAGGGCTCCGGAAGATCAACTTACTTCCAAGCATCTAATCGCAATCCGGAAGGACACAACAGAGACTCAGCAGCTGACAGCAAACACACCGTTAGGATCTCGGCCATTTTTTAGCAGAGTTATGGCCTATAGTCATCTAAATCCCGCCCAACACCCTTGCTTTTTTCAAAATCGTGATCACAGCCCTGGAGAACTGATCGGGGACGGACTACTGGAGGAACCAGTTGATGTACACTACAGTCAGAATCGAGACAAAGATGTGCGACTGCCTCGAGTACAATTCATAGGGCAAACCATTCAGACCTGGAGACTTGCCTCTGCCGACCTTCTTCAATGCCGGGTAGACTTCACCCACTATGATTTCTCACTCGCAGTTAACCGCTTCAGTCGGCGAAAGCCGAGGAAAGTGAACGAAATAGCTACGAAACTCATCGTCGCAGAGACCAGGCTCCTTGGTAAACCGGCTCTCGAAATGCCGCCGAAACGCTTCTCACGTGTCGTCAGTGCCCTGAAGCGTGTGCCCCTCCGGGGTTTTGACTTCACGAATGTAACGACCGGAATCTCGACGGATCTCTTCCTTGCGCAATTTTGCGCCCATATTCGGAAGACATCTTGCTTAACTTATGTCTAATTACCTGACACATGCAGCGCTTTCTACCCAAACGCCCCAGGGCCTCCCTAGCTAAAGCTATCTCTAGGGAATCCTCCCAGCCACCGCCCGTGAAAGACTATCTTTAAGAGCTTTTGCTTAGTTAGCCTTATCTAGCGCGAGCCTTTTGCTAAACTCAGTGGTAAAGGACCTAATCCTATACTTAAGCCTCTTTCACCACCACCTCTTCCCGATAACCGCCGGAACTAGTTCCCGCTGCATAACGCTAGTTATCTGTTCCTGGAAGTCTCGCCTGTCCAGTAAAGACAGATCGAATTTCCAGTAGCCAGCCATTCTAGGTCTACAATCTAACGCCACACTGGCGCACGTTTGTGGTCCGAATAACCAAACGAGTGGAACGTGGGATAATCTAGTAAATCTACATCGACTCCTCTAACATTCTATCCAGGTAGCTAACTACCTGGGTAGAAGACCAAGTAAGAGCCCAAGTTTTCCCCTAAGGGTGATCGACGCGGTATCTATCGACGAGATCAGCAACGCCCTCCCTCTAACTTCGACAATTAACCCCAATCTGTTTAACCAGTAAGCCAGTCAACACCAAATTCCATAGAACACTTTCTGCCATTTATCAGGTGTTCACATATTGAGGAACAATAAGTATTGCGGATTAGTTCATTTTGTTGTAAGGTGCGGTTCCTAATTTCCAATCGGACATTTTGTTTAATTCTAGTATCAAGCAGATGAGTAGTTCTCCCTATGTGACTGAAACCGCAGTTATATTCATACTTATAAACTATAGAACTTATTGGATGAGTGGGGGAGATCGTCCTTAAGACTAGAAGATAGAATCGATCTCATAACAAATACAACACGTATCACAACAGAAAAATAACACTTCTACACATTTAAAAAAATGCCTAGTTAGGTTTTCATTATTTTTTCCAATCCACAGAAGTCTTAGATACACATGACATTTTGCTATAAAAACTGGCTTAATTTTTCTGAAGTCAGCAGTCTTATTATTAATCACCGAATTAACAACAGTGGGTGGATACCCATTATTTCATAAAGTTCTCGTTATAAAACTGATTTCCCTATCGAGGAAATCTTCAGATCAAATCTTCAATACCCAATGCGTTAAAGTTTGTATTAGGTTTATTTTGCGCTTCTTAGGCCCCAAAAAATCCCAACCAGAAAAAGTAGACTTTCTATAAATCGAGGTACGAAAAGATGTTGGTGTGCGATGTACCAATACATCCAAGAAAGCAAGTTTGGAATTAACATCTTTCTCAATTGTAAACCTCAAGGAAGGAAGGAGATTATTATTATTCATCATTAAATAGGCAAAAAGTGTCATAGACATAGCGACAATACAAAGCGGGACATAATAGATCATTAAATAATCTTTCCTCATAAAACCCAACGAATATAACCACCAACACAGGTCCCAAAGGCGAACCCATGGCAACTCCGTCAATTTGACGATACATCATATTGTCGAAGCTAAATTCGATAGTTGAAATGGAAAATTTCACCAATTCCACAAAATTACTTCGGGAACATCTGGAGAGAACAAAGAACTGCAACAAAGAAAATTGCAGCAGATGTTAATTTTTTCCATGAAGGGAACACAAGTAAACAAAGAACACACATCGTAAGGGCACATAAATTTGCCAGAAGAAGGACAACTTTTAATAAGCACAACAAAGGAAAATGAATCCTTTATAGTAAATGAGCTAAAACAGATTGTAGCACTTTATAATGCCATTTGGTCACCTTATGTTGTGATGACCCTATCATTGATAATATGGGTCTTAAAGTTAACCCCACATTAGTGATTTTTGGAAGACCATAAAGGCGGGTTTTAATAGAGCCAGACGGTCTAATTTCCTCAGAAATTCCAGGAGAAAGAATCCCACTTTTAACCCACTTCAATAGTATTTTACTTTATCATCGTTGAAGTGATTGCATCACATTGTTCAACGGGGCCTAATTTTATGAATTTCAATCTATCATTTAGAATTGATAACATCTTAGTAACATAATCAGTGGAGTCCATAAAGACAACAGCCCTCTTATCAGGTCTAGAAATCACCAAATCACAGTTTTCCTTTAGAGATCTGATAATACGCTTGTGCTCAATTTTCCAGTTTGATTCAGAATTAGAAACAGGTGTACTAGAAACCAAGTCAGTATAATTATTTAATTTGGATCTAAGGTTACCAGAAGCATCCGAGGAAACAGGGACATATTTTGTGAGTTGCGAAAATAAAACCTCAAACACGGAAAAGATCTTTTCTTTGTCTGGCATGATGGGTAGTACACAAACATCTAAGCCATGAACAAGAACAGTAGATTCCAGTTCAGACAATTGATAGGAAGAATAATTTAAAATCATATCCTTCGTATTCGGTTTCTTGTGTCTTAAAAATGCCAGTTTATTTTTTAGCTTAATAGCTAATTTCTGACAACCCCTCTCATGAACAAATCCTACATAACGAGAGAACTTCAATAGATCAAAAAAGGAAAGTGTGTGGAAACATTCATACAATAAATTATTATACCTCACACAAAGTAACACAAATCTAGAGGAAAGATGTTTTAGAAAATAATTAATGAAAATATTTTCTATTTTCCAACTAGAGTTTACTTTGGCCTTCTTTATTCTAAATTGAATAAAAGAGGGGCAAACCTGGTGTAAAAAAAATTAAATCGCTAACAAACATCAAATTAAATTCCTCATAGACTGTTTAAACATTCAAATTTATATCAAACATTATAATATTTATGAACTCTCAAAGCAAAACAACAGCAAGACATTGACACTTTAAATTGTTTAACTTAACGGAAGTTATATATTGATATGAAACATGTCTCTCTCCCCCCTCACTTCCTCACCTCGTTAATTTACATATACTTATTGCTGCCCGTCATAAATGTATAAATTTCTTTTCATTTTTCGTTTCAACATTGGGAAGTAAAGTCTGATGATCTGCCGTCCTTTAAAAGGGCTGTGGTGAAATAATTTATTACATGGAGCCTTAAAGTGGTCTCTTTTTATTTTTATTTAAATTATTAGCTCTGATTTACATTGAGCTCTCTGGATTTTATCCTCCTTATTCTGCCCATACGGATTACATAGTTTTTCGTAAACTATATATATATATATATATATATATATATATATATATATATATATATATATATATATATATATATATATATATACACCTAACGAGCCAGGCAAACCTACCTAGGTTTTACCTAAACGGATCTTCAGGGTAAACTGGCTAGGTATGTTTGTCTGGTTCGTGTGGCATTTATTAATTATCTTATCATTCTTTCGGATTCCGTTCTCTATTTGATCCCAAACTCATATCTATCTATCTATCTATCTATCTATCTATCTATCTATCTATCTATCTATCTATCTATCTTAGGCTTTTCATTATTTATCTTAGACTTTTCATTATCTATCTATCTATCTATATCTATCTATCTATATATATAAAATATATATATATATATCTTAACCTTTTCATTATCTATCTATCTAGCTCACTCTATTCATATCTATCTATTTATCTATCTATCTATCTATCTATCTATCTATCTATCTATCTATCTATCTTAGCCTTTTCATTATCTATCTATCTATCTATCTATCCATCTATCTATCATGGCCTTTTCTGCATTTCTATTTTGATTAAAGTGAAAAGCTCAATAACAATGGTCATAATGATTGTGCAAAACTCTTCATCAAGAAGAGTTTAGCGCCAAAATCTCCCTATTCCTCATTACGTTTTTTTAACGCGCCAAACTAAACTTTTAAATATCTGTAACTGAATATTAATGTTCCACAACACATAACACCTATAATTTCCACTCAGACCATTAATCAGAAGACATCTTATTTAAATCAAATGCGCTTGTTCAAAGTAAACAAAAGTCTATAAAAAGCCTTTTTTCGATCCTTCATTTGTTTGTAATCTTAATGTTTGGTGTGTCATGTTGAATTTGCGTGCATGTTTGGAAGAAAGCAAAACTTAATTCTTCACTCTTTGTATTTTCTGTTTGAAAATTCTTTAGAATTCCTACTATTTTCATGACCACCCAAGAATGGTTTATTAGCCTGAATAAATAAATTTTGTTTACACATATTTTATGTCAAATACCTTTGCAGAATTTGACTTGTTAAAAGCAGAGGTGAATAAATTCAGCGTTTGTCTTGTTGCTTCTTTTTTTTTCGTTAATGTCTGAACAGAAAAATATAAGTAAGTTAAGAAAAATCAACTTTTTATCAATATTTATTTCATATTTGCTTTGCCTGTATTTGTTCTTTCTATTTCCTGAATATATCAAAATATGTTTTCGTTTCTTCTTTTTTACACATGCGAAATCAGTTTTGACTAATTTTGTTTTCTCATCTTACCTGTATTTTTCTTTCTTTTTTTTGTTTGATTTTTGTTCTTACACTTTTTATCTATACTTTCTATCTTCGTGTTCTAACCTTCTTTCTTTCTGTTTTTTTCTTTCTTCGTTTGGCCTTTTCTCTTTTTCGTGTGTTATCATTTTTCTTTATTTCTTTCATTTGTTATATTTCATTTTAATTTTAATACAATTCAGCTTTGGTCTCTGTCAGCATCTATCTATCTATCTATCTATCTATCTATCTATCTATCTATCTATCTATCTATCTATCTTAGTCTGTTAATTCTCTATCTATCAATCTATCT
The DNA here is from genome assembly GCA_964036315.1 of Acanthosepion esculentum. NCBI lineage: Eukaryota > Metazoa > Mollusca > Cephalopoda > Sepiida > Sepiidae > Acanthosepion > Acanthosepion esculentum. Next base: position 98,580,201 of record OZ038500.1, read on the forward strand.
ATCTATCTTAGCCTGTTCATTCTCTATCTATCTATCTATCTATCTATCTTAGCCTGTTAATTCTCTATCTATCTATCTAGCTAGCTTACCCTGTTAATTATCTATCTATCTATCTATCTATCTATCTATCTATCTTAGCCTGTTCATTCTCTATCTATCTATCTATCTATTTATCTATCTTAGCCTGTTCATTATCTATCTATCTATCTTAGACTGTTCATTCTCTATCTATCTATCTATCTATTTGTTCATACCTATCTATCTATATGTATATGGTTGTTCGGATCTATCTATCTATCTATCTATCTATCTATCTCAGTCCTTTCATATCTATCTATCTATCTATCTATCTATCTATCTATCTATCTATCTATCTATATCAGTCCTTTTATATCTATCTATCTATCTATCTATCTATCTATCTATCTATCTCTACAAATGAAATTTAATAAGTTCCTAGTCTCCTCTCCCCTCCCCTTCCCATTTTTATCCCCGCTTCTTCATTTTTCATCCGATTTTATTTTTTCCTCAAAGTGTCAAATCACTTCCTCCTCTGCAATTTTCCATTTTCATGCATCGAAGCCTCCCTTTTCTTTGTCATCTTTTCGGTAGACATTTTTGAAAATATCCGTTCCTCGAACGGAGGCGGACAGTGGCTCAAAGTTAAAAAAAAGACAATGTTGTTTTTTCGTAAACCTAATTTATTTCTAACCTTCTGTCAAACCCTTTGAGGAATATTCACTAACAGTGTCAATTTGTTTTGCTTGTGTTCGTGTGCAAGTCTATTTCTCACAAACCGCATCCATTTTGAAAAACAAAACAAAAAAATATCACGCATTACGACAAAACCTCTTAAAGAATACCTTCCTTTAAATATATTTCTTCCTCGTAATGACAAAGTATATATTTGAACGGAATGGAACTGTCATTGGGGTAGTTAGTTATTTGCTAGAAAGGAAAAAATCCGAAACTAAGCGTATGACCTGCTAAACAAACACTATAATTATCCGTTCCTGTTTTCGTGGTTAATAAATGTGTCTTTATTTTTTGATAAAATAATACTGGGCAGTATTCCCTAAAACCATAACCTTTGTAGCAGGAATTTCTCAAGGGAATTTTCTCAAAATTATATTTTTGGTGAGTATTTAACAATCTAAGAGCGGTTTAAGGAATATCTCACATGGATATTCTGCATACGATTTTTCTGTCTTGAATGTTCTTGTCTCATCTGAATGGAATTCGATTCAATTTTTAGATGGCAGGAAATCAACCGCTTGCGCATTTCACGAAATATTTCACAGGTTTGGCGACATATATTTACAGAGACAGTATGAAGTAACATTAAAGAAAAGATAAAAATGCCTCCCCACCTCCGGCAATAAAAAACTCCTGCTTGTTTTACTTGGGTGGATGAGCCTTCGTTGAAGTCGTTGTACTGTAGATTCTCGATAAAGTTGTATAAGCCACATGTATCTAATGTTTTACTAGTTATTTCTTTGTAGTAGTTCGAGAACAATCAAAGACATTAAACCTCTCAGGGAGGTATAGTGGATTGATAAATAGGCTTGTACCCAACAATGGCATCCCAAATTTCCAGGAACCTGTTCTATAAAGGAAGGTAATGTTTTGAAACCTTTTCTCATTATTTTCTTTTCAATGTAAGAAAGGAAACAAATCACTTTATTGTATCAAAAGTAATTAAACCATTTTGATAATTTAATAGAAAACATTTATTTATTAAGATATTTCCAGAATGAAATTCTGTTCTTATATTTTTGTTTTGAATTATGATACTTTTAGACTCTACTGTCATCAGCTTTGTTATGGTTACTTAGCCACATTCAAACTGAATTGCAGCAGTCCTAAATATCCAGTAGAAGACCATTCAAACTCATTACGAGAAGATTTGTCATATTTTTTAATATCACGATGATATCCTATGTCAGAATAAATTTTGTTCCTCACAGAAAAACCCTTTTCAGCATCTGCAGAACTTGCAGTAATGGCATTAATTATATTATATCTATTATATATCGGCTATTAATATATAAGATTATTTTCGGATAATCCAAAAACCGATTTCATAATCTTTTATAATTTTAAGAATCGGTTCACGTGAACAGGTTACGTGCTATCCCTGATTGTACCTATTTGTATAAAATAAGTAAAAGAGATACAGTTGCGGCCAAAATGTACAGAACGGAATTATTTTCGTCAGAAAAGTAGGTATAAATATTTATCAAAGCTGTTTTATATTCTATAATTTTCACAGACAATAAATACGATATTATTTGTTATTGTCTGAGATTGCGGTGTAATTTGAGAGGATAATACAAAAGTTATGGATGATTTAGTGATTTACTGCAAAACCCATGTCGGCCAAAATGATCAGAACGGTTGTTTTTACTCCGTGTTTTAGTATATTTAGCCGGCGAACTCTAATTTTTTTAATTTGTTTACGTGACGGTTCGTTTACTAAACATTAGTAAGAATATCTGCAGTGTACTTTGTTAATACAATGCCACTTACTCCGTTACCAATTCGTCAGCAGATTATTAAGCTTCGAAAGAGGAATAATTTAAGTATTGCGTTTATTGCAAAGATAGTTAACAAGCCAAAAAGTGTTGTTCACGGTATTCTTAAGGTCTACGATGATTGTGATTCGTATGAAGCAAGAAAGTCTACAGGTAGGCCAAGAAAAACGACCAAGAGAGAAGATTGTGCTATGGTAAAGTTGGTTAAAAAGGACAGATTTAAAACTGCTGCTGCTGTTTCTCGGGAAATGAGCATTGTACTGAAGAAAACTTTATCTCGAAAAACTGTCTCGTCGTTTAGTTGAATATGACCTACAAGCAAGAGCACCTGCATTGAAGCCACTGATCAGCTCCAAGAATAAAAAGTGTCGTCTTACCTTTGCAACCGAACATGTGTTGTGGTCTCAAGAAAAATGGCAAACGGTGCATTTCAGTGATGAATCTAAGTTTATGTTATTTGGCTCAGATGGGAAAAGGTACGTTCGTCGAAATGTAGGTGAAAAATTGTCGCCTAAATTTCTTAAGACTAGTGTTAAATTCGGTGGAGGAAGTGTCATGGATGAAATCTGGAGATCATGTGGGCCCTTTGGTGCGATTACATGGAAAGGTAAATGCAGGTGTTTATAAACAACTTGTAAAAGATCATGTCTTACCTGTGCTGAGAAATTCAACGAAGCGACCACCCATATTCATGCAGGACAATGTCCCATGGCACAAGGTTAATATGGTCATGAACTTTATCAAGGCTGAAAAGGTTATAGTTATGGATTGGCCTGCTCAAAGCCCAGATCTCAATCCTATTGAAAATGTTTGGAATATTCTAGGAGAACGTTCGGAAGCCAGAAATCCTGAAACAACCCGGCAATTATGGAATGCCCTTCAGGAAGAATGTAATAAGATCACCCAGCAAGAAATTGAAACTTTAATTTCCTCATGCAGTCGAAGATATCAAAGTGTGATTGAATCTAAAAGGCTTCACACTAAATATTAAATAATTCCAGTATTCTCTGTCATTTTTTATTATTTTGTTATTTTTTCAACCGTTTTGATCATTTTGGCCGCCATGGGTTTTGCAGTAAATCACTAAATCATCCATAACTTTTGTATTGTCCTCTCAAATTACACGAAAATCTCAAAAAATAACAATTCATATGGTATTTATTGTCTGTGAAAATTATAGAATATAAAACAACTTTGATAAAAACGTATACCTACTTTTTAACGAAAACAATGCCGTTCTGAACATTTTGGCCGCAACTGTATAACTGGTATAGTAAACTAAAAGACGGGGAAAGAATTTGACTGCAGATCACGTGTCGTAGAAAACAGTATGCAGCACTCTTTTTATACATATCAAATTTTCTCATCTCCGAAACTGTTGCGATATTTTCCGAGAGATCATTTTTCTAGACTAGGCCGACAAATAGTCACGCTTAAAATATCGGAGTTTATTATGTTATAATAACTTTGTTCCCTTCCTATTTCTTCAGGGACAATCATTGTTTCGTTGTTGATATCGCTAAATGCAACCATATGTTCGATTCTATTACATTTTCTTCTCGTATGTCTAGTCTTCTGGTGAGGAACGAGAAGACTTACCTCCCGCAAAGCGAATCTGAAAGATGGCGACCGACATTAAAAGAAAAATGGATTATTCCAAAATACCTATATCGCGTTCAGACGTACAAAGGAAAAAGAATAAAAATGACTAAGAATTCAAACCAGATTGAATTTATAAAATCGGAAGTAAGTCTCGTATGCAAATTTTAGTCCCCCCCCCCCCGACGCAGGCATAAATAGCGAGACTGGGAGGAAAATGGCAGATAGCGTTGTTGGCGTGACGGCGTACGTGCATACTAACGAGACTGAGAGAATAAGAGGTCACTAGCGACAGTTCAGTTGGTAGACCGGAGGACTGGACGAAAGCAAGCACTTTCGGTCATCGCAAACGACGGGCGAACTGAATTACCCTCACTTCTGCTTTCTTGATTCCTTGCCAGCTGCGATATTCAATAAATCAAATCAATCAACCTCAAGCCCCATTTTCTGCCTTCTAAGATCCTCTACATTTATTGTCTTTCCTCTTCATTAACTTTTTCTCATTCCTTTTCACTCTCAGAAACATTCGCGTCTTAGTGGCATTATCGCCTTGCTTGGGATAAAATGATTTAAAAGAAAAATGAGTATGCGAGGAAAAAACAACTTCTGGCTAGATAAAACAGAGGATGTCTGTCAGTCAGTGTGATAGCTTTTCACTTGAGGTCCATGCAACCGATTTGACCAAACTTGGCAAGTACATTGGACAATGTAAGAGATAGGTTCTTGGCGTAAAATCGATATATTTTTTTAAAATTCTTTCATCGATAAAGCTGATCAGAAATCGATAAATTCAACTTGTTTCCTCCTATTTCGTTCAAACTCGGTATGTATGTTCCTCACATCATGACGAGCTCAATGATACCTCATTTTTTCCTTTCTACGCCACTGCGTTTAGCGAAAAACCGGGAAAAATGAAACATCGATTTGAACACAAATCGATTTCAACACAAGTTAAAAACAAAAATCTCACTCAATTTTCAAGCAATCTAATACAAACTTCACTAAATTGTAGCCAACAATAAGATCTTTGTTTAACAGCCATTTAACTTGATGATTGAGTCCACCTATATATTGAAAACCCATCTAAATAGCAAACAATGGCGATTTTTAATGTTTCTTCGTATTTTTCGTTGATATTTCAACCAATTTTCATCAAATTTAACAATATACATGTTACTTAACAATACAAATACTTATCAATGTATTCTTTTTTACATCCCTGATAGCAAATTGAGAAATTGAATTTCAAAACCTAAAAAATCATTGTGGTCTGAAGTGGGTCTTCATGTTGCCTGTTTTACCCTTTCATGTCCACGGCTAACTTCGATTGAATAAATACAGACCACTTCTGTTATATAAGTAACTGCATTAATTCAAAATGTTTTTTTAATGTAATTGAAGAAGATAGACTCTGTTACCTCTAAACATGATGCTGTTTTTGCTCCATTCTAATTGAACGCTTTTTCTGATTGACCTGATAGGTATGGCTGCCAGTTATACATATAGTTGCTCTATTTTGTTAGTAAATTTTGTATTAAGTACTAGCATTGACAACCCAAATCTATGTGCATAATGTTGCAAAATATTTTGGATTAAACTTTGAAGCGTTCTCTGTCTAATAATAATTTTACTCTAAAGGAGAAAGACAGTATTTTGTTGAAGAAATGACTTAACATTAGTACGAATAAGTCAATAAGCTTATCGCGAAACGGGTGTGCTAGAACCTGGCACGTGACGCATAGTTTAGTGATAAAGTTAGGAACGAGAGTCATAGTGTAGTTGTAAACCAGTGAATACGAATTAATAAATTAATATTTTGACTTTCAAATATAACCGTTACTAAAATAAAATAATGATTATTGATTATTTTCCTGAAAATAAACTTTGCAGTCCCACAGTAGATGTAGTCCTTTGCGAAAGCCTTTTGATTATTTAAGAAAACCTAACCAAGGTTTTATTTCCAGGGACCGAACCGAGCACTTACAATTGAAATACAAATCATTATTTCGTTATAATCCCAGATGCATTAGAACCTGTCATATGTTATAGTTCAGTGTTTCCAGGGGCGTCATTAAAACTAAGTTGCAACTGTCTTCCTTAATTATAGTTTTTAAACTAAAGGAAAACTATTATTAAACACGGAGTTTAATTCTTTTTTTAATGCTAACTCTTAAGCAGTTTTCAGACCGAAGCCTGTATCTCATGCGTTGATAACTCGGTTGCAATTAATCTTTAATGAGTGAGGGTTAATCGAACGTTATTGAAAAAATCTGGCCGTCATAAGGCAAATACTTATTATTTGAATATAGAAATGCATTGGCAATTAAGCCGCAGAGGAATGATTAGGATTGAGAAATAATTCCGGTAAATGTTAATTATCACATATGAAAATAGCCTTCAATGCTTTTTCCTATCATTTCTGCTACGAAATATAGCTGCGATCTATATTGAAAGCTCGCCCGCCTCCGCTCGATGTTCCCAGACTTGTGTGTATGTTATCATAAATATATTCCAGGAAAGGTCTTGTCGGTCATTTCGACAGACATTACAGATGGAGTATACCAGCCAGGCATCAAATAAAAGGTTAGGCATATGACGATGACGGATAATCTCGATAAATATTCTTGACATTTAATAATTTCAAAACCAGGAAATACATGGTTTTCAGAATGGCTGAGTATAAAAGCGATAAGGGAAACTTCAGGTTTAACGACGGAAATAACGCTCTCTCTCTCTCTCTCTCACTCTCTCTCTCTTTCTACACATATATATATATATATATATATATACATACATACTAGGTATCTAAAATCTGTATTCACATTTTAAAGCTTTTTCAAGAAATACATCAAGCAACAAAAACAAATTATATTTAATTTAATGAAGGCATTATTATTAAATAATTTTTATTATAAAGATTTTCTCATCGCATGTTTTCAAATCGATGTTCATTATGGTTCAGATATTGCTGACTATCAACTTATCTCTAATACTTGAGTCTGCAAACTGCGTGGGTGGTTCTTGATGAAAGTCTCTTCGATACCGCCTTTAAACTTCAACTACGTTTTCATACTTCCAGTAGCATTTCAGGTTGAACTTTCTATGTTCAAAGCTACCCTTGGATGTAAATAGTAATACTAACGTGTTAATCAGTAAGGAAATCAAGTTGACCTGAGTTATATACAGTAAAACCATTGATACATATATATATATAAGACATTTCAGGTTGAATTTTCTAGCTTTTTTGTTCACAGCTACACCTGAATGAAAATAGCAATATCAACATCTTAAGCAATTTCTTTAAGAAATAATGGAATCAATTTTAATCAAACATTTTACTACATCAACCGTTATAATAGTGTATACTTGGTATTTGAAATAGACGCCGGGTTTTTATTTAGAAAACATTCCATCGTTCTATGCATTCTTACTAAAGAATATTTATTCTCCTGCGGTGATCGAGGATGCGTATCACTCTCTAGAAGAAATTCCCACTTGATACGGCGTGCAATGTAAGCATGGTCCTGTAATGTCATTTACAGAATACACTCTTCCCTACTAAAATGTTTTTCTCCAAAGAGATTATATGCAAAGCAATTTATAAAGAAGTAATCAGTTCATTTTTTTCCGAAAATGGTATTTCTACAAACATTATTATAGTTCTTTTCTGTGCAAATTAATTGAAACAAAATGCATAATTCCGTTATTATTTACTTTTTCTTCATATTTTTTCAATTCAAACATGACACAATGCACATGATAATACTTCGTATGTCCATTCCACGAAGGCGTTCCTTGCAGATTGCCCTGGGATACTGGATTGGATTTAAATCAGGAGTGTTTCCAGGCCAGTCTATAGTACTTTGATTTGCACACTGGTAAATCTTGACAGTGTGTTCGTGAAGCGTTACAATTTTCGTAAGCGGAACGTCCATCGCAGAAAGCGGCCATAAGACACCTAATCGTTGAGACAATAGCGTCTGGGCGTGATAAAAACCTGATGCAATCATGGATGACTGAATATTTTACAAGGAAAATGAAATTTCATCATACACCGCGAAAATAGATTTATATTACTGCAAACCACTGCAAATGACCTCATCTGTGAAAAGAAAAACAAAAACAGCGATCGATTACACCCTGTCAGTCCAGCGGGTATAAAACTGATTGTAGGGTGAAAAAAAGGAAATTAAAGCAGTTGTTTCAATTAATTTGCACAAAGGTGCAGATAATAATTCGTATTTGAAATAGACACCTCAATTATTATTTATTACACAGTATGTATTACGACTATCGGTACATCCCATTACGTCATGTGAAATTACTTGGTTTACGGTTCGGATACGAAGCTGAGTATATACGACTGCCGAAAACAAATAATCTAGGTGAAGAGGATGTGCTTTTCTTAAAAATAGAATATTATGCCATGCCGGATCAAATGATGGTTTGTAGTGGACCGGCCGTGTGTGTATGGAAGGAGTAGAGAAGATGAATTATCTCTGGCCGGTCCAGCCACATTAAAATGTTGGACCTTAATGGGGTCCAAAGGAACAAACGAGACAGATATATGTATGCGAACAAATATATATTAACAAACAGGTTAAAACAGATTGATACAAGAATTTACAAATACATTTAAAACATGTATAGAACGTTTAGTGTCTGTGTGGAAAGTTATTGTGTGTGTGTGTTTGAGTTGGAATGTCCGTACGGTTTGGTGAATCTTGTTTTAGCGTATTCCCTGAACATGGGAAACGCTAGTTGTGTGTGAGAGTTCACATACTGGAAATACCTCGCACCACGTGCAACGGTTGCCGACCGCGAGCGAGGCGAGTTGGCCGCCCGTGGGCGCAGCCGTGGAAAGAGCTGTGGAAAAAAAAAGAGAGAGCGGGCCCAAGGGTCAGCCCGTATTTATACTCCCGGGAGGGAGAGACCCCTGGTGAAGCGTTAAGAAAATAAAGGGGAGCTAACTGCGACAGGTTTCCCCTGCTAAGGAGGACGCGGGTTTGATCCCTGCTGGATAACTCATTCTCTTCTCTAACATTTCTCGAATGCACAAGCTGATAGGCATAATACACACTGTTTAAGAAATAAAAATTGGGCAACTATTTCAAATAAAATGTATTCACTATGATAACGTTAGAAGTAATTGTGGTAGAATCCCTGACTGACGCCAATTCAGTCAGGTTTCGACCCTAGCTAGAGGCAACCGGGCGTCTACCCAAACTGATGAGCTGTGATGCAACGAAACAGTCTGTCTGTGGCTGACAATATATATATATATATATATATATATATATATAAAAGTGAACATTGAAGTCAACACTTAGTGACGACAGTCTGCTTCATGCTAGACGCATTAATCAGTCTAGCATTAAACAGACTTATATATATATATATATATATATATATATATATATATATATATATATATATATATGTATAAGTGAACATTGAAGTCAACACTCAGGGACGACAGTCATGCTAGACTGACGATTGCGTCTAGCATGAAACAGCCTGTCGCCTGTATGTGTTGACTTCAATGTTCACTTTTATATATTTACTTACGCTCTATCTCTGATATTGGGCACTTTAAGATTATATTTCTTCATATATATATATATATATATATATATATATATATATATATATATATATATATATATATATACACGGAAGCACACACACACATAGCCTGTCTCACTGTATCACAGCTGATCAGCGTGGCTAGATATCTGATAGCTTCAAGCCGGAATCGAAACGCGACCTATTTGGCATAAATTTCTACCATATCGTCGAAATTGCGGACAAACCGCCCGAAGTTTATATTTTGTTATTATTGGTTCTTGACAAAGTGAATCTTTCAACGTATTATATATGCGATGTATACAAATGCAAGACCAGCAGCCAGAGCGCTCAATTCTCCAGTGCTCAATCGGCGAAAGGGAGCAAATCTATGTATTATATTTAACACTTAAAACAAAAATGGATAGGGAAAAACACCCAGAAAGAATGACAAACGTTTTGCATGAAATAAGAATCAATATAAAGTTTCGAAAACAGAAATTTGACCTGGAATTGGAATTAAACAAATGATGGTATCTGCTATGAATTCATCCTAAAACTTAATATAATTAGTATCTGCTTGACGCTTCAATTACTACAGTGAACCGATCAGTTATAACACATTTAATAAGGAAAATGAACCTAAAATAGGCTGCGCTAAGTGTAGTTTCAGCCAACCCGACTACCGCAAGTTTACAGAGAGTCATTCCATTAAGAATTTTAGTCTAACATAAAAACATGAAATGAACATACTCAACGAGAAGAGAAGCCTGCAGATCTTCTTTGGATGAGGGAAAACATACTCCGGTCAATTGCCTTGTGTGAATTGAGATAAATTGAAAAGTACGAGCAGGGGAAAACGAAATATTTTCGTAGGAAAAAGAATGGTGTTTTTTTTTTTAAGATTTATAAGTTCCGCGTTGGTGGTTGCTGATAAGAAAAAAACAAGAGAGTACTAAATAAAACGTTTCGATCAAATTGTGTTGATTCAAGCCATGGAATACCCGACATCGGAATCGAATTCAATGTCTATTCAGAAACGTTTGATCTTTAAAAAAGTTGTTCGGGATAATTTTGACAGTTATTTTAAATGAAAACAAAGTGAACATTTAAGCCAAAATTCTGTGTATCCGGAAACCTATGAGAGAATTTTCAAGTAAATGCTTTATTAAATTTACGGAGTTATTTTTGGGTTCTTATTTTTTCCATGTCATCAGATATCCGTCTTTCCGCTTTTTAAATCCTACTCAATTATTGCACGACATGTTAAGTCTCTACTACCTGGCCTAGCGTGTGAACCCACAATATGCCACCAAATTCAACTGATTTATCCACTAGGATAATAATGTGTGTAGACCGACAATAATTCCTATTTTCCCTAGTGACGATCGCGGTTTTGTCATGTGTGCCGAGATGAATGGAGAAAAGAAACTTCTGCATTAGACAACGATAGGCAATGCATTTGTCATCCATCAGAATATTCCGGTTAAATTTGACAGTTATTTTAAATGAAAACAAAGTGATTATCGAAGCCAAATATCATTTTATTGAAAGAATTGAAAAGTACCATATAGGTTATAATAATCGAAAGACAATTCATTTGAAGAATCAACCCTCATCATCTACTACGGCCACGATTCTCCTCCAGATTCTGGCACACACATATTTACTGTGTCCCTAGGAAAATCCACAAACGCCTCCATTATTCTGTCGGTTCTGGGTGTTACAAGCAGTGCCGTTGCTGTCTTTCTGTACCACGCCCGCACATAATCATCCATGGAATTCAAATCAGGGAAACTAGGAGGCCAGACGTTGGGGCGGATGAAGTCGGCAAATTTATCTGACAGCTATTTATGGATATTCTCGGAAGTGTGTCTGAATCTTGCTGCCATACATATTGGTCTTTCAGCAGCCACTCTTTCCAAGGAAGCCTTGACCATCATCTCGACATAGCCATCAAATCTGAACCTGAGACACTGTTCAAAGATGTGAGCTGGCATGGCATGATCCTCAGAAAACAAGCCCAAAACCATCACATTTTGCGGTATCAGCATAACTCTACTTTAAACGGTAATAATCTATTTATCTCTAAGCTGAAACGATGAACCCTATTTCTGTTGTGACATCCTGATCCAGTTTTCGTCTCTACTCTTCCCTGTTTTTTTAAATGATTCACCGTACTCTTGATGCTTCTTGAATGGATTTTGATATAGAAGCCAGAATATTAATGTTGTTAAGATTACTGAACGTCTGAATGATTTCTTTCCTCACACCATTGCTCAGTTGGGAAGATATAGTGAGGCTAACACAAAATGATTTTAACCTGTTCTCTTTCTAGCTGAATAACTCAAGGGGTCTTTCAGTAATTCCCACGACAAATGTTGTCATCATGACACGAGGAACGTCATATAGATTGTAGGTAAGCCATCCGTTTTTCTGGGTGCCGATTCTCCCAAAAGATCTTTTCATCAGGGAAGAACCAAATTGTCCCTGGTTCAACAGAATGTTTCACCTTGTTCTTTCCTTTATCGTTTTCTCGGGACTTTTCTATAAGAAGTTGATATTTACACCTCTTGTATAACAGGTATCTGAGGTTCTCATTCAAGGCCAGCTTCATGGTGGAAATTTTAACACCCATTTGTAAATCTAAAAGCCGCATTCCCCTGCCTGGGTTTTTCATCACTTTCCCCTGCAGTCGTTGGATGAATTCTGATGAACGGAGGCAATCAGAACGCCTGCCGTGTTGGTTCCTGCAAGCCTCGGCCCCGTAGCCTCTGTTGCAGATCTCCCTTTCACGTCTTATTATTTTCATTTTGTTCAACGAGCATTGGGCAGCTGAAATGATTGCGGCATTTTGATACTCGGCACGCATCATCCGAACGCAGGTTAAACTTTTCCAATAATCACGTGGCTTCTATTCGTCCATGTCAGTTAACCTTGTCACTTCTAATACTGTAGTGATTAGATTTCACAATGCCGTTCACGGTTTACAGATTTTACAAACTAATTTGAAAAAATAAAAAAAGCATTAATCTCGGAATCCTTTATACACGTATAAGGCAATATAAAGCCCGACCTATATATATATCTATATATATATATATATATATATATGATAGAAATTATTAGGAGGATTTTATAATTATATTTAAGTAATTCATCGAGTTATGATGTTTGCTTGACAACCTAACTGTTAGGGTTTCAATTCTCGGTAGTGGATTCGCACTGCTCATGAGTCCCAAATATAGGACGAAACGGCCGTCCAGTGCTTACTGCATCCTGTTGAGGTTACAGACTTGATGACTTACTTAAATATAATTATCAAACCTTCCTAATAATTTATATCATGTGTATATCATTGCTTGAACCGGCTTCTAATGCTCTAGAGTGAGCGGCTTGGTGATTGTAGTCGTGGCTCCAGGGATCACAGTCCTATGTTTAGAGAGAATCTCAGCAGAGTTCCACCACGGAATATGTGAGCGAGCGGCGCTATACTGAGTCTGATTTGCTATCTCTTTTTCACCGAGGCCCGTTGGAACAGCTGGCATGATGTTTGCTTGACAACCTGTCAGGGTTTCAATTCTCGGTATTGTATGCGCACTGCTGATGAGTCCCAAATATAGGACGAAACGGCCGTCAAGTGCTTTCTGCATTCTGTTGAGGTTTCAGACTCGATGAATTATATATATATATATATATATATATATATATATATATATATATATATATATATGAGACAGAGAGAAAGAGAGAGACCCCGACCGAATATATAAGTAGCCAAACCGTGGACTCAATTTGGTCGGCGTTAATTTTATGTTGTTCAGAAGTGCATTATCAATTACTTTACGTCCGTAAAATATAGCTTTGTATTCTAGTAAGTTATTACCAATATAATATTAAAAATCGCAAGTCTCAATAACAGAATGGTCTTCATACATAACTGGGCTATTAAAACAGATTCATAGTGCAAAGTGTTTGCCAGTCAGGTTCTCCTTGCTTATGTTCACGTCATTTACCCGCTGCTAGAGTCTCGCACGTGGACGAGTCAATCCACTGTTGTTGGGAATACCGGTGTTGTGTTAAAAAACGCCCCTCCGTTTTCATATTTCGGACGTACTGCTCTACAAACAGAAATACAAACACATAGTAAATGTAAATATAATGTTGAGAAAGTCCCGACCAGATTAAAAGAAAGTGAAATCAAATGAGATTTAAAAAAAAAATTATATACAGAATGGACATTCAGAAAAAAAAAACAACCTCTAATTGTATATTGATGAGCATCAGTATATATCCGTTCCGTATCAGATTTCCTTGTCATTCGCTTCAACACATAATGTCCCCTAAGGGATTACGCGATGTGTCTCCCTGATCTCACACGCAAATAGCAGGCGAGTCTCATATTTAGATACGAAGAAGCACTCACAATCGGAGACTGAGCGGGCTGGGTCACTCGATTTAATGTTAGTTTTAACTGAACGACAACTCTAAGCTTCTGAAATGCTTTTATGACAAAGGTATCATCATATTGCAGAGATATTACTGTGAGGCAAGTTCCTGGTATATACTTACCATAAATAGTTTAACGATGGATATATTGTGATTTTTTATACTTGCAACCTACCATGAATTTTTAGGGTGTTGCTCTCATTCAATAATAATAATAATAATAATAATAATAATAATAGCAACGTTCTTTCAATATAACGCCGGAGAACTATATCAGAAAACTCTTACATTAACGCAGGTCTTGCATAAATGATTTGGTAAATAATTTATTATACAGCAAATCAGGCCTGTCTATATTTCTGAGATGAGGTATTATGTACAGTATTTACATTAGTCGGACTATTGTCCTCATCTTTGTCGCCATATTTGTCACAACGTTTCGGCCGTTGTACGCTCCGGCCTTCTTCAGGTGGTTGGAATTTCGAACCGAACCCTTTATTTCGATCACTGGGGTAGACTGTTCTAGTTCCACGAGCCATGTTTGATGGATGTCAGTTATCAGTTATCTCCTGGTAATTTTCCCTCTGAAAGTTCTCCACTGCCTGGACACATGGTACAGTGGATAAAGGCGTTGGTTAGATCCAGTGACAGACCCAAAGAGTGTGAGTTCAATACCCGTTGGTGTCACATTGGTGTCACGTTGGCGTCAGGTTGGGGTCACGCGGGTGTTTCTGCGAAAAACGCACTCCCAAGATAGAGACTTTATCTTAAGTGGAAAAGAGGAATTCTATTTGAATCTAAAGCTTATCAGTACGTTTGTCAAGCATTAATCTTGCCAGGAACTGGGAGATGTTAAAGAAGCCGGGTCTTGTATTTACCGTACGTGAAGTGGATATTATGCCTGCCTCATAAATCCGTCTAAGACTTTTATTATGAATATATTTTAAAATCTTCACAGAGTCAAAATCGATCTACATCCACATATTTGCTTATATATATATATATATATATATATATATATATATATATATTAATGGGCCGAAACTTAGCTGAGGCACGGCGCTCAGCTGAAGATTGTAGCTGGTCTGGAGCACTTGATGTGTACTTGTGTTCTATATATATATATATATATATATATATATATATATATATATATATATATATATATATATTAATTGATTTAAAATATGGTTTTATTGCTACACAGTGATAACCCTGTTTCGAAAATGGAAGCTAAAGCCTTTGAATTCAATTTTGTTACCAAATTGAAGACATTAGTTCCATCTTTAATTTGGTAAGAAAATTGAATTCAAAGGCTTTAGCTTCCAATTTCGAAACATGGTTATCACTGTGTAGCGATAAAACCATATTTTAAATCAATTAATATAAAATATCAATGCTCTGTAAATTTACATTGACCACTTTTGTGTAAAAATAAAAATATCTATGAGAACATCGGATTTTATATCTTACTGTTCTTTCTTCATATATATATATATATATATATATATATATATATATATATATATATATATATATATATATATATATATATATAGAAATGGATTATAAAGTAATTGTACGTAGAGAAATAGAAATATCACATCTCGTAAGTTTCCAAGGGCTTCGACCTTCACCTAATCTTAAATGAACTTGACCGAGAAAAGCCACAAGGAAAAAAGGTAGACTTTAAATTAAACCAAAATAATCTTAAAATATTTTTTCTTAGTAAACAATCTATCCAAATGGTCACAGTAAAATTCTCCGCCTGGCAGGCACTTTATTCGGGTATTATTCAAACTTACTTTCGATAAACAGTTGTGAAGTCTACGTGTTCATGTATCGGTTGATTCTAAGTCGATGAGATGGTTGGCAGGAAATACTCTGACGTTTCCAGCAAAATTCTCCAGTCCAAAAGACGAAGGAGAATGGGAGGGAAAGGCAAAGGGTAAATCCGCAGTTTGGTCTATTATCGATCCGATGCAGTTCTATGGCTAAGTTTTGACGTCATAGTCTTGGAGAATCGCCCGAACATCAGCATCATGAATTGAATAAGTAGAATTCAATTCTGAGAAATAAAATAAAAAATAGATGAACTGAGAAAGAAAATGGTCTTATATATAACTATATATACTTATGTATGCCCCCCACACACATATACATATATATATACATATATATATACATATATATATATATATATATATATATATATATATATATATATATACACACACACACACACACTATTTCGTGTACTTTGCATTTAAAAATAGTTTACTCTAAAATTTGCATCCATCTTTTCCAGTATAGGCAACATATCTTTGGATAAGTATGAAAGGCTTTCAACACATATAAGACACACTAAGAAATATTAACGACAATATCTGTATTTTCGACTCAGCTTGCGAAATTTAAACACCTCATTATTCATTTCAATATATATATATATATATATATATATATATATATATATATATATATATATATATATATATATGTATGTATTATGAAATGGACAAAGTCCGACAATTATTTGAAGACATTTTTTATGTTTATAGATTCTTTTTATAGATACAAGTATTTTAGTAATTGCTCTGTTTATAATAAACAACATTTACCAGCCTGAATGTCCGAGAAATTTTCATAGAAAATATTCGTCCTCCGACAGGATTCGAAACTGTATCCTATACGGAACCGTCATATAGCCTGACGTGCCTTTTAACCGATTCGGCCACAGAGGATCGTTTGGTTGGAAAGGTCGATTTGAAGTTTATAAGCAGTAAAGTAAGTTTGATTATCGAAGGTGTGTGATTGCAGGATATATGTATGTACAGTGGTTTGACATCGGGTATTCTGTATGGTTTATATGTTCATTTTCTTAGGTTGAAGTTAACATAGAAAATCTACTTCGTTTAGGTTAGTTTTTATATCTATGTCAATTCCGTTATTTTTAAAAATCCTTATTATTGCTTTTCTAGTTTTATCTGTGTTTTGTTTGTTGTATTTTCTTTAGATTATGAGACCGTCGTCCCTGTAGAATCCTGTATAATTTTTATCAATTATTTCGCTTAGTTCATTTAGTAAATATATACTATGATTTCGCGAGACGCACCATCAAAGCTTCCCATTGTAGTATCAAAAATCCCTTCTTTATCCATGATTCTTAATTGTGGAATAGTAGTGATTTACGGGGTTGTTTAATGATATCGATTTCGTTTCTGCTTATTTTTATTTGTTCCTGGGCTAAAACAAGCCACACCCAAAAAATAACCACCAGAATAAATTATCCACAATGCACCACTGACCCATATATGTAAATAGTCGAGTAAAAATTCAATATTCGCGGCCTGACGATTGTGTCTGGCATGAAACAGCCTGTCGCTTCTGCGTGTTGACTTCAATGTACAGATTTACACACACACACACACACACACACACGGTAGGTTTTAGTTGTATTACTCGCTTGTTCTTTTTTTTCTTTGGACTAAAAACTTTATTTCACCCTGTTTGGATGTTTCTAGTTATTTCTTTTTTTCCATTTTTTTTACTCGGGTATCAACTGGTTTTTATATACTTGCAAGTTGGGCTATATGAGGTTTTTTACCAACCGAGTACTACTATTATATATATATATATATATATATATATATATATATATATATATATATATATATATATATATATATATATATTGTCATCCACAGACAGACTGTTTCGCTGTATTACAGCTCATCAGTGTGGCTAGACGTCCGGTTGCCTCTGGCTAGAATCGAAAACCGGCTGAATTCGCGTCAGTCGGAAATTTTAGCCTGAAGCCGTTGGCGCACGGCAGAGAAGAAGGTGAATTTAAGCGTATTTATTTTTAGATAAAAAAAACAGTGACTGAGAGAACTCGATTCGATTTACCAAAGAGTCTTGCATTATTAGCCGTAATAGTCACTGTTTACAAACCCACACATCCTCCGCAGAGAGCTCAACCGAAATAAATTTTTCAGGAGCATATATATTGTCTTCCACAGACAGACTGTTTCGCTGTATCACAGCTCATCCGTGTGGCTAGACGTCCGGTTGCCTCTGGCTAGAATCGAAAACCGGCTGAATTCGCGTCAGTCGGAAATTTTAGCCTGAAGCCGTTGGCACACGGCAGAGAAGAAGGTGAATTTAAGCGTATTTATTTTTAGATAAACACACAGTGACTGAGAAGTAAAAATTATCCGCCATTTTGCCATCACATATCTTTAGGTTTGTCACACTTGCTTCAACTTATGCGTGATTTCGTCCTGGACATGACGATTAAATGCATCCGGCAACAATTCCTCTACGCGGGAAATTGTAGATTTCGACGGTCGTATAACGACATCGTAATTGCTGTTGTTCTTGATCAGTGGTGGTAGCACCTGTTAGGGTCCCAGCTATGGTTAAATAGTCACCCCCCCCAAAGCAAAAACAGCAGTAGATTTTTATTGTAAAATTATCAAAAATACATTGATCTACAAAAATATATATCTAAAATGACAGAAAGGTAACAGTCGTGTACAAAATATCAGTAGTTAAAAAGATAAAATTATGTACAAGATATTTAGATTTCGGCACTAAATAAACCACAGAGGTTCATATGCCGCCAAACTAATTTCAACCAATCAAACAATCAGATTGAAAGAACAATTTCATGACGTTAATCTATATAATATCCTATAATTTCTTAAAGAAATGAAACTGTATTCCAAAATATATCAACAAAACATAAAATGCACATATCCCTGCCTCTAGTAGTTCTTTCGACACAAACCTGTATACAGACTTAAGCTGCGTATCATCTACCATGTATTCAACTGTGACAGCAAAATAACATATATCATTTTCTATTACTTCAAAGCTGCCAAAAAATTTAAATTTCAGTTAATATGCCTTTAAGCAAATAAATCAATCAATCGTGCGTGTTTATTGTTATTACTATTGCGGTCATATGATGAACGGTTGATTTTGATCGCGCCAGTTCGCTTACTGCTGCTACAGGGTAAACATGACACCTCCGGTAGCAGTGTCTAGAAAGGAGGAATTTAAAAAAGTGGTCCGATTTCTCTGGTCGGACGTTGTGTCAGAGACTGAAATTATTTTAACACAATACGGCGACAGAGCGCGGAGTATTGTGTACGAATGCGTCGAGAAGTCTAAAAGTGGCCGAACAACCGTGATGCAATCCCGGGAGATGGTAATGACGAACCGGCAAATTATCATCGATTAGGTCGCATGTTCTCTGCAGATTCGGATTGCTGCTCTTTCTTCCTCCTCGGTGCACACTGCCAGCGGCGCGGTCATTTGTTACATTGTCACAGCAGCTAGAAAATGATTGCCATCAAGCTGAAACATCGATCACGTGACCACAATATTACAAACTATACCAACTTTGTCGTCATTACTAATATCATTTCGAAGATTTTATTCAAAATGTTTATATGTCACTTATGCATACGTTCTAAAATTCTAATTCTTTATTACAGTATAATATTTTTAGAAATTTCTGCAATTGGCAGGAAACTTATCTCATTCCAAAATTACACATTATTAAGGTAAACATTTGGAAAATAGACAGAGGATATGTTGCCATATCATTAATAGGAATAGATCTTATGCCTAGGCTATAAAATAATCAGTACATTATCTGGGGTGAAAAGCTTAAAACAAAATTGTCCATTTATCAGATTAAAATATTACCATAGATTACAACTAGTTAATACAGCATAATTTTAAGGTAAACTATATTTATGGTAAAATTAAAAATGAAAAATAGAGCGTGTGTAATATATAAAAATGGACGCTGGGGACATCATCGAGCTTATTCATACTTGAATGTATTCTTCAGAATAGAACATTAATCAGTTAAGATAATGGAATAGACATATATATATATATATATAGACATATACATACCCTGACGATCTGCTTAAGTGAAAACTTGGTAGGTTTGTCTGGCTCATTAGGTTTGACTAGGTTTGCTCTACGTTTGTATTGAGCTCTTTAGTTAGTTGTTTACTCGTATCGGGGTTTTTTCTTTGGGCCTTGAACATGTTTCTGTGCGATTATTTTCGACACACTTTCATGTTCCCGGCTTTTTTCCCTTCGTGATTGATTTGGCTATTGTTAAATCAAGAATTCGAAGGTTTTTCGATACGAGTATAGTTACCTATATATATATATATATATATATATATATATATATATATATATATATATATATATATTTGGGAGCGTGGCCGAGTGGATATGACGTTTGCTTTCTGACCACGGTTGATTTGCCGGGCAGAAGAGAGAGTTCTTGATGTTATCGGTCTGGTGAGGGGACGACTCCAGCGTGCGGCAACTTTGGAAAGTGCTTGAGAACCATACCGCAGGGTAGACCCAAGCCTTGTGAGTAAAATTGGGTAAACGGAACACTTGGGGGCATCGATAGCTGTGCTAGCACGAAGTCACAAGTCATCGTCTACGAGGATTTGAACGTGCTGGTGTTGTTCAGATTGTTGATCATTCTAGATAACACGCTCTCTCCGAGAAACTATAAATAAGATCTTTTCGGCATAGTAGCAGTATAAACTACAGGTGGGCTCTGTGGGTGTTGAACAAACACAAATATGCCTGAGCAGGTGTCTGCAATAGGGATTAGCTAACACACACACACATATATATATATATATATATATATATATATATATATATATAAGCTCTGTTTTCTAAACAGTATTTTGTTTTTATCCAACTCCATCTGCTGGCCTTGATATTCAAGAAATGTTGTCAGAAATGTTGTCCTCTGGCAGGTTTCGAACCTGCATACCCTGTGGGGAGCCGTCATTGGATCTGATGTGCCTAAACGCTCTGCCATATTCATATTTGCTTTGTATCGTATCCTAACGAAAACAAAAACAATTTATTTTTAGGAAATACATTAAATCTGACATAATTAAAAAACAGAACTTCTACTCAAATATGAGTATCCATAAATGTTGAAACTTGACTAATGCATGGAATAATAATGCAACCACAAAATGTAGTTACAATAAAATGTATTGGAACAAGAAAGTGTACACAATATTTACATATAGTCTTTTGTATATTCCTGGGAAGACCGTTCCTGGAGAATGTGTTGACTAAGTCGCAGTCGAGCAGAGTCTCTAGTTGGATCTCTGTATTCGTCCCCATGTCTTCCGGTACCAACCATATTTATATCGTCGGTACTCACCCATGCAAATTAGGTGGATCCTACCACAACACCCCCCTGCCAAGCCTTGGAATCCTTTTGGATTTCAAACTGGCTTCTTATATGGGATGATGATTATGGTTATTTCTGTGTAGATCCCCTTTGCATACTTCATATGTATATGTCAATGTGCTTAATTTTAATATCTTTTTCGTTTTGGATTCACGTCCAATGGGTCCGTGAACTTTCGTTTCCTACCGGATCTTCTCGGTTCGGGAGCACTCTGCGGAGGTTCTACTTGAAAAATATCATACATTACATCAATGGGATCTTTCTCCTCATCCGGTATACTCTCTTCATCCTCTAGAACGTAACATTTTTTGAGTTGGTTCTGGTGCCTTTTATAAGTATTCTTCGGCCCTTTAATTATGTAAATCAGGTCACCGATTCTCTTGTCCACTATGCCTCACTCCCAGAACTCAAGGTTGTTTCTATAGCACTTGAAAAACACCTTCTCTCCGGCGGTGTATCTTTTCCTAGCTGTATACATAGTGTTCGTTATTCTATTTCTTCCTGGCAAAAGCTTGTCAAACACTGACTTAATTTTCCTAGCGAACATTAGTTCAGCTAGTGCCATGTTTCATTGTGTTCTCTGTTTTGGCGTGATTCTGTATACTTGTAGGAATTGCTGAAGCGCCTTTTCCGTTGGAACTCCTGAGGCTTTCTTCAGAGCGCGCTTTAACGTATCTACAAATCTTTCTGCGAGTCCATTGGATCCCGGATGATACGACGGCGGCGTCGTTATGTGGTTAATTTGATATAACTCACAAAATTCCTTAAATTCGTCAGAAGTGAATTGTGTACCATTGTCACTCACAATACACTCTGGCACACCGAACCGTGCAAATAGTTCATGCAAAAAAGTTGTTGTGGTATTGGACGTAGGCTTTTTGCAGCGTAGTACTTCCGGTCATTTTGTAAAGCTATCTACCACTATTAAGTAGTAATAATCTTCTACTGGACCAGCGAAATCAATGTGTAATCTTGTCCACGGATGATCTGTCTTGGGCCATGGTTTGTGTACTATAGGTGGTGCCTTAGCTGCTAACGCACACCCTTTACATCGATGAGCCATGTTTTCGATATCCACATCCATTTCTTTCCAATATACAAAGCTTCGCATTAAGCTTTTTGTTCTATTAATCCCCGGGTGCCCCATATGAAAGTCCCGTAGGATTCTTTTCTGCAACTTTTTTGGTACTACTACTCTCTCACCATATAATAAAATTCCGTCACAAATTGAATAAATCTCCTGAACTTTTTGGTCATTTGCTACCATTTTACTTTTTATTTCTAAAATGAAATCATCGCTTTCAGATTCTTTTTTGATTTCCTTTGATGTAGCCGGTAGCTCTCTTACAATGTTGTTTACCATGCTTTTCACCTCATAATCTGCTCTGATAATTGCAATAATTGATTCTTCGAATCTTTCTTCTTGACTCGGTACGAGTCTTGATAAAGTATCCGCATGAATTATATTTTTGGATGATAGGTGCTTTATGTGAAAATCATAATTGAGAAGAATGGTTCCCCATCTTAACAGTCGATTTGCCGTGTAAACGGGTAACCCTTTCTTTGACCCAAAAATAGTGATCAGAGGTTTATGATCCGTTTCTAACATGAAATGTCTGCCGTAGATGTATCTATGAAATTTTGTTATGGCAAAAATGATACTCAGCGCCTGTTTTTCTATCTGTGAATAACTTCGCTCTCCTGGGAGTAATGCCCTCGAAGCATGCGCAATCAGTTTTCTAGAACCATCTGGCATTATGTGTTGAATACACGCTCCTACCCCATATGAACTAGCATCACTTGCCACTACAATATCAAATTTAGGATTGTAATGGGTTAAAAAGAGGTCGGACGTAAGCATTTTCTTTATTTCATCAAAGGCTTTTTGACATTCTACCGTCCATTCCCATGCCTTGTCTTTTTTCATTAGTTCATTCAACGGAGCTCTTAGATTGTACATTCCTTTAATGAACGCTTGATAATAGTTTGCGAGCCCCAAAAAACTCTGTAGTGTCGCCACGTTAGTGGGCGTTAGGCATGTCTCTAATCGCAATGGACCTTTCCGGATCTGGAAATCTGCCATTTTTGTTGATTATGTGACCTAAATATTTAATTTCCTCCAAACCAAATTCGCACTTTGATTCTTTGACTTTAAATCCAAAGTCCTGAATCTTTTTAAATACTTGATTGAGGTGCTCTCGATGTTCGTCGACGTTTGCACTCCTTACTATGATGTCATCTAAGTAGGCACACGCAAAGTCTAAATCATTCAACATGACGTCCATAGATTGTTGAAAAATGGCTGGTGCCACTTTAATACCAAAATGAAGCCTGTTGTACTTGAATAAACCCCTATGCGTGTTTATCCCTAGTAACTTCGAACATTCTTCTTCGACGGGAATTTGGAGATAGGCATCTGATAAGTCGATTTTTGAAAAACTCACTCCGCCATTTAGCTTGTTAAAAATCTCCTCCGGACTCGGTAACGGGTAATGGTAGTCCTTAATTACCGAGTTCAACCCTGTCGAAAAATCAACGCAGACTCTGATTTGGTTTGATTTCTTTTTTATGCACACAATCGGCACAGCCCATGAATTAGATTCTACTTTTGAAATAATTCCCATTTTTTCCAACCTATCAAGTTCTTCGTTAACTTTCTCTACACTTGCGAAAGGCACGTTACGTTTCTTTTTAAAAATAGGCATAGTATTTTCCTTTAATTCAAATTTAGCTTCAAACTTGTTACATCTTCCAAGACCAGGTGTAAAGGTTTCCGGAAACTTTTTCTTTAATTCATCTTTAATGTCCTGTCTTGTTTGCGTATTACTTTCTACTTTTCTTTTGAGTTTAACGGTTTATCCCACAATTCGAATGTTTCAATAAAATCTGTGCCCAACAAGTTTTCTCCATTTTTCAGAATGAAAACTTTTATTTTTTTAACGACCCCTTCAATTTCATGGGAAGTACAACCTCGCCTTCGAAGTTAATTTCCTTTCCAGTTACCGTTCGAGCGAGTTTCGTTGACTTCATTATTGTAGGTCTTTTTAACATTTTCCATGTTTTATCGTTCATTATTGTTAAATCTGACCCCGAAACGAGTTGAAATTTGATATTCTTTTTGAATATTTCAGTCGTCACATATTTCCTCAAATCTCTATCTGATTTGATATTCGAATTTGTTTGTCTAATTCGGCTATTGAATTTTTTCGTTTTACAACACGATCCTTTGTGACCATTCTTTTGGCACACGAAACATTTCTTATTTCTATATGGGCAATTTATCTCCCAGTGTCTTTCGTTACAGCGTCTGCAATTATATGGTGGGACCTTTTTATTTTCTTCTTCTTGTCTATTTTTAAAATACGCCGAATTTTTTCTCCAATTTTTCTCTGATGGGTAATTCGACTGTTTTATTTTTTTAATATAAGCAATACCAGCTTCTTCGATTTTTTGCGACTCTTTCTTTAACTTTACGGCCCGTTGACACTCCTCTGCTAACTTTTGCAGGGTAAGGTTTTGTTCAGATTCGAGTTTAGACAAAACTCTACGTCTTATTTCGGCACTCTTACTGGATACCAGTCCTTGAGCAAAAATTAAACACTTGCCGTAATCTCTGCCAATCTGAAATTGTCACAATGTCTATTCACTATAGATGCATATGTTAAGTAATCCTGATCGTCGGATTTAGAGACATTCATGCATAACCATCGCTTATGCCAAAGCGACATATTTGCTCCAAACAGCTCTTTTAGCAATTTCACTGTTTCCGAGAATTCCAATTCAGTTGTTTTTCTCGGTAGAATAAAATCTACAAATTTGCTATGTTCTGCTGTACCTAGCTTTCTTAGTAATAGACTGACTTTTCTTGAATTCGACCAGTTTTCACAGTCTGTGTAGAAAATATCTTCATATCGTTTAAAGTACGCTTCAAACGTTTTTTCTTCGTCTGGCACATAGTTGAAAGTTTCCAGCGAATTAATTATGGTGTTATTAGAATATGAAGAATTTCCTTCATTTGCCTGATAGTTGTTTAATTTCTCCAGTGTTAACTTTTGAATTTCTAAAAGTCTTTCATCTTGCTTTTCTTGATATTTTTGTTGTCTTTCATCTTGTTTATCTTGATATTTTTGCAGCGCTATCTGTTGTTCTTGTTGTCTTTCATCTTGTTTCTCTTGATATTTTTGCTGTGCTATCTGTTGTTCCCTTATTAATAAGGCAAACTGTTCCCGCTGGGATTTGAATAATTCAGATATGACTTTGGATAGTTCATCCATTTTTAGCTGATAGTGTTCATGCAACAAGGAATATACTTTTAATTTGTGTATCCACGAATATCATATAAGCTGACAAAAAAAATCGAAACAACGTACGACTTTAATTTTATGACTTGCTTTTACATTCACGGCCGTGCTAATCAACTTTGGTATTTTTTTTTTTATCGTGAACAGAGACCGTCGGATTTTTTTTTCGTTTTCGACTTCTGTTCGCGTATTTTAATGACAACTTCTGATTTTATTATCAGATGTACTTTGT
Source organism: Acanthosepion esculentum (assembly GCA_964036315.1). NCBI lineage: Eukaryota > Metazoa > Mollusca > Cephalopoda > Sepiida > Sepiidae > Acanthosepion > Acanthosepion esculentum. Next base: position 98,606,148 of record OZ038500.1, read on the forward strand.
CACTATATTGTTGAACAACAAAAAAATAATTTTTTAAGTTCGTTACCTTTCAAAGTCGACACGGTGTATTTGTGCTCCTTTTACTTCCATGCATGTTTTTGTAGTCGGCCAGTTTTTTTTTCTTTTTAACGGGTGCCTCGTTGTAGATAATTTTTTTCAATTTAAAATTACCGTTATTTGTTTACGACACCTTTCAAATTTTTCCGAGTGAACGTTCCTTTATGCTTAGTCGTCTTTTAACGAGTTCTACATATCCAGAAATTCAGAATCCTTTGTCGTTACGTTAACGTTGGACTTTGAATTAATAATTTTTTTTTTCAGCCTGGGTTCTTCAATGACTTATCCCAATTGTTGAAAACTCTCAATTATTAATTCTTTTTTTTTTCCGTATGGTTCGTTCTACTTCGTCGCCATTGTTGAAACTTGACTAATGCATGGAATAATAATGCAACCACAAAATGTAGTTAGAATATAATGTATTGGAACAAGAAAGTGTACACAATATTTACATATAGTCTTTTGTATATTCCTGGGAAGACTGTTCCTGGAGAATGTGTTGACTAAGTCGCAGTCGGGCAGAGTCTCTAGTTGGATCTCTGTATTCGTCCCGATGTCTTCCGGTACCAACCATATTTATATCGTCGGTACTCACCCATGCAAATTAGGTGGATCCTACCACAACAATAAAATAGCGTCTAAACAAAATAAATAAAAAATAACAATATGTTGGATTTCATTCATTCGTAATAATAATAATAATAATAATAATAATAATGATAAAAATAATAATAATAATAATAATAATAATAATAATAATAATAATAATAATAATAACTGCCATATCCAACCGACTAAATATCCGACGTGGAATCTTTCAAGGAGACTCTTTGTCTCCCCTTCTGTTTTGTTTGTCCTTACTCCCCCTTACGCATGAACTGAACAACAGTAGCTATGGCTACAAAATAAATAACAACATATTCAATCACCTACTATACATGGATGATCTCAAACTCTTTGCCAAAGACGACAATGAGTTGAAGGGCCTACTTAATATTGTAAAATACTTTAGTGACGACATATGCATGAGCTTCGGATTAGATAAATGTGCTAAAGTAACATTTAAGAAAGGTAGAATTTTAGAAGCACCCTTAATAGATTTAGATTTTGCCACGAAGATTAGAGAATTGGAGCATGATGAAGCTTATAAGTACCTAGGAATTAGTGAGGGAGATGGCATACAACACTCCCAAATGAAAGAGAAGGTAAGAAAGGAGTACTACAGGCGTGTACGCCTGGTACTAAATACCGAGCTAAACTCAAAAAAACGAATATCAGCTTTAAACACCATAGCTGTTCCTGTGGTGCAATACAGCTTTAATGTACTTAACTGGACCATAGCTGAAATTAAGCGAATGGACGCCAAAACGAGAAAGCTCCTCACTTGCTACCGCATGCATCATCCCAAAGCTGATATTGATCGCCTGTATGTGCCCAGATCCGAAGGAGGCAGAGGACTAGTTCAATTAGAACTATCCTACAAAACTACAACAATTGGCCTACAAAGATACTTGGAAAATACAGAAGACTGGATGATGGTATGTGTCAAGGAACATGAAAGTAGTAAGTGTCTTTACTCTGTAGTAAAGGAACCCGACAAATTCAAAAAGGAGCTTCAAATGGGCACATAAATTCAAATACATCACTGTACACCGGCTGAAGCTGCAAAAAACTTAAAAAGGAATGCAAAGACAAATGCGACCGACCAGATAAAGAAACAATGGCAAAATAAACCGCTCCATGGCCAATACTCTGCCCGTACCAAACAAGCTGACGTAGACAAAAACCGCACCCATCAGTGGCTACGTAGTGCAGGGTTGAAAGGTGATACTGATGTTTTTATCATTGCTGCACAAGACCAATGCTTGTTAACTAGGAATTATCAAGCACATATACTAAAATACTGTGTTAACCCAAGATGCAGATTCTGTGACAAATATCCAGAAACCATTGATCATCTTATATCAGGTTGCACGATATTGGCACCCACTGAATATAAAACCCGGCATGACAGAGTGGGCCAATATCTGCACTGGAAAATTTGCAACTCCTATGGGAAGTAAACTGGAAGAAATTGGTACGAACACCACCCTGACCCGGTTACGGAGATAGAACCTGTTACAATTATATGGGACTACGCAATACACACTGACAGAACAATCAAAGCCAACCGATCAGACATTGTTATTAAAGACCACAAACAAAATAAGTGCCTCCTTATTGATATGGCAGTCCCTTCAGACTGCAATGTATCTTTGAATATATTCGAAAAACTGTCAAAATACAAGGACCTTGAAATAGAAATCACAAAAATGTGACACATGGGAACATCAACAATTCCTGTTGTAGTTGGAGCCCTTGGACTGGTTTGAAAAGATTCCAGTAGGCTGATTGGAGGGATCCTTGGAAGTCCATGCCTCAAAGAGATACAAAAAATTGTTCTGACAAGTACAGCCCACACTTTACGAAGGGCTTTATCTATGTAATTATTTTTCTTTATTTTATTTTATTTTATTTTTTTTTGCAGTGGAAAGTGTCATGATGCCATTTCTAAGCTTAGGTCCCTGGGCGGGAGCCGGAAAGAAATGTGTAAACGCCAGATATCAAAGGAAATAATAATAATTTTATATATATATATATATATATATATATATATATATATATATATATATATATATATATATATATATATATATATATATATATATATAATGATAAGACACCATTATATAGATGAGGAGTGTGAAAAGCCCTGTTTTCATTGGCTGACGCTGACTGACATGTGTCAATAAGAACGGTCGAAGTCCAGCCTTACTAATTTAGTAATTACTGTTTTTTGCAATGTGGCGGTGCGTAGCACGACGCTTTCAAGGAGGCGGCGTGTTTCACCTAGAATCAGGTCGGGGTTGCTGTTGGAGCCGATATGATGCGAAACCCGAAATCGGCGATGAGAACATTACATCACTGAAGACCACCCTTGATGCCTCTAAAATATATGACTTAACTATATATAGTAATTAATGCATTTTAATTAGATATTACTTCATATTGATTGATGAGCCATTATTGATTTTTTTCTTTTTTTAACAGTGAAACTAACACTCGTCGTTTTAATTTCCTAAGTAGGATTTCTTAATTCATAAACCAATATGTAACTTTCGAAATAGAAAATTTAAAATCAACCGTAGAAAAACGTCTTCAAAAAAACGTACGTCTCTTTAAATAAGCGGTACATTAACTTTATGCAATATTATTTATAACTGTCCTAGTTTCTTTCATTTTAATAAGTAAATCATTACAGTTCACTTGATAACAAGAATAAAATGTGGGAAAAATCAGACTTTTTTAACATTAAGAAACAAGTATACAGGGCGAAACAAAGAATATTCGTTTTTGAAGCGCAATTGTTTGCTTTTTTCAAGAACATTGTATAAAATTTTACCAGAAAATTGCTGCGTCATTGACTAAGCTAAACTTTTAGCATATTCTTAAAATCCCTTGAAAAATGAGTGAGCAGCAGGATTAATTTCGTTCACACCTCAAAGCGTTTTTACGATATCAAAAATAAATACTGAATTAAATAGTTAGAATTTAATTGTAATTATACATCATTAAATTTACGTAAAACATTCTTAAATGTTTTTCCATTTTATTTTTGTAATGCAAGGATGAGAGAGAAATAGAGAGAGAGAGAGAGAGAGAGAGAGAGAGAGAGAGAGAGAGAGAGAGAGAGAGAATGATGGAGAAAATCAGTCCCAAATGTCACTCTGAATACAGATATTTGTCAACTGGATTGGCCTTCAAATTTTGATACCAGAGAAGTTCATGGACAAATAAGCCCGAAATGGCCATCTTTGTGGCCATGTCTGCCAAAGAATCAAATATCAATTTCCTCTGCTGTTCAAAATGATATAAAAAAACATCCAGTACTGCTCGGAATCAAATTGATTAAACGAATGTTTTTTTCAGAATTAGACAATTATACAAATTTGAAAAAAATTCTAATCAACAACAAAAAACAACTTTGAGCATTAACTTGTAGCAGGTAGGGGGGGGCAGAAAATATTTTCAATGTTCAGTCGTCAAAATTTCTCCCACTTTTAATATTGAGAATCTATTAAGAAATGCGGATTGAAAACTTTCATTATGGAGTCAAGTTTTATATTAGTAACCTGTCCAGAAACCGTTTAAATACAGTTGATACTTTGTCAACATTGGAATATCATTATTATTATTATTATTTTTATTATTATTATTATTATTATTATTATTTTTATTATTATTATTATTAATTTTATTATTATTATTATTATTTTATTATTAATATTATTATTTTATTATTATTATTATTATTATTATTATTATTTTTATTATTATTATTATTATTTTCTTTGTCTCTCTCTTAGTTCTAATGGACTCTTCTGTTTTGAGAAAAAAGATAAATCAGAGACGCTACATGGTTTCAGTGAGAAAAAGAACAAAAGTAAGGGAGACAGAAATGCTTAACGCTTGTTTCAGTAAAATGGAAAAAGAAATGGTCAGTTTCAAATCTTTTCATTTGTACCCCCGTACTTCTTACAATAACGGACAGCTTTTCATATCTATCATTGCAATATTTTATTAAACTTGTTATTTAACGATGCGATTAGAGGAATTTATACAGATATTTTATTGCCGTAAAACTCGCCATGAGCTTATTCAATCAGTAAGTTATAATTAAGATTCGTCAGAAAATTAAAATAAGAAAACCGGGAAATTTTCATGGTTTTCTAGTTATTATTATTATTATTATTATTATTATTATTATTATTATTATTATTATTGTAGTAGTAGTAGTATTACCATTTTTTTTCTTTTTTCTTTAGTAATTCCATTAAAAGATCTCATTTATCATAGTCCATGTATGTGTAACACTGTAACTTTTTTGTCTCTCGTGCCTTTTATTGGGTGAAATTTAGTAAAATGCAAAAAAAAAAGAAGCAAAATATAGAAAATGCTGACCTATCGATAAATGTATTATATTTCGCACAGAATTGAAAACTTTTTAAATCTGTAACTAAGATAATTCGAGATGATTTCTTCCAATTCGATATTAGAAAACCTAAAGCAAACTATCTTTTCTCTGGAGATGAACTTCCCGAGTAAAAATCAATAATAGATCATTAGGTCATTATACGTCGAAATACAGATATTGATTTTGAGTTTTTTTTCTCTCTTTATAATAACAACGATAGCCTTCGAAAAGCACACGCAAATGTCTTAAGCAACAAGGATAAAAATCTAATGAAGGTTTTCTCTATCTACACCTAATATATCTTTGCCCTCTAATGCTGAGTGTCGATGTTTGTTTTGAAGTCTCGTTTCTTAGGTACTTTTGGGAAAAACGTAAGTTATTTTATTGATTAAGTTTTGTTTCATGTCATACTTCCTTAGGGAGAAGGCATTTATGACTTTCATCTGTGAATTACTGAAATGCACTTTTGAATTCAAAGATTCAAGGTTTTAGTTCTCTTAGACTGATTTCCATCGAAGGCTAACGAGCATTGTCTACTTTCCTAATTCTGATTATGAGAAAAGTTCACTGTAAAGTGAATATATTTTTCTCATAGGAATTTTCTCACACACGAATCTCTCTTGCACATTTCGTTTGTCGCTACTACATCTCGTCAGGTTCGGTATCTAGTGATGCTTGGTGAAATCCAAATAAGAATCGCCAACGTTATCTGTCCTGACCTGTCATCTCGGCTTCAATCACTTTCCCGCTTTTTCTATAAATATCTTCATACCAATTGTCCTGAAGAGATTTCCTTTTTTAGTATCACGGTTTCATGGATTTATACTTAGTGCCAGATTGGCACTTAAGTTTCATCAGTTTATTCTTGGAATTGCTAGTTGAGAACGTAAGTTCTATTCCAATACATTCTTCCCTCAAACTTCTCGCTTGTGGATCTTACTTTTAGTTCCTTGTTATCCTGACAACTAAAGATTTTCAAGGAATTGAAATACATCGTAAATTGTAAGTTGTCTCCTTAAATTCTGTTCTTTTTTTTCTTCTCCGTCCCAAGTAAAATTTAAAATGCTGTCTTCACTCGCAGTATCACCGCCCAGCGTCTAAGTGAATTTATTACCTTGCTCGGGGTGAAATGATTAATAACCTGTAAATACTTGCAAAACAATGGACTAACTGAAGACCCTTGCCTGATTTTTATTTGATTTTATTAAAATATACCAATCTAATATTTAAGAAATTAGTAACATGTACTAATATATTTAAATTATTTTGAACGTTTCGTTTACGTACTTATAAACATACACACACACACACACACACACACACACACACCTATATATATATATATATATATATACATGTTTCCTTTTAAATTATATATATAATATTATATTTATATATATATATATATATATATATATATATATATATATATATATATATATCAACACAATGGTTATTTTTCCACTAAAATATGACTGATAAATAATTCTAGAATGGAGATCTAAATATGAAATAAACACTTTTAGCGAAGTAACATTGATTTCAGGAAACGTTTTGGAACGTATTGTTAAACCCACATTATCTAAGAGATTTGCTGTGGTGTCAATTTGATGGACCGGTTCAAAAAATAGTCCATTTTGAAGGTAAATAAAAATAAATACGATGTTACGATGTAGTAAACGCTGTAATTCTCGATCATAAAAGTAGACGATGGTTTGGTTAGAGATTAAATCAATTTTGCGAAAGTAAAATTAGAAATTTGGATGAGGAAAGATGGGAAAGTTGAAAGGTAAATACAAATCAATCAATCAATCCCAGATGTGTGGCTTGATTTCAACAAACTATATAACCACCAGACAAAATGCGATTCCTGTGAAGCAAACCAATACGTCAGTTTCCCTTATTTCAACTCGTTTATTTGTTATTAACATTTAAATGAATAAAATGAAAAGCTAACGAAAACAGACGACAATCTTTGTTAAAATGACGTTCATTTGGAAGACTATAACGAAACCATTTAGAGTAGCATTTAGTGTATCGAGACGAAATATCCCCGACGTTTAAGAGGTTTTTGTGCCTTTTTTTGCTTGGAGAAAAATTAGGAGAGCTCTGCTCTAACCAATGCCGAAATCATCTAATTTTAAAAAGTTTTTCATCTCATCCGAAACTGAACTAAAGTATGAGAAGAATGCGTGTAAAGCAGACCAGTGTAATGAACATCATTTATCTTACACCAAAGGAGAAGGAACATTGCATACCATAAAGGTTAAATATCTCTCAATTTTCAGGAAGTGTACATAAGAAATTTAATAAATGCTAGCAAGCCCGTTGAGATATTTATTAAAGGATTTAATATGAGAAATATTTATTTGTTCCAGGATTCTTCAACTCTGGCTGCTTTTAAGACATGAAATATAAGCAATTTGCGCGCCTGGGGCGTGCTATTGAATTATTATTATAGAAACCCTGTTTCGCGCGAATTTAGAATAATCTGCCACAGTTCTGAAACAATTTTTGCTTGAATATACGCGGTACAGACACACAAACGCGAGGGCGCGCGCACGCAGTATATTTCATCAATGCCAGCCTCATCAAAGAATAACATAACGCTTTAAAAAGAAAATATTATGAAAATATATTTAGAGCAACATTACCAACTATTAACACACTTTAAAAACTACATTACATCAGTTTTCTACGGATCCAAGTTATCTCTTCTGATTACATAAAAATCAATTTATATACATCATGCTCACGAGATATAATCTAATGAAAAGTTGTTCAAAATATCCTACAGCGTCTCACTGATCTTTACAGAGTTTAACATCCTTAATGTTTTCTTGCACATATTTGAATATTATTTGTTACTTCTTTACATGTAACACGTATCCAATCAAATGATCTTATTGAACTTTTGCACACTTTAGCGTAGAGAATCGTTTTTTCGGATTCCTATCCATACACGTTCTATCTGTCTGTATATATATATAGGATAAAGAGAAGCCACGTATACTTTCTTGATATGTATATAATATGTATAAAACAACTGAAAAGTTGCAAATTAAAAGAAAAAAATTGGGTGTTTTTTGTGAAAGTATTTATTTATATGTTTTTATATATTTGATATATATATATTGCTTTTATATATGCAGTACTTAGTGGAAAGTGCTCAGTATCAGAGATAGACCTAACATATTTAGTTGAATGAATATAACTTTGTGACCCTGGGTTTCACGATTTTGCGATCGTCAGACAAACTGGATTATTTTTTTTAAATTGGATCTATTTATGCTTCTTTGACTATATGTGGTGGAGTTATGGGTGAATTTCTTTCTGTGCTTGCTCGGGATGACACTGTCATACAATCATACACACTTACATACATCAATACGCATTTGAGATCACGCATCTATATAAACAATCCGAGGCCAGTCGCAGATACGCCTCCATGGCTTCCCGCATATACACATATGCAATTATAATACTATTTCAGTGTCGGGAACGTGGTTACATGTGTGGCGATGTTACTTTTAACCGATCCAAAAAAAATATATATATAAGATAAGAAATAAAAATAAAAAATAAAAATAAATAATAAGAAGCAAAATAATTTAACCCAAATAAATAAATAAACAAATAGCCGACTTCCGGTAAAATAACCACCAAAATAGACTACCAACAATGCACCACTGACCCATATATATATAAATAGCCGAGAAAAATAACAGCACTCGCGACCTGACGATTGCATCTAGTATGAAACAGACTGTAGCCTCTAAGTGTTGACTTCTATGTTCACTTTTATATCTACATACGCTCTATCTCTGATATTGAGCGTTTTATCCCATAAATATAGCACATCTTAAGACTATATTTCTTCATATATATATATATATATATATATATATATATATATATATATATATATATATATATATAGTTTACGAAAAACTAGGTAATCCGTATGGGTAGACCCAAGGAGGATAAAATCCAGAGAGCTCAATGTAAATCAGAGCTAATAATTTAAATAAAAACAGACTACTTTAAGGTTCCATGTAATAAATTATTTCACCCAGTCCTTTTAAAGGACAGCGGATCATCAGATATATATATATATATATATATATATATATATATATATATATATATATATATATATATATATATATATATATATATATATATATATATATATATATATGTTTATTTAAAGTAAACTTAAGTAAATTTTCTAGTTATAATAAAAAGTATAAGTATTACCAGCCTGAATAGCCGAGGAATTTCAGATGTTTCCTTCAACATGAATCGAACCTGTATCCTGTAGGGAATCGTCATATAGACTGACGTGCTATAACATTTAGCTAGAGAAAAAGTGTCTTTTTACCAAAGTCTAATTACTGTTCTTAAACAACAAATTACCCATGAATTCTCTCAATGCTCATATCTGCTCGAAGCGTATCATAACCAAATTATATCAGATATTATGAAATGGACTAAATCTGACAATTATTTTAATATATTTTTTGTTTATACGTTATTTTCCTAGATACAAGTATTAAATAAATGCTCTGTTTATAAGTAATAATATTAACTACGTTTACCGGCCTGAATGCATGAGAAATTTCATAGAAAATATGTGACTTCCGACAGGAATCGAACCTTTTTCCTATAGGGAACTTTCATACAGCACTTACTTGCAGTACCATTTAGTTACACAGGTTAGAAATGTTATTTCATTTCATAATATATAATTTTTTACGTTAAGATACACTTCGACCAGATATGAGCATTCCAGAGAAATCAAGGGAAATTTCTTGTTTAGGTAATTTGAGTATGCTTATTTTTTTTTTTTTTTGCCGTGGGTTATTAATTCATGTGTAGATAAATTTCTATGGACATGAATTAATAAACCACCTACTGCTAACATCTAATCTCATTTTTCTATTTTAGCTTTGACCCGTCTTTTGATTGGTTAATCAGTACATACCCAAAAATGTGATTTTCAATTTTGGAATATTCGTTTTCCCGACTCCATTTTAACTCTCAAATAAGTTACAGAATTTTTTTCTGATTTCCCAAGTAAATCATTTTAATTATAAGTTATCCAACATCGCCTGATGAGGAACCATCTATAATTTCCGAAACATAGAAATTTTTGTGTAGCGATGTAAAATATTTTATGATAAAAACATTACTATAATATATTGCACTATGTTGTATCGAGCATTTTTAAAAAATAGTAAATGTAGTGTTCTTAAGATCATTATGTTGTTGGAAAATCCAGTCAGGAGGAATTTCAAGATTTTCAACCGAAATCATTACACTTCCTTCGAAAATATTTTGATGAGTTGTGGCGTTCATTCTACCATCAATTACCTGCCAGTAATGTTTGCAGAAAAACATCTCCAAGCATGATGATGCTGATAACACCAAGTTCCATGATATCTCGAACTACATAAAAAAAACTTAATTTGGGTTTCATCTGCCCATAATACTCTTTCTCAGTACGATTTTTCCTTATCCTTATGCTCATGAACGTATTTCAACCTAACATCTATCTGAGTCTTTTCAATAGCAGTAGAGTTTTCCGAGGGGGACGTGGCTTTAGATTGTTCCTATGAATTCCATTGCTTATTGTTCGTTTAGTGAGACAGATTCAATTTGAAAACAAATCAGCCTGTAACTGTTGACGTGTAGCGATCGGATTGTTTTTTAATTTGACGCATTAATTTATTCGAAGATCATGCAGAAATCTTCCGTAGAGTACCTTTTATTCTTTAGTTTTCAGCAGTTTTGTGATTTTTATACCTTGCAATGAATGAACTAATGGCAGTAAATGGAATATTCGAGTTGTCTGAGATTTTCCTGCACCTTTTACTTTCTTTTCAGAGCTTAAAAATCAGTTCTCTTTGCGAATTTGTCAATTCTTTACTACTTGCCATAATGACAAACGTTTTGCACGAATATCAAATGAAGAATGTTCTGGTTTTATTTTTGTAGGCTAAAAATAACGAATGATAACATTATTGGAACCTTCTAGAATGTTCCTCCTGAATAATGGAGAGTATTAAAGCAATTTAAAAGTTTTAAAATCTGAAATTTGCATTGTACGAATACTTTTTTCACCCATTAAAATGAATAAATAGGATTTATTTCTATTAAATCAATTTTTTTCTGTTTTCAATGCATATTTAGTTATGATGAGCCTGTGTACGTTTAATTATATGAATATTATGTTTATTTATTAGTTGTAAACACAATAAATAAAAAATTTCTATGTGTAGAAATATTTGTTTCCCCCACTTTATAAAGTACACATTAAATTCTAAGCTTACTATATTTGAAAGTCTTCTTCGTAGAAATATATTATTTACTACTCTGATATATAACTTAGACTGTCTTCATGCATTGAAAGATTAACTTCCCTTTATCATACTTATGTACTAATCTTAATTCTGGAACCAAAACATGCTACAAGCCTTCTTGATTAAGTTTAATCGTAATAGCAAAAAAGAAAAACACTAATGTGAGTGGTCTGCCACGAGGACGTCGCCAGTTTGCAGACGGTGGGTGGAACTGGTAGATAACTAGTAGCGTGTTCATTAGGTTGTTGCAGGAATCACCGAACAGGTGACTGACCAATGGGGCGGACGATGTTCTTTATACAGGATATAAATATAGTTCTAAAGTATGCTATATTTCTGTATGAAAGTGCTCATTATCAGTGACAGAGCGTATGTAAATGTAAGAGGGGCACAGAAATCAACACCAAGTAGCGACAGTCTGCTTCATCCTTGGATACACTCTTAAGGCCTGCATGTGAGTGTGTGTGTGTGTGTGCATATTTGTTTATGTGTGACTGTGGCTGTGTGTGCGTATTAGTGAATCTGTGCGCGCGTATCTGTAAATGTCTGTCTGTGCGTATTTGTGAATGTGTGTATGAATATTTATGAATGTATGTGTGTGCGTATTTTGAGTGCGTGTCTGTGCTTGCGCGTGCGTGCTTGCGTGTCTGTGAATGTGTCCATGCGTGTTTGTGTATGTGTATGTGTATTTGTGAATATGTGCGTATTTGTGAATGTAGATTTGTGTGTGCTTGCATATTTGTGAATGTGTGTGTGTGCGTCTTTCTCAATGTGTACGTACGTATTTTTTAATATGCGTGTATGCGCCTATTTGTGAGTGGGTGGAAGTTAATAGCGGAAAATATAAAGAACGATCGCATCAAGTCTGGATTAAAAGCCCAAAAGAATTCAAACGAGCTAAGGCTTGCCTGATCCTTGAAATTGTTTGATAGGCTAGTATACATGTTCATCTGAAATCATTATTAAAAGTTTCGTCATTTTACAAGACCCAACCTTCCTACGGGTCAATCGTGATCACTCGACCAGTGGTCAAGCCTGAAATCTCCACTAAATGAAATTGATTGCGCCTGGAGACACCGTCATTTTAGTCGATTAACAGTACATCGAAAGGGAACAAAACTTGAGAAATCCACAGTCAGTGACGAGTGGTATAATTAATCCAACATAGCGACTAGAAGTTAAGGTTAATGGTACAAAACTAGGGCCGTGAGGCATATGATCTTCGTCGGTTTATACCATTTATTTTTAAAAAATAACTGTTTTAAACGCCATGTATCTTCAGGATGTAAGCTATAATGGTTATCCAAACCTCTCTTTTCCTTTATTATTTGTGAATTGCCATCACTTTAGAAACGGAAGCGGTTTCTCATTACATTCAGCATTTTAATGATATAGGACTTATCAGGTTCTATTCAGAAACACGCGTCCTGGGTACGCTGTTAAACTGCATCCAACACCAATGCCTCTGATCAGGAGGTTTTGAGGAAGCGTGGAACCACCTCTTAATTGCTGGTGTTCAAAGGTCCAACCTGACCCGGGGTGGTAGCACCTGTTGGGGTCCCATCTATGGGCAAATAGTGAATTCCAGGTCTTTTCCAAACTTCCAGGTCTTTTCCAGCACATTTTTTTTTGAAAAAAAAATATTATTACCAGCTATACGTTTTTGAAAAAATATTATTACCAGCTGTACGTTTTTGAAAAAATATTATTAGACAATTTGACGTAGTACTGGTGTAATGTATATAAACACAGACGTGGGTATCAGCGAGCCAAGTCAAACTCCAGTTTCGTCTCCTACGTTCGCTTTCACACAAAAACCTTGCGATAAATATATCTGTTTGCCCGCGCGTACACAAATATGATAGTAGGGTAGAATGTACTCTATAGCCTTGGGACAATTTTATTTTGTCGGATTCTCATCCAAATTTACTCTCTCTCTTCTTCTCAAGCACACGCATATATATATATATATATATATATATATATATATATATATATATATTATGAAATGGACAAAGTCCAACAATTATTTAAGACATTTTTTATGTTTATATGTTCTTTTTATACATACAAATATTTAAGTAAATGCTTTGTTTATAATAATGAGTATTAATAACATTTACCGGCCTGAATGTCCGAGAAATTTCCATAGAAAATATTCGTCCTCCGACAGGAATCGAACCTGTATCCTATACTGAACCGTCATGCAGCCTGACGTGATTTTACCGATTGAACCACAGAGGAGCGTTCGGTTAGCAAAGTCGATTTTACTGTCTTTAAACACAATTCTGCATGATTTTCTCTCATTCATTCATATCTGTTTATTGCGTATCCAAATGTAAACAAATGACGTCATTCACTATCAAATGTTTATTATAAACAGGGTATTTATTTAAATATTTGTATCTATAAAAAGAACGTATAATCATAGCAAACGTCTTTTATATATATATATATATATATATATACATATATATATATATATATATATATATATATATATATATATATATATATATATATATATGTACTTTATTATAGTCGATTACATTAGAATATATGTAGAACGGCTACATTAATCTTCGATGCATATCCTCGTATCTCATCAGACGGTAGTAAATGAGGATTATTACAATTTTTAATATTTACTTACAAACAACATCTTTCCCGGCGATAAACGGATAAAGAAAATAAAAGAGTAAGAAAGACAGAAGGCATGGTCCGTTTTACAAAGAAAGTGAAGAAGAGAGAAAAAAATAAGGAACATATAGAAAGGTGAAGTCAACATGTTAGGTTGATAATCGGTTCAACCAATCAAAATAGTCTATGTTAAGTAAGATGCCACGAAACTAAGATGTAAAATTGCAACGTATACATATGGATTATTTGAAACAGAATCTTTGATATAATGTTGCCGACGAACGGCTTACATTTTTACTGAGGCGGCAACGTAATTTAACAATAATAATTTTATAATATGCAAAAAAAATGAAAAGAGAAAAGTATCTTAATTCCAAACCTCAGTGAAATCTCATAGAAGCCACCCCATTTCCTTTTCCAGTAAATCAAGACATGTCACAGATGATAAAGAAAGAGGATTCTATAGAGTGACATACTTAAAGGAGATAATATTAAAATATAATTTATTGAAATGGTCTTTTTGCCTCATTACACCCACCCTGATAACTGCATACCAGTTACAGACATGCGTGATGTTGTAGAAGATTTTGATACGAGCATCACATAAACTTGCAGATGAACGGAGTTAGAAAGCCAGTATACTCAAACGTAAGCCAGTCAACTCAAACGTTCTCTGATTAGCAAAACTCTAGATGCATTGACTATTTGCTGCCATATGTGGCCTGATGTCCTGCTGTGCATCTCGATATTCCTGGCAAAATTCAAAGAAAGGCATGCAATGTATGTGGCTGCAGTCTGACTTCTCTGTCAATGTTTCCATGGCAACTGTTCTGATCAACGCTTTTCCATAGTAATCCGACGACATGAATTTAAACGTGCTAATAGATCGCTGACAGGGTCTCACATTTTTACTATTGAACTAGTTAGATACGACCGCCACTTCTGTTAAATTATATTTGAATATAATCTCCCTTAAGTAAACAAAACAAGAATTTTTATCAACAAATAATGCGCCTTCAAATACGCCTGATAATTATGAACCAAACGAGATCTCATTCTTTTAGAGGTTTATCCTTCATTATTTCTTCTTATCGGTTGATTCATTCGACATTGGAGCAATATGCCTTCGAGCGGCTCCAAATATTCCCCAAAATTTAGGCACTTTTCCAGTATATTTTTTATTTTATTTCTAAAACTGTTTTTCCAATCTCCCTGTAAAATTTCTTAAGGTCCATTTAAAATATCTTATTTTGTCGATAGATTCTACAACGCTTTTCATATCGTCTTGTACTATGTCTTTGACTGTTTCTGTTTAAGAACTTCTTTGATTGATGGAATTTCATTTAGTAACCTTATTTAAATGGATCTTCCTGCATCTGCGTGTTGAGTCATCTGGGTTTCTTGAGATCTCATCCAGTACCGATAACTCGCATCTGATTTTCTTTATTTTTCACTTCAGTTCAACCTTCAAATTTGGCGTTTTTTTTCTTTCGTTTTTTTTTCTTTGTCTTGACACCAAGCTTCCCAATAGCTGCTAAATCCGTTGCGTATATGACATTATTTACTTCTGTGATGCTTCCCTGTGTTTTCTCCTTTAAAATTGTTTGCGGTACAGCCTTATATGTTTGTTTATTGGACTTTGTCATATGAATTTTTGGGAGCTGGTCTCTGTCTGACATGTGTGTGCGAGTAACTCTGCTGAGTATTTGAATGATGTAGTTTATCGCATCAGTGATTTCTCCTTCTTTGTTTTCATTTGACTCATCTTCAGCAACATAATCTGGATAACTGCCGTTTATGTCGCAGGTAGATCCTTCAGTTGTATTTCCTGGCAGATTCTTTTTTCGTATCTTATTTATTTTAGTTTTAAACTCATCCTCAGTCATTATTGTTTAGGTGATAGATTATTGCGTTCTGTCATATTTAGTTTTAATTGTTCGATTTCCATATTTGAAAGTCTTTTATTTCAAACGATGCCCCTACGGACACTTGCAAGTATATGTGCTTTAAGATAGGCTCCTAAACCTCTTCTTACCATAGTTCTACATATTTGTTATGTCTGACCCGTGATGTTCTTTAGTTGGATTTTCGAGTACGCTGAAAAAGGATGTAATGACTTGTTGTTACTCTTCACCAGTTCTTTTTATTAACTGATTTGGCATCGAGTCACTTGGTTCAAGTTATCCTTTGTTTGCTGACCACGTGTCTCTTAGTTGTTGGAAGAGTTTGTTCTACTAACAGATTTTTCAGCCCCAGACTCATTCCTCTGTGGGAATTGCTGCCTTTAAGACTTGCTAGAACTTGTAGATCCTTATATGAACATTGTTTTCTCTGTTTACAAGAGAAAATGCAGATAATCAGATTTTTAAATAGGGACGAGTTATTAAATCAAAGATTCGAAGTGTCAATTGTAAAAATATTTCACCTTTGACCCTACAATTTTGCTAAATTTTAAAATTTGACAACCACTTCTATGTTTAATAACCTTATGGTAAGCATTTCAAACGTATACTTAGTAAGTTACATTTTTTTCGCTGTAGTATTGTTTGTACGTTATTCCTCTAACATTACTGGTAATATTTTATCAAGAGGTATATATGTTTGTGTGGATTTTAATATTATCTATTGTTTTATTTTATTAATACCCCATATAAAACCTTTTAGTTAACTGTTGCACTCCATTGAGTACAATTTATATAATTTATTATCTTATTATATTATTTTTTTTATATGATCTATATACTTAAAAGTTTTGGTTACTTTATTTATTTAAAAATGTTGATTTAATTTAATTTAGTTTTGGTATTTTGTTAAATATTTTCTTGCGTTTTCCTTTTTTTATTTATTAAAAAGATTTATTATTTACATATTATAAAATTATTATTGTTAAATTACGTTGCCGCCTCAGCAAAAATGTAAGCCGTTCGTCATCAACATTATATCAAAGATTCTGTTTCAAATAGTCCATATGTACTCGTTGCAATTTTAAATCTTAATGTCATGGCATCTTACATAACATAGACTATTTTGATGGGTTGAACCGATTATCAACCTAACATGTCTACTTCACATTTATATATATTCCTTATTTTTTTCTCTCTTCTTCCCTTTCTTTGTAAAAGGGACTATGCCTTGTGTCTTTCTTACTCTTTTATTTTCATTATCTTTTTATCGCGGGGAAACATGTTGTTTGTAAGTAAATATTAAAAATTGTAATAATCCTCATTTACTACCGTCTGATGAGATACGAGGATATGCATCGAAACGTGAATGCATTAATGTAGCGGTTCTACAAATATTCTAATGTAATAGCCTATAATAAAGCATATATATATATATATATATATATATATATATATATATATATAAAAGACATTTGTTATGTTTATACGTTCTTTTTATAGATTCAAATATTTAAATAAATACCCTGTTTATAATAAACATTTCATAATGTATGACGTCATTTGTTTACATTTGGATACGCATTCAATAGATATGAATGAATGAGAGAAAATCATGCAGAATTGTGTTTAAAAACAGTAAAATCGACTTTGCTAACCGAAATGCTCCTCTGTGGCTCAATCGGTAAAAGCACATCAGGCTATATGACGGTTCCGTATAGGATACAGGTTCGATTCCTGTCAGAGGACGATTATTTTCAATGATAATTTCTCCGACATTCAGGCCGGTAAATGTTATTAATACTGTTTATTATAAACAAACCATTTACTTAAATAATTGTATCTATAAAAAGAACGTATAAACATAAAAAAATGTTTTAAATATTTGTCGGACTTTGTCCATTTCATAATATATATATATATATATATATATATATATATATATATATATATATATATATATATATATATATATATATATATATATATATATATATGTGCGTGTGCTTGAGGAGAAAAGAGAGAGTGAATTTGGATGAGGTTCCGACAAAATAAATTTTCTGATTATCCAGACTTTTCAGGAAATATATTTATGCCAAGTCTCTCAAGGTAATGCCACTGAAATAGTAAAACTCGAGATTTTTGTGGAGTTTTTATTGTGTTTTTTTTAAAAGCACACTTGAATATACGGTGCCCTGGAGAGAGATCTCTTACTTAATGTGGGCTGCTTCTCGTGAGAACGCCAGAATTAAACTAGAACCGTTTTGTAAACTATACACAAAACATAAATCTCGCAACATTCGACAGTTTTCGGGAAAACATAAGATTAAATAAAAACAAATATAAGTTATTGATTTGTATTATTCCTTATATTTATAACTTAATACAACGAATTTGGAAATTTGAAAAATTGAACGAAAAGTTTGATAGACATAACTTTTGGATATTATTCAACCAAACATTTTTGAAAGAATAATTAATGTCGAAATACACTTTATATATATATATATATATATATATATATATATATATATATATATATGAAGAAATATAGTTTAAAGTGTGCTATATTAATGGGATAAAAGGCTCAATATCAGAGATAGAGCGTGTGTAAATATGAAAGTGAACATAGAAGACAACACTTAGAGGCGACACTCTGTTTCATGCTATCGTCAGGCCACGAGTGCTGTTATTTTCCCCGGCTATTTATATATACGGGTCAATGGTGCAAGGTGGGTATTCTTTTGGCGGTTATTTTACCGGAAGTCGTTTATTTATTTATTTTTTGTTTTTTGTTTTTTTTTATTTATTTATTTTTATTTTATTTATTTATTTATTTATTTTGATCGGTGTTTTTATTAACGTAGTAAAAATTTGTTTATATAGCTTATTGTGGGTAGTCTATTTTGGCGGTTATTTTACCGGAAGTCGTTTATTTGTTTATTTATTTATTTGGGTGAAATTACTTTTACTCCATAAAAAACATACCCATCACATCCCCTTCCATATATAAGCTAAAATTAATTGAAAAAACAGAAAGTTTCATAAAAAGAATGAGATGGAAAGCCCGCTGTTTAAACCAGGACATTTACAATAAAAATACACTCAATGAAAAATACGGCTTCAATACAAAAATATGCCCCCGCAACAAAAAAAATTAGATGACTTCGAGAAAGACATAACTGACCTAGTTAGAAACATAAAATTCTATAAAAAACAACATGCATTTAAAAAAAGACTAAAAGAAGATATAACTAAAATAAACAATTCAAAAAATGTATTTATTGCAGCTGACAAAACAAAAAATTTATACAAACTAAGCCCTCCTACGCACAATAAATTACTCAAGAACAACATAACCAAAACATACAAAAAGGTACCTAAAACAATAGAACACGATATCAATAATGAAGCTAAAGCAATCGCCCAAAAATTAGACCTAGATGACCGAATAAGTTGCATGAGCAAGACACAAGCCTTTATCACACTAAAAGACCACAAAGAAAATTTCAAAACCAACCCTGCATGCAGACTCATAAACCCAGCCAAAAGCGAACTAGGTAAAATAAGTAAAACGATACTAGAAAGAATTAATTCTGAACTTAGGAAGAAGTTAGGAGTAAACCAGTGGAAAAACACAAAAGCAACTTTTGACTGGTTCCACAGCATAAATAACAAACAAAATTGCCACTTCCTACAATTAGACATAAAAGAATTTTACCCATCCATAACAGAACGCATGTTAGGTAAGGCCATCAACTTAGCTCGGGAACAAATAATAATAAAACCAAACGAAATCGACATCGTTAAGCACTCCCGTAAATCATTACTATTTCACCATGAAGAAGCATGGATAAAGAAAGATGGGATATTTGACATTACAATGGGAAGCATTGACGGTGCAGACACATGTGAAATCGTAGATATTTATTTACTACACGAACTAAGCAAAATAATAGATAGAAATGATACAGGACTCTACAGGGACGACGGTCACATAATCTTAAGAAACTGCAACAAACAAAACACAGACAAAACTAAAAAAGCAATAATAAAGATTTTCCAAAATAACGGATTCGACATAGATATAAAAACTAACCTAAAAGAATTAGATTTTCTAGATGTTATCTTCAACCTAAAAAAGGCACATACAAACCATACAGAAAACCCAATGATAAACCACAAAATATACACACATCTTCCAACCACCGGCCTTCTATAATCAAACAGATACCAAATTCGATTAACCGCAGGCTTTCCAACAATTCCTTCAATAAAACTGTATTTAACAAAGCTAAGAAAGACTGCGAAACAGCCCTAAAAGATAGCGGATTCCCAGCAATACTCACATACTCACCACAGAACAAAAAAGGTCAACAGGAAAAGAAATATCATATGGTTCAACCCACCGTACAGCAAAAACGTAAAAACAAACGTAGGAAAAATATTCTTCAAACTTTTATACAAACACTCCCGGAATCAAGCACCCTACACAAAATATTCAACAAAAACACAGTAATAATCAGCTACAGTTGCACCGAGAACATGGCACAAATAATAAAAAAGCACAACAGGAAAATTATCAACAAACCACACGAAAAAATTAAACCCACGTGCAACTGCCTAATAAAAAAACGAATGTCCCTTAAACGGTAATTGTTTGCTAAACAACATAATCTGCCAAGCCACGATAAAATCACCAGATAATGAAGAAAAAGTATACATAGGAGTAACTGAAGGTCCCTGGAAACAAAGAAATTATGTACACAAAACATCTTTCACAAATAGTACATATGCGAACAGCAAGATGCTTTCTAAGTATATTTGGGAAATAAAAAACAAAAGGCACACCACACCAAAAATATCTTGGAAATAAGGAAAAAATCATCAGCCTACAACAACCAATTAAAAACTTGCAAACATTGTTTGGAGGAAAAAAAAGCTATCATTACCTTTCCAGACCAAAATAAATTATTAAATAAAAGATCCGAGCTAATCTCAAAATGCAGACATGAAAACAAATTTTACTACGTAACTTAAAAATCGAAAACGGAAAAAATAAATAAATACATAAACAAACAAAATGACAATAAATAAGCAAATAAATTAATCCAAACAAATTACCAAATCACACCTGTTAGAATAGACGAAATAGAATAAAAAATAAGAAACAAAATCAATAAATAAAGTAAATAATAAACAAATTGGCAAACTTTTATGACCAAAATATTAGACTATAAAAATCAAAACAAAAAATCGGACGAAAAATAGCTATAACTGTTATATAACGATGAAAAAATGAATAAAAAATAAGAAATAATATACTGCATTACTTAATATACTTGTCACCTTCGTAATGCTCGTTGTAGTAGAGACTTTGTAATCGCAGAAACAACTATAGTACGCCGTTGAACAATACTGGTGTCAGACGCCTTCGAATAGCACCGCATTAATAGAACTTGCTCTATAATGCTAGTACGAAATTAATAGCCGAATAATAATCCGAATAGAGAAATAGTATAGTGAAAAGCGAATAGCGGTCTGTATAGTAATAGAGGATAGGATAGAAATAGCGATCATTTCGATGTCACGCGACGGCCTATATAAACGTTTCCTCTATGGTTACGTGAACCACTTAATTTAATAATGGGATCGCCTGTGCTTTCTCACTGGCGATCTATGTTCAAACTCAAGTGTCGGCAGGGACAATTTATTCCTATAACACACACACAGACACACATATGGTGTGAGAAAGAGAGAATTGACATTGGGATCAACAGCGATTGGCGACAGTTCGTTTCATGCTTAATTTCAAAAATCATGTTTTTGGAGATCGGCTAGGGTAGTTATTGTTCATGACTTTTCACCGTTCAATGTTTGGCATCAATCTTCTTTGGTAGCATAATGTCATAGATTACAGGCAAATGTGGTTTCATGCCTTTCATACGGGTAATAACCGAGGTGGACTGACGCGGTTTGTTTGTTTTTATTTTCGTCAGATTATACGCTACTTCTATTATTATATTTAAGCAAATGATAAAAAGATAATTTCTTACAATTTTTCTCCTACATTTTAAACTGTCCCCTGGGTGGTGCTATTTAGGCAAGTTACAATGGTGTCTTCATCTTCCTAATGTTCCAAGATTATTTTCCAGATACCATCATGGCTTGGAATAATGCACATTGTGCGTTTGCTGTTGAGAGGTTTTTAAGAATTTTTAATATGTAAATTCCAACTTTGTTACGCCATAATGTTACTGATTCGTATAGAAAATCCATACTGTCATTCCAGGGTCACAGGTTCAGTGTTTGAAAGAAAGCCCTTTGGAAAGATCTCAAGGCGCTTCAACCCCAGAAACTATTTGCATGATGGAAATCTTTGAAAATGATATGTATATGGTAAACAGAGGTCATCATTTGGAGGATGTCACTTTAAAAACGATATAGATAAAGAGTATAGCACGTTATTTAAACAACCGTTAGATATATATTAATAGCAATTACCTAGGTCTTTTTGTCATCCTTTAAAATGTGGGAGGTATTTTTGCCGCATCCTGATTTCGGTTAACAACAGCACTGAAATAATATTTCAGTTAACCCTATTATTCATGAGAAAACAAATAGATTTATACGGTGCTTTAGCTAAATTATTATAGCGGTTCGGATTGAGGAACAAGAGACACGAGTTCGAATTCCAGTCCAATCCATTACGTTCACTTGTGTGCTAAAAGCCTAGAGAAAGATATGACTCCTCTTCTTCTCTCCCCAGCTATGGGTAAATAGCAAGAGAGTCTAGATTCTGTAGCCTTGGATGGTAGCTGGTCTATCGCAGAAAGAATGGTAACCTACTGCGGGAAAAAAATCTGCCTCGTCAGTCATATATCGAAAGATACATGATCGCCTAAGCGTGTATCACGCATGGCACATAACTGACTGAATAAGAATCTTACGCACTATACAACGCAATGATATATCCTTGTGCCAGACTAACCTTAATTATCATTGCACATTAATTCCGTAGACAATTTCATTGATCACCTGACCTGTATGTGTCCCTAAAACTGTGACCCTCAGATTAAGCTTAGCTCAATAAAATGTCAGATGACCTTCATGCTTTCTTTCGAAAATTTCAGACCATTATATAACGGACACGCCCTGCTACATCCACGGAGTAAAATCACAATCAGTTCCTTCATATTCCAATTTTAAACAGAAATTTCCACTGTAATATCTTTTTTCCAATAACTACTGCTTTATGGAACTGACTCTCTCCTGGACATATATCTAAATTCTACAATCTCTACCTTTTTCATGTCAAGGGTCAATGCTTGTCACTGCCACTTTTATCTTTAACCCACGACTCATCGTCATTAATGCTTTAACAGAAAGCCTCTGCCCATCGTCATTAGTGTTTTCACTGTAAACTTCTGCTCACGAGCTTTTTCCGAGGTGACATTTAATATTAAAAAGGGAGACCAGCGATTACTTTGATAATGGCTTCAGAACTCTAGTTAAGTGCCAAAAATTCCTACAGAAAGTAGCGAAAGTGTTGTGACCAAGTAAATGGTTAAGAAATAACAAGGCAAGTGTTGCAGATCTATATTAAAGAGTAAGAACAACAGAAGAGTATTACACGACTGGTAAGGGTGTGTCGGTTGACCCAGCGTTCAATCTATTCGACTGTTAATATTTAACCGCCCCCCTCCCCCACGAAAGATGTATGTAGCACAAGGCTGAGTTTACCTTGGGTTCTCCGAACCTGTAGGCTCGGTCAAAAATTTCCTTTAGAACCGGCATAACGCGTTCAGGGCCTGTCTACCCACTCCCCTCCGGACGAAACTTTGCTCTTCGGCAAAGCCTCATCTGGGTTCCTCTCTGCTCGAGGCAGAGAGTTCGACAGATAAAAAATCTGGTCGACTGTTCTGCCAAGGCCTTCTCTCTTACTAATTTTATAGTAGGCGGAAGTGTCCAACTTTGACTCTTTAGAGGGAAGAGACCACAACAGAAAGAAAGCAAGAAGAAAGAACTAACCATGCATCTTTGTCAGAAAAACGAACAGCTTAACATGCAAATTACAAATTAGAGTTGCCGAAGACAAACAAGGAGAGCAATTTAGATATCACTGAATGTTTGAAGAGAAGAGCGACACAGTAAGCATTTAAGAGACTTAAAATTCGTTAGAAACAAAGGAAAGAATACTGAAATTTTATATAACGTCTGTTTTTCTATATACCAGTGAATATGGTCAGAGATGAAGAAGACACTGGAAGCAAGAGAGATGCATTCCTGCTGAGGATAACAGGGGACGAACAAGGGACAAGTCCAGAAGTTTTAGAGAAAATGAAGAGAAAAAGGAAATATATTTAAATTCAGGAAGCAAAAGTTTGAATTTCAAGGGCACAAAATGAGGAAAGAGGGCTTGGAAAATTTAATACTCACAGTACAGATTGAAGGCAAGAAAGACATAAGAAAACCACTTATAGCCTATCTATTGAGATTCTTTAAATGAATGGGGGAGCAAGGTTTAGGAGAAACAATAAGATGACAAAATTTATTAAAACTTCAAAGGACAGGAAATTGTGGAGAACCATGATCTCCAATGTCATTAAGGGACACGGCATATAGAAGAGGGATATCAACAGCTTCAGCCTTAAGTTTTATTAAATCTATCGTTTGTGACAACCTATATTAAAGATCGATAAAGAACTGTGGTGGCGTATTATATCCAACTAGAAAACCTGAAATTTTGTCCTTCTACCAGACTAAGTTCATTTAAGCGACAAAGAGATACATTATATGAACATTGCTGTTTTAAAGCTTTTGGACAGCAGGTAATTCTGGGAAATGTTGTGTGAAATTGAAACAAAATGAACCTGACAACGCCACAAAACTAAAAGAAAAAGGTAATGAAAGCAGCAACACATTTTGCCAGGATTTATGGCAAAAAGACAAATGAATTTGACTCACTTGGTGATGGTCGATGGAGGTGAAGTTGTTACTTTGTTGACTTGACGTGTTTTCTGCTTTGAGTTGAGATTGTAATAGCCGTCAAAATGGCGCCCACAAATTGGATAATGACAAAAGCTAATAAAAGGAGAGTGGAGAAAAGATCGAAAAGAATTTGTTTAAAAGTGTGTGGGACGATAACAGAGGAAAGAAAAAAATGTAGGTTGCCGATCGGGACAAATATACATAATAAGAACCTGTAAGTAAACTACTTATATTCCATTCCGTTGATAATTCAATATATCGTCGACCTTTTATTTAATATGGCTAAATGCTAGGTAATTAACAAGACAATCATATTTACACATAGCTAGGAAGATAAAAATTTGTATAAAGGAATGTAGATAGATAGATAGATAGATAGATTTGAACAAACTGAGATAGAGAGAAAATGAATAAAGATCGATGAATAGATATTAAAAGACTGATAGCGATAGATATGCGTAAAGTAATATATATATATATATATATATATATATATAAATATATATATATATATATATATATATATATATATATATATATATATATATATTTAAAGATATTTTTAAAGGTACAAAATGTTATCATAGCAATAAAAGTATTAAGCTTAATATTACTAGACATATTAAAACGCGCGAAGCAACCGGTTTCGCTCCCGCTCATCAGGCTTGCAACGGGAGATTTAAATTTAAAAGACAGAAAATGTACAATAAAAGGAATTGTGGAGGGGGATTAAAAATATATATATATATATATATATATATATATATATATATATATATATGAGCAAAAGGGAGCTAGAGGCAAATGACAGCGAGCCCCAACAAACACTCACGTTGTTTACACAAGGAAGGCTTGCGGGACCCGATGTAAAGTACCTCCAGCACCTTCAGGTGAAATAATGAGTGTGACCGGGACAACACGGTGAACCGGTCAACACTAAAATTAACTGCACACAATCTGCTATTTAATAAGTGCTCAGAAATGGCGGACCCGTAGGTGTTTGGGACGAGTCCATTCAACGGCAAAGTGTGGTTCCTGATTTTGGTAGGAACGTGCTGTTTAATTCTCATGTCCAAGCGTTGTGTCGTCCTTCCTATGTAGTCAGCCCCGCAACTACAACCATATTTGTAAATTATAGAATTCATTTCATGAGGAGGGAGGACGTCTTTACACACTGGACGAACCATGGGCCGGGTTTGAAAAACAATCCGGACCTCGGCAGAGAAAAAACAGCGACGAACCTTTGATGAAATTTGTCTAACCTTACTTTCACATTTGGTTCCAACCCAAGGCAATCTTAGATAAACCGGGCACTTTTTAACGATACAGTGTTTGGCCCTTCTGAACTCCTCAACTTTGGCACGGATAACCGAATGAACAGTATTAGGTGGATAACCTAAACCACATAGGGTATCCTTGACAAAATTGATCTCATCGTCCAGGAAGGGCTCTGAACAGATTTTTAGTGTCCAATGTAAGAGGGTTCTAATTATGTTTATCTTACGTTTGGAGGAGCAAAAGGAGTCCCAAAGCGTATACAATCCCGCAAAAGTTGGTTTCCTGCAAATAGAAGTAAGAAAACTTGTTGCTGTTCGATGTACTAATACATCCAAGAAGGCCAATTGATGATTGGATTCCTTCTCAACGGTGAACCTTAGCGTTGGATGGATACCATTTAGAAACGAAAGAAACTGATCGTCCTCAACTTCATTGTTGAATAAACAGAAAGTATCGTCAACATACCGACGATATAGTTGAGGACAAAGTACATTATTCCGTATTCTTTGTTCGTGAAAGCCCACAAATATGTTGGCTAGAGCTGGACCGAAAGGGGAACCCATAGCGACCCCGTCAATTTGTCGAAACATGGTGTTGTTGAAACTAAATTCGACCGAAGACGTGGCAAATTTCATCAACTCAACAAAAGTTGCCTCCGGAATACTTGGTGGAGACAAAGTACTGCGATAAAGCATATCACAGCAAATATCGACAGTTTCCACCAGAGGAACACAGGTGTATAGAGAACAGATGTCAAAAGAACACATGAACTTGCCCGAAGAAGATAAATTTTGTATAAGGTCAACAAAGGAAAATGAATCCTTTATGCAAAATCCACTAAAACCCTTCAACACAGGATCCAAAAGCGTTGAGAGCCATTGGGCTACCCTGTGTTGGGCTGAATCAACCATTGATAAAATTGGTCTCAATGGTATGCCCTCCTTGTGGATTTTGGGGAGCCCATACAGCCGTGGCCGAATCGACCCGGACGGACGAATTTCATTGGCAGTTTCTTGTGGAAGCACGCCACTCTTTACTAATTTCAGAAGTTTCTGAAATTTTACTTCAGCTGAAGTAGTTTTGTCACATGTATCTGCTGATCCAAGCTAGGTAAATTTAGAAGTATCTTCTAAAATAGAAGACATCTTGGCTATGTAATCAGCTCCGTCCAAAATAACCACTCCAGCACCTTTATCCGGTCTGGAAATTATTAGATCGTGATTGTTCATCAGAGAATTGACCACTCGCTGATATTCAACTTTCCATTTCGATTCAGAAGTGGCCACGGAAGAACTGGAAAACACATGTGCAGAACTGTTTAACTGGGCTTTCAAATCACAAACTGCCTCCTCGGAAGTGGGTGTCAGTCTTGCCAACTGGGCATAGAAGACTTCAAACTCAGAAAAAATTCAATCAAATTAACTCTATAATTTACAAATATGGTTGTAGTTGCGGGGCTGACTACATAGGAAGGACGACACAACGCTTGGACATGAGAATTAAACAGCACGTTCCTACCAAAATCAGGAACCACACTTTGCCGTTGAATGGACTCGTCCCAAACACCTACGGGTCCGCCATTTGTGAGCACTTATTAAATAGCAGATTGTGTGCAGTTAATTTTAGTGTTGACCGCTTCACCGTGTTGTCCCGGTCACATTCAGTCGAGTCGAGGCAATAGTAGTTCACTCCAAACCAGACTGACAATCATACTAGCAATTTCCACATCTTGTATTATTATTATTCTGTGTAATATATCTTTGTTATTCCTATTCTTGTGTTCGTGTTGTTCTTCCTTGGTCCTAAGCTGGTCCATAACAGTGGCGAAGAGGATATTGAAGAAACGAAGTTCTACGCGGAGAATTTAAAAAAAAACAAAAACAAACCTTTTTGCTAACGGTCTTCCATAACACACACACACACACACACACACACACACACACACACACACACACACACACACACACACACACACACACAGATATATATATATATATATATATATATATATATATGGGGAGAGAACGGGTAAGCGATAAAGAGATAAATATGAATAAACTGAGATACACATATATGAACAGACTGAGATTGGTATTGACAAAAGGAGAGGAGTAATAAATAGATGAATAAACTGAAACGCACACACACACACACACGCACGAACACATACACAGACACGCACACACACATATGTATATATATATATACATATCAAGTATGTGGTGCAGTTCAATTTACATTACATGAATCCTTCATACAAAAAGTAGATAGTGAAGTTAATGATATAAATGGCAAGAATCACTCTCACAAAAATTTTTACATACATATATATATATATATATATATATATATATATATATATGCACATACAAACGCGCAGAGTGATTTAAAAGTAACTCCCTATTTTCAGTTTGAGTAGACAGCCAGGATTCCTCACCTATCACCCTGTTACTTTTTCCCTTGGGAATGGTTAAATGAGCTAGTCTACTATAACGAACCAAGGCGAATTCAAGAAGTTATGTCTTCCCTGCCACAAGAGTTCCTCGTGTAATCAAATGACGAGATTCCTGGGTGTCCCCACCAACTTATAACAAAATCCGATGCCCACATGGAAGTATTTTCAAATATTGAATTTATATATATATATATATATATATATATATATATATATATATATATATATATATATATATATATATATATATTCTGTTTAGACTTTACTTTTATGGGTACAAGGTATTTAAGTAAATGCTCGGTTTTTAATTAAGATTTATTAATTACATTTACCGGCCTGAATGTTTGAGAAATGTAGCAGAAAATATGCATTTCCCGACGAATCGAACCTGTAAATTTTATACGGAAATCGTCATTTCATTTGACGGAGAAAGCATATTTTCTACGGAATGTCTCGAACATTAAGATCGGTAAATGTAATTAATACTGTTTAATTAAAAACTGAGTATTTACTTAAATAAATTGCATATATAGAAATAACGTATAAACATAATATATATCAAATAATTGACGGATATAAACCATTTAATATATATATATATATATATATATATATATATATATATATATATATATATATATATATATATATGTATATATATATATATATATGTATATATATATATATATATATATATATATATGTATATATATATATATATATATATATATATATATATATATATATATATATATATTACAATGAATCATTCATACAAAAAGTAGATTAATAAATTTAACGATATAAAATGGGGAAAACTCTTCGCAAACAAAATTTTAAAGTTGCTTTAACATACGAACCACTCTATGAAGGCTATGATCCTGGTTTTTTGTAACTACAAGATGTATAAGGTCTAGTACTTTCAAGTCATCCTCAGGCATGGAAATTATTTTGTTTTTATTAAATCCAAGTAGCATTGGAGACGAAAGATTAAATGCGAATCGAAATATGTTTTTTTTTTAGAAATGTGTTATTGTTTCATTGTATCACAGTTCCTCAGTGGAGCTAGACATCCGATTTCTTCAACCCGGGATCGAAACACAACTGATTTAGGCCATCGTCGCAGGCCAGTAAGTAAGGGAATTATAACGTTTTTTCTCTATGCGAAATACGCCAGCAGCTCGGAGAACTCAATTCATATTTTATGAGTGATTTATTTATATATACGTACGTATATATATATATATATATATATATATATATATATATATATATATATATATATATATATATATATATATTCTAGACTCTAGATGAATTACTAGAAATTCTAGACTCGATGAATTATAATTATCTCAAGTCATCCTAATAATTTCTATCACTTGTGTATCCTTGCTTGAACCGGCTTCTAATGCTCTCGATGGAGCTGGTTGGTGATAGTAGTCGTGGCTCGTGCAGGCAAAGTCCTATGGGTAG
Source organism: Acanthosepion esculentum (assembly GCA_964036315.1). Taxonomy (NCBI): domain Eukaryota; kingdom Metazoa; phylum Mollusca; class Cephalopoda; order Sepiida; family Sepiidae; genus Acanthosepion; species Acanthosepion esculentum. Next base: position 98,636,325 of record OZ038500.1, read on the forward strand.
AAGATAAACTCGGATGAGTTCCACCGCGGAATATGTGATCGAGCGGCCCTATATCCAGTCTAATTCGCTACCTCTTCGGCAGCGAGACCCATTTGTACTGTTGGTAAGACGTTTCCCAGATGACGTAACTGTCCGGGTTTCAATTATCAGTAGTGGATGCGCACTGCTGATGAGACCCAATTATAGATCGAAACGGCCGCCCAGTGCTTTCTGCATTCTGTTGAGGTTTCTTCTAGACACGATAAATTACTTAATTATAATTATCTCAAATCCTCCTAATAATTTATATCAGACACACACACACACACATATATATATATTTATATATATATATGTTTGTGTGTAATTTATTCGAAAATAATAGCATAAATATGTCATAAAATCCCTACAAAAAAGTGATCATGTTGATTTTAGAATTTAGAATAAAACTCTTTATTCTTCATTCGACACCATCACTTGATAAGACACCAGAAGTGTTGAACAAAATGGCTATATTTGTAGTGGTTTTAGAACATATTTATGGTATAATTTTCGAATAAATTATATTTGCTCTAGTCTGTATTGAGCACTCTTTTCAGAATAATATTTTGGGATTATTAGAATTTCTTCCTATACATGGGTGTATATATATATATATATATATATATATATATATATATATATATATATTAATGCATGTTTCATTAAATAATTCTTCAATACAACATGCCTGGCCGCGTATTCAATTCCGGAAAATCCTTGTTGACAACACAACTATACTTAAACATGGAGACAATAAACAAAAATTAAAAATCCTTGAGGGTATATACATAAAACAGTTGAAACCTAACCTGAACAAAATAAACAATGAAAACTCCACAAATATTCTTAAATGCCTATAATTGATAACCGAAGCCATTGGTTTATACCAACGTCTTCCCATACTTAATACTTCTCGTTTTCACTCTCGCGTTGTCATGTGTGTCGTCACGTATTATTTCCCCTCTGATAGATCTCCACCTTCCTTAACCGCAGGTGTTCCTCAAGGCTCACTCTGTTCCTCATATTTATAAACGACCTTCCTGACGCCATAGACTCCGAAGTCGGCATCTATGCTGACGACACCAAAATTTACTCCTGCCTCAAACACAAATCTAGTAAGGCTGACAAAGTTAACCTGGCAGTTCAGATAGAAAAGGACCTCCAATCGGTTGTGAACTGGGGCGAGAAATGGATGGTTAACTTTAACGCCTCTAAAACAAAACAGCTCTCTATTAACCATCACAAGGATCCATCCCTGCATCCCATTAGAATGTCTGAAGACCAACTTCTCGAGAGCTCCTCTCTGCGGCTGCTCGGTCTCACGCTGTCCGCTGATCTGAGATGGAACAAATACATCGAGTCAGTTGCATCATCCACCGCAAGGAAAGTTGGTTCCCTGTGCCAAGCCAGGAAATTTTTCTAACCGGAATCGATCCTCCAAGTCTATAAATCGACCATTCGCCCTTGCATGGAGTATTGCTGCCATATATGGTCTGGAGCCCCTGCTGTTTGCCTCAGGGTTCTTGATAAGATCCAGGGACGGATATGCAATGTGATTGGCCCTGATCTGTCATCTCGTCTGCAGTCGCTCTCTCACAGGCGCGACATTGCCTCGCTCTGTCATTTTTACAAATACTTTCAAGGTAATTGCTCCGAGGAGCTGCTTTCGCTTGTCCCTAGGCCTCATGAATTTAAACGTCCTACGAGGCTGGCATCCCGTTCCCACCCCTTCACCATTGAAACTGTTAGATGTAGACGTCTCTTCTACTCCAATAGCTTCATGTCTCGCTATTCTCGCCTGTGGAACTCCCTTCCCTATTCCTGTTTCCCTGACAAATACAATCTCCAACAATTTAAGTGTAACGTCAATCGACATCTCCAGTTGCCTTGATCTATCCACTTCCCTTCTCCACATCCTTTCACCTTTCATTCCTATCTGCTCTCGCTCCAAATCTTCTGTAACCCCCTTGCCTTGATCGATCCACTGTCATTCTCTTTCTCCATATCCTCTCCTTTACCACTCCTATCTGCTCTTCCTCCAACCCTTCTATAACCCCTTGCGTGATAGTGGCCTCCAGCCTTGCTTGGGGTGATACGCTTAAAAAAAAAGGCAGTAAACCCATTAAGGTACGCAGACACACATACACACTCGCTCGTCCCCGGGACTCATACAAACATAAACATATGTGGACAGTATGCGATTTGACATATAACTAGATATATCTTTATATAAATATAAATTATATGCGCGATACTTATTAGAAGCACACATATACATATGTGTTTTTCTCATAAGTACGGCGTATATAATATATAAATAATAACATATACATTACATACATATATATATATATATATACATATATTCACCTCCCTCTTTAAAACTTCTCTCTGTTAAATATTAATGCTCCTTCATCTTAAGACCTTCCTGTCCTTCTCTCGTCTGTTACCCTTCTCTATAGATCTGATTTGCTCTAGCATTCGCCCCACACTCTCATACATAGACTCTCACTACATTTTATTTATTTATTTATATTTTTGTCCTGGTGTTCTTCTTTCTGTTTTCTTTTTGAATTTGTCCGTCTGATGAATTGGATCGTTTTCACGATTCCAATGGAATAAATTATGACCATGGAATGTTAGTGTTTAAGTCTTTTTATTATATATATATATATATATATATATATATATATATATATATATATATTAAATACGACTGACAGGCATCGGACATAGAAAAAATTATGTACAGAAAAGTAGAAAATTATGAGAACATGAGAAAGATTAGATAACAAACTTAACCGCAGTATCTTGGATGTTGTAATTAATGCCCAAATATACTACATGATAATTATTTTTTAAACAGATTTTGGTCTGATGAGACGAAACCGAAATATCAGTTTTGTGAAATAAATATCCACATGGGTTTCTGATGTCTCCGCTTTCTGATATATATATATATATATATATATATATATATATATGTGTGTGTGTGTGTGTGTGTGTGAAGAAATATAGTCTTAAAGTGTACTACATTTATGGGATAAAATGCTCAATAGACCGTGTGTACATATAAAAGTGAACATAGAAGTCAAAACTTAGAGGCGACAGTCTGTTTCGTGCTAGATTCAATCGTCAGGCCATCTACCACGAAACAGACTGTCACCTCTACGTGTTGACTTCCATGTATATATATATATATATATATATATATATATATATATATATATATATATATTGTCATCCACAGACAGACTGTTTCGCTGTATCACATCTGTTCATTGTGGCTAGACGTCCGGTTGCTTTTAGCTAGGATTGAAAACCTCCTGAATTGTCGTCAGTTGGAAATGCTACCACTTAGCTCTCGGTGCACGGCAGGGATGAAGAGGCATTTTAGCGTATTTATTTTTAGATAAACATACATTGACCGACAGGACTCAATTCGATTTTGCCGAAGAGTCTTGCTATATCAGCTGTAATAGTCACTGTTTACAAACCCACATAAAAATGTTTGTATATTTGGATTGGGTTCCACACACCAAAAAAGGGACAAATATTCATAAAAAAATATGTCCGCAAATCCTTCGTGAGGCAGCTTGTTTGTATTTCTGTATATGTACCGTTGACCTTGTATGTAAAGATGAACTTTATGTTTCCGTATCTTCAGTAACTAAATATCAAGCTATGAGAAAATTATACTCTGTATTTGAGGTCAATTTTGTTAGTGAACGAAGGTTTTCAAGTGAATCCTAAGCGAAGGATTTTATTTTAGAACATGGATTCTCTGAAAGCTGTACTAGAAAAACATTCTAGAATTATCCATTGGAGAACTGGAAACAAAATTTACTGTGTCTGCTGGGGCCATTTTAAATTCTTTCAAAACGAACAACAAAAATGTTATTTCATAGGTTCCAGTAGAATTTAAATTATGAAGACAAGATCCAGACACGCATATGCAATGTGATGCGTCCTGATCTGGCATCTCATCTACAGTCACTTTGTCTTCCCCCTATATCTTCTACAAGTATTTTCACGGCTCCGTCGAGCTACTTTCGCTGATTCCCAAAGTGCCTAAATGCAAGCGTGTTACAAGTTTGTCATCTCGGTTCCACCATTTCTCTGTCGAAACGGTTTAATGTAGCCGTCTCTTCTATTCCAATAGCTTCTTATCTCGCAATTCTTGCCTGTGGAACTTCCTTCCGCTTATTCGTTTCCCTGATAGCTATAATCTTCAAATATTCAAATGTAATGTCAATCGACATCTTCTGATGCCTTGGTCTAGTTCCCCGTCCTTCTATGTATCCTTTCCTGAAACACGTGTCTTTACGCTTGCTCTCAGCCTCTGTAACCCTTTTCGTGCTAGTGGCACTCCCGCCTTGCTCTGGGTGAAATGCTTATAAAAATATTGACAGATGGAAGATCACTAATCGAGTTTAGTGTTATGAAATAGGTCCGGTTGTTCGAGAAACGAACGATGTCTGCAAATCTCTGAGGTAAATCATAATACAGACATTTTCTTCTCTGATACAGATAACTCTCTCCCAAACTACAGATTTTTTTTTTATTTTTGGGAATATCTAAATGATTCCCTTACAGGCGATCTCTCTTCGAATTATAATTTCAAAATTGGAACCTATCAAGTCACGTGTTCATTCAGGATTCATTGAATAGGCAAGGGTTAAAGAATAGCCAAAGTGGAATTATATACAGAAGTTGAGGGACATTAATTTGGTAGGATACCTATTTTACTTATATTTCAAGGCATTTTGAATTCTTCAGGAACCGGCTGCGCAGTAACGAGTCCTGGGACACATTAGGCCCAAAGAGGAACCCCATGTACAGATATCATATCATCAGTGATGTGTCTAGAGTGAGATAGTCTGATGGAAATCATTCGTTTTTCAGGCTGGTTTTGAATTCAACGATAGCACCTATCATTGTCACCTGAATGTAAAAGAGCGCTCGGTCAGTCCTACCATTTAACATTTGTGGAGACAAATGAATTTATACGTTTCCCAAATTTATTGTGCGAACGCAACGAATTGAGATGATATTCGATCTCAGCATGCCTATTTTATTTTTCTGACTCGATAACAATTGCAGTAAACGCACATTAGTAGTATTGAGATAATTTGTCAAATTTGGAGACTTTGTCGTATATGGATTAAAAGACTCTCACCTGTAGAAGTGAGACGCCACTCAGTTAGCAGGTGTTTGCTATGACTGTTGTATTTATCATGTCAGTGCCCCTAATCATACTTGTGGAGTTAGGACTTTATTGCTGTTGTTCCCAGGTTCACACTGACCCAGGGTAGTAGCACCTGGTAGGGACCCAGCTATGGGTAAAGAGTAAACCGCCAAGCATGACAATATAAAAATACATAAGCAAAAACTACCAGTAATAACTTTTCATATTAAAATTTTAATTTACCAACAATAAATTAATGGAAAAAGAATTTTGAGCAGTACAATTTTTAAAAATATAAAAATTACCAAAGATAGAAGAAAATAAAATGTTAACTTTAAATGACCCATATGCCGTTAAACAAACAAAACGTGTGGTGTTTTTCTACAAAATATCACATAAATACTTGAAGGCGAGTATTTTGGAGTGGACTAAAATATTCGAAGTTTCATTAATATTAAATGAACGGATATTTTCAGGAGATACCTCGCGTTGTGTTTTAAAAAATTAGGTTAATTCAAATCGGGAAACTTGGCAATGAAATAAAAATGAAATTGACTTACAGTGAAAAGGTAAACTAAAATATACACCAATGATCATTTTAACACACTGTATGTATCACAAACCATTATCCAATTATCCACTATGGATTTAATCAAATTTATCAACACATACACAGATCTGAAGAATAGGTAGATAGAGTGATAGATAATGAACCGATTGAATCTATTTATGTTTAAGAAAATAAAAGACAACCAAATGAACAACCACACTGAAACCATCCCCGGCACGCAAGTCCAATATTTAAGCATTCAAAAGAAATTTACACTATAGACAAAATCCAGCCCACATCAGAGATTCTCCAAGACAACCATCATCCCAAGAAATAAAAAGACCAAGGGGTAAAAGCACAATCAAATCTCGGATGTACATAAACAATTCTGGACAAAACTAGTGCCGCCTCAGAAGAAGAAAACCACAAAGAAAATACATATAACAACAGAACAACAAATAGAATTTACGACTTCAGAGAACAGGACCACACAATCGGAACTACAAACTAAAACAGACTGAAAAAAGGGTCAACACAAAGAAAAAGAGATACAATACAGAAATAGACAATAACTACAAATCCAACACAAATCGACAGTACGAATAGTATAGAAGAATCCCTCTCAAATAAGCGTTTTTTTTGTTTATTTTTAGAGAGAAAACAAAAGTACATGGACACGGAATGGTCCACGACGAGAAACTGAAAATAATCAACCTTTCAAAAAATCCATTCAAATAAAAATCCTAAGGAGTAATATTCACACCAAGACCCCCGAAACCATATGTAGCCAAAATTAAAGATGATGTCTCAGAATTCTGCAGAAGACTAAAGCTAACAGAAGATTATGTTGAAGAAATGAATGATAAATATCAACCCTCCCCTCACCCAAATGGCAAAAATGTAGCCATTGATAAATTCTGCGATTACATCTCGAACTTCCCATATAACAAAATGGAAATGTCCCAAAGAAAGTCCAACTTCACCAGAGAACAATGAAATGAAATAAACGATCAAAAGGTGAACAGCTATATTGTTATAATGGACAAAAAATACGAAAACCCTGTTACAGAAATGCCCAATCCTAAAAGGTAAATGACAACCAATGTCAATAAAAAAGAAATTTATTAGGGTAAAACTTAAGGCCATAATTAAAGAGGCTCGGGTGAAAAGATGCAGCCGACCTCCACCCACCCCTAGTGCGGAGTATGAAGCAAACTAGTCAAAGACGGATCCTAATTCAAAATAATTTCTCGTGCAACTCAAAAGAACTTAATATACTTTATACCTACAGAGGTTGCCATGACCACTACATTGGTGAAACTGGACGGGCATTCCGACAAAAGATAGCAGTCCCTCGCCAACAAATTGGGGATCTCTATACTATAAAAAATCCAGTAGCCAAAATTTGCCAAAATTTAATATCTTCCAATACTACCAATGTCAATACAAAATTACCGAATAAAATTTTATTAACAATGAAACATTTTTTTATCAGAAAATTTAAACCTAAACGCAATTCATGACATAAATAAAAGCTAAGCCAGTATCTGTCTATATTTCTGAGATGAAATATTGTGTAAACTATTTACATTATTCGGACTATTCTCCTCATCTTTGTCGCCATATTTATTACAATGTTTCGGCCTTTCAGTATCTGTCTATATTTCTGAGAGGAGGTATTATGTAAATTATTTACATTATTCAGACTATTGTCCTCATCTTTGTTGCCATATTTATTATAACGTTTTGGCCTTTCAGTATTTGTCTATATTTTTGAGATGTGGTATTACTATTGACATTATTCGGACTATTGTCATCATCTTTGTTGTCATATTTGTCACAACGTTTCGGCCTTTCAGTATCTGTCTATATTTCTGAGATGAGGTATTATGTACACTATTTACATTATTCGGACTATTGTCCTCATCTTTGTCGCCATATTTATTACAAAGTTTCGGCCTTTCAGTATCTGTCTATATTTCTGAGATGAAATATTATGTACGCTATTTACATAAATCGGACTATTGTCCTCATCTTTATTACCATATTTATCATAAAGTTTCGGCTGCTGTACGCTCCGGCCTACTTCAGCTGGTTAGAATGTCGAACTGAACCGTTTATTTCGCTCGCTGGGGAAGACTGTTCTAGTTCCAACAACCTTAACAACTTATTGAACTCACACACTTTTGGTCCTGTCAGTGGATCTAAATCTGCCTTTGTCCACTGTGCCATCTGTCCTTGTGGACATCTGTGTATGAATTTCTGGGTATTATAAATCTAATGTCTTCAGCAACCTTTTTGAAGTCCCTGAAAGAGGCAGGAGCGTACAACAAAGCTAGGTCCCACATAATAGATTATATGTTTTTATCATAAGCAAGAGATAAAACCAGTTACGCCTCTTGACTTTTTTTCTTTTATTCCAGACTTAATCAGTACCACGTGGGAATCTAACAAACATTTACCGGTCAAAGTAAAACAATTTTATCTGAAAAACCATATATAAGAAAAACAATTTTTATAATTCTCTGCAAATATGTATGTATTACAAATATTACATATAAATATATAAAAACATTAGGTGTTTTTCCATATCTTATAATTCTCTCTCTCTCTCTCTCTCTCTCTCTCTCTCACTATATATATATATATATATATATATATATATATAGATAGATAGATAGATAGATAGATAGATAGATTTGAACACGGTGTGCTAGATATTGGCAGGTTGAGATAGACCGGAATAGAATTAAGAATAGTCTGAGATAGCTTGATGTATCTGGGCAGACTAAAATAAATCAATACGTTTACCTGGGAGCGTACATCTTGACAAGTTTCTCGCACCTTCTATCAACTGATACCTTATTCTACTTGTCTTGTAATTATCTTCTGAAGTGTCCATTGTTCGTTTCTGAATATAGCCGGTCAAGACATTTGTATGTGTGCAGGATTATCCACGCAGACAAATTTCTTCGGTGAATCTGGGAAAATAATGGGCGAAAAGGCTGCAGTTAGCGCTTCGAATGTAAATGAACAACACATTCTTTGCATCTATTTATTTAATATCTGCTTGTCCTTCTACCATGATGAATTTTAAAATCGGAAAAATTTGTGATGTTGTTTTAGATTTGCTTTTATGTTCCAGTTACTGCTGCAAACTATTTAATAGGTTTTGGAAGAATGCCTCAAGAAATGATTTGTTTTCTAAAAGGAACTACATATATTTTTCAAATATTTTGCCTCTCATGTTCGGGGATGCACCTAACAGATTTGCCTTGTTGGAGAATTCTAGACACTTAAGAATGCAATTATATGAGAAAAAGAATAAAATATTGGTTGTGGGAAACATGTTAAGATGGCTGCTCTTCGACTAAGTCTGATACTCATATCTATCTTTTTATTTCAGTTTATATCTGTACCAGAATAAATCTGTATATTATATAATATGTGTGTTAATGAAAGAACAGCGATAGTGCTGCAATATCTCTTGCAAACGGGTATCAGTACAAACTCAAAAAATGCACCGAATTTCGTGCGGACATGTCCGCTGAAGCTTTTCACATCGAAGTTATTTGCGTTAGCAGCAGTACAGTTTGGCATGTCCAGATAGAGGCCTCTCTGCAACTTGTCCGAATCTGGGTCTTTGTCAAACCGTCTTATGTCAATAAAGGCGACCGAAAAACCAGCAACCAGTTTTTGTCGAGACTCGTTTTGCTGTTGGAAGAGATTCGGTGTCTTCTGAAGACATTTCCTAGGGACATTTTGTACCGGAAGTTGTGTGCCGCATGCTGTGCTGTGATTTCAGAGGCATTAGCCTCACTATTAATTACTCATTTTTCATTTGTTTCTTCCCATCTCCTCCCCTTTCCTGTCTGTTCTTCTATAATTCTTAACATTTGGCTAAGTGCCTCCCCCAACCTCAACACACCTTATTGATGCGAGTTTTACTCATAGAAAGCCTAAACGTTATCCTATGTTGTGTTTCATGAATATCTCAAAAGTCATTGCCATAATATTTTTTATTAGACTAATTCTACTTTAACAATGTTCGTGTAATATGTGCAATTCTCGCAAGAAATTCTATTTTCATCATCAGAATTATCAAGGTATTTGCGGTGCCGAAATCTGGTAAAACGGGCACAGATGCCCTCTCAGTTCGTCTTGCTCAGTATTGTCCGTTTGTTATGGAAGCAAGTAATTCATAATTTGTCACATTCCTCAGTGCATTGTATACTTCTAGAAAACTTGGTCTGGTGCTTCTGCTATGTAGGTAGATATATCCGAGAATATTCAAAGAAGAATCCGTAATTTTTACCGGTGCTGATCTGGCATCTTGTCTTCAATCAATTTCACACAGCCGGATCGTAGATTCGCTTTACCTTTTTCTATAAATATTTTCAGGGCAACAGTTTTGATGAGCTCGTCTCGCTTGTACATCGCCTCCATTGATTCAAACACTCTGAAACTGTCAGTTAAGTGCCATACGTGATACACGATTGGGCGAGAAATCGGTTTTCCCACAGAAGGCTCTTTCTGCAGTAGATACGTTGCAAACCAAGGCTATAGGACCAAGTCTGTTTTACTATTCAACCTATAGCTAGGACAGAAAAGAGAAGACTGGTTCATACGCCTCCCAAGGGTATTTGCGCGTATGTGAATATAAAACTCGACTGAAATTCGAAATCATTATCCGTATTACACTCTAACGCGCAGATAAGAGCACTAGAGCCTTTTACTGTTGAAATTGTGAACCGTCAGTTCTATTCTAACAGATTCTTCTCTCACACTTCTCAACTGTCGAATACCGTTCGATTTTATTGATTTCCCATCAAATTCGATCCGTAGAAATATAAAAAGCTTTGACAATTGCCATCTTCTGTCTCCTTGGATACTTTTCTTTATTGCTCTCTCTTTCCAATAACTTTTTTTACCGTTTCTTTCATTCTCCGCCTAGTCTTAGCGGCATTATCTCTTTCTTCAGAGGGAAATGATTAAAAAGATTATAAATTCTATATGATGACATTTATCACCGGGAAATGGATTCAACCCACTTGAATAACTACTACGATATTTCAAATTAAAAAAATATTTTAAATTATCAAAATTAGTGAAATAGATATTTCGTAGTTATATGTTTTATTTGGCTTAGTATATTAATTAATTCAACACTCTTTTCAAGATAAAAGAACATTTACTTTCATAATCTGCGATATTTTGTTTTAACCAACATTATCACATTAACACTTTGAGCCCTGAACACGCCTGTAGAGAAAAATGACGAAATGCCCAAACATCGAATGAACAGAGGTAGAGAAAAATGACGTAACGCACTGCCACCGTTTGAACAGTGGTAGACAAAAGTGACGTAATGCCCAGGCCTCGGTTGAAAAGTGATAGGGAAAAATGACGTAATGCCCAGCCACCGGTTGAAAAGTGGTAGAGAAAAGTGACGTAATGTCCACCCATCGGTTGAAATGTGTTAGAGAAAATGAGGTAATGCCCAGGCTCCAGTTGAACAGTTGTAGAGGAAAAAGACGTAATGACCAGCGACCAGTTGAACAGTGGTATAGAAAAATGTCGCAATGCCCAGCCACCAGTTGAACAGTTGTAGAGGAAAATGACGTAATGACCAGTCACCAGTCGAACATTGGTAGAGAAAAGTGACGTAATGCCAAGCCATCAGTTGAAAAGTGGTATAGAAAAATGACATAATGCCCAGCCACCAGGTGAACAGTTGTAGCAGAAAATGACGTAATGCCCAGACACCAGTTGAACAGATGTAGAGGAAAATGACGTAATGCTCATCTACCAGTTGAACAGTGGTAGAGAAAAGTGATGTAATGTCCAACCATCGGTTGAAAAGTTGTAGAGAAAAATGTGGCAATGCCCAGCCACCATTTGAACAGTGGTAGAGAAAGGTGACGTAATGCCTAGCCAACTGTAGATATGTGGTAGAGAAGAATGACGTAATGCCCAGCCACCAGTTGTACAGTGGTAGAGAAAAGTGACGTAATGCACATCCATCGGATGAATAGTTGTAGAGATAAATGACGTAATGATCAGCCCACGGTTGAACAGTTGTAGAAAATAGTCAGGTAATGACCAGAGTCCGGTTGAACAGTGGTATAGAAAAATGACGTAATGCGCAGCCATCGGTTGAAAAGTGGTAGAGAAAAATAACGTAATACCCAGCCACAAGTTGTACAGTGGTAGAGAAAAGTGACGTAATGCCCATTCATCGGTTAAATCGTTGTAGGGAAAAATGACATAAAGGCCAGAAAACGTTTGAAAAGTTGTAGAGAAAAGTGAGTTAATGCCCAGAGACCGGTTGAACAGTGGTAGATAAAAATGACGTAATGCCACCAGGGGAAAAGTTGTAGAGGAAAATAAGGTAATGCCAAGCCACCAGTTGAAAAGGGGTAAAGAAAAGTGACGTAATGCCCAGCCACCAGTTGAACATTGGTAGAGAAAAGTGACGTAAAGCCCAGCCACCAGTTGAACAGTGATAGACAAAAGTGACGTAATGCCCATCCATCGATTCAATAGTTGTAGGGAAAACTGACGTATTGACCTGCCAACGGTTGAACAATTGTAGAGAAAAGTGAGGTAATGGAAAGAGACCGGTTGAACAGTGGTAGAGAAAAATGACGTAATGCGCAGCTATCGGTTGAAAAGTGGTAGATAAAAATGACGTAATGCCCAGCCAACGGTTTAACAGTTGTAGGGAAAAATGTCGTAATGACCAGCCAACTATTGAAAAGTTGTAGAGAAAAGTGTGGTAATGTCCAGCCACCGGTTGAGCAGTGGTAGAGTAAAATGACGCTATGCCCAGCAACCAGTTCTACAGTGGTAGAGAAAAGTGACGTAATGACCATCCATCGGTTGAATAGTTGGAGGGAAAAATGTCGTAATGACCAGCCAACTATTGAAAAGTTGTAGAGAAAAGTCTGTTAATGCCCTGCCAACAGTTGAAAAGTTGTAGTACAAATTACGTAATGCCCAGCCTCCAGTTGAACAGTGGTAGAGAAAAGTGACGTAATGCCCATCCATCGGTTGAATTGTTGTAGGGAAAAATGACATTATGACCAGCCAACGGTTGAACAGTTGTAGAGATAAGTGAGGTAATGCCCAGTCACCTTTTGAATAATGGTAGAGAAAAGTGACGTAATGCGCATCCACCAGTTGTACAGTTGTAGAGAAAATTGACGTAATGCCGATCCAACGGTTGAATAGTTGTAGGGAAAAATGATTTCATGTCCAGCCAAATGTTGAACAGTTGTAGAGAAAAGTGAGGTAATGACCAGCCACCGGTTGAATAATTGTAGAGAAAAATGACGTAATGGCCAACCAACGGTTGAACAGTTTTTGAGGAAAGTGAGGTAATGTCCAGCCACCTGTTGAACAGTGGTGAAGAAAAGTGACGTAATGCGCAGCCATCGGTTGAAAAGTGGTAGATAAAAATGAAGTAATGCCCAGCCACCAGTTGAACAGTGGTAGAGAAAAGTGACGTAATGCCCATCCATCGGTTGAATAGTTGTAGACAAAAGTGACGGATTCCCAGCCATCGGTGGAAAAGTGGTAGATAAAAATGACGTAATCCCCAGTCACCAGTGAAGAGTCTTAGTGAAAAATGACGTAATGCCCAGCCACCGGTTGAAGATTGGTAGAGAAAAATGACGTAATGCACAACTACCTGTTGGACGGTGGGTAAACTCTTGTAACTATGTTCATATCTACCGTGTAACATTACATATCAATTATTTGTAAATAATTTAAATTGCTCAGGAACGCAGGCCTGAAATGGTTATCGACACGATCCGTAATTAAATTCATCTGTTAATAAAATAGTAACGAAAAATGTTTGATGATATTTCTTTTGAGAATTAAATAAAAAGATGCTGATTTGAACATATTTGTTACCACATGAGATTAATTAATCCTTCAGTTCAATAACTTTTGAAATTCCATGACACATTCAAAACAACATCGAACAAAAATTAAAATGTGAATTAGTAAGGAAAACAGTGAAATAGTCGAACAATACGATATAGAACACTTTATTTTATCGGGAATATTTTTAAGAAAAATATCAAGGATACTGCCCGAAAGAAAGACAATTGAATGAATGTTTTTTTTTAAGTTAAGCCCTGTAAAAATGATGAAAATATTGATTTTACTCTGTTGGTGAGTTAAAGAATGAGTGAGCTCTATTGCCTAAGACATGTACGTTTATTATACGCAGTGTTAGTTTTAACGTCCTATCTCTCGGCAACTAGAGAAAAAGAACGAACCTAGCCTGTTTGGTTTCACAGAACGCATGCTCCCAGCTGAAAAACTTCTGCTCCTGCTTGCGTATTTAGCGAAATATTTTAACGACTGCTAGAATAGTGTCCAATTCTAACGCTTATAGGTCGGCAATTTAAATTTCGTATAATTCGTATTTTTATAAATGTATTTTTAAAGTATTTCCTATTATACATGAGCGGATATACCTGTATATATTTAAAAAATCACAATTTATACATAGTTATATTTTAAATGGTAATTACACGGCGCTTGTTTAACTGAAAGCAATTCAGTTTAATAAATAAAATACAAATAAACTGAGACAAAAAGCAGTGAAAAGAAAAGAATTTTAAAAAAATCGAATCAAATGTAAAACCAAGTTTTATTTTGAATAATTTTCTTCATATTTGGTTTCCATTTTTCAGCTCCATGTTTTCTCCGCCGCGCCAATGTTTCCATTTCCATGAACGCTAAGCGACATATGGTAGCTCGTTGGCGAAATAATTATATCAGTTTCAAAGAAAAAGAGTCCGTGACTGAGACCTGAAAAGAGAGCGCGTTAAGTAAATATCAAAACGATAGAAAAGACAACGGAAGTGTGCTTTCAGTCGTCGGGTCGATCCTAAATGCGTTATTTTGATCAGTTATGTGATGGCGAGGCCACCCATACTTTTGACAGATTAACCGTCTTGTATAATGTCCAACTTTACATGAACGATACGCAGCGATGTAACGGATAAAATAAGTGACAGCGAATGTTGCAGGAATGTACGTAGAACGAAAAACGCTTTTTACATAGAGCTGCCGAAAGAATACAACTACAAACCCATTATATAAAGCAGTAACCAAACTTAACAACGACATAGAGCTGGAGTGGGGTTTACTGAATCATTATTGATCCTCACCGTCCAGCCGCGACAAATCGATTACAAAATCTTGTGGATGAGGAATTATTATTCCTCCAGAAACTCCCATCGCACAGACGAAACATTTCAAATTTATTTCGAATTTTGAATTTATAACAACGTTGTACTCTCAGGCCTTCTTCGGATAGTTGGAATGTTGAACTGAACCCTTTATTTCGCTGACTGGGGTAGACTGTTCTAGTTCCACCTGCCATGTTTAATGAATGTCAGTTATCAGTTATCTCCTGTTAATTCCCCTCTCTAAGTTCTCCACTGCCTTAACCGGGTATTGAACTCAGACTCTTTGGGTCTTGTCATTGGATCTAACTAATGCCTTTATCCATGGTACGATGTGCACTTGAGGACATCTGTATATGAACTTTTGGGTATTATAAACGTATTGTTCAAAGTAGAGATCAATAGTCTTATAAAAAGCTTGGAAAATTCCAATAAGATATCTTTAATCATTACTAGGATACAAATGTTCAAAGTTAATTTAACAATTGGACAATTTTCAGTATCTGTCTATATTTCTTAAATGAGGTATTATGTACATTATTTACATAAGACCGGAGCGTACAACGGCCGAAACGTTGTAATAAATATGGCGACAAAGACGAGGACAATAGACCGAATAATATAAATACTGTACATAATACATCATCTCATAAATATAGACAGATACTGAAAGGCCGAAACGTTGTAATAAATATGGCGACAAAGATGAGGACAATAGTCCGAATAATGTAAATAATTTACATAATACCTCATCTCAGAAATATAGACAGATCCTGAAAGGCCGAAACGTTGTAATAAATATGGCGACAAAGATGAGGAGAATAGTCCGAATAATGTAAATAGTGTACATAATACCTCATCTCAGAAATATAGACAAATCCTCACTACTCTAACGGTATTATTATGGAAGATATTCGGATGATTTACAGTCCTTATATCGAACAGTTCAAAACTTCACAACTCGCGTGGTTAACCATTTCAGTTCCTTTCGAGATCCTTCGATAAGGAACAAGTTCCGCACAAGCAGCATCTTCCACAGAAATGTTGCTTAGTGAAACAGACACGCAAGAGGATGTTTCCATGGTAACTACAATACTGGTCTCTTCACGATCAACCTCAACCGATACCTATCTTATATGTTTTTTTAATTCCTCCATAACCGTCACTTACAAAATTCTCACTCAGTAAGTCTCTAACTTGGGGGACCCTTGGGCCTTGTATTGGAGGAACTAACAGTAATAGGAAAACTAAAAATTAATAATCCGCTTACTATTCAGTACGTCAAAAACATACACTAGTGTCTACCATAATTGATAACGTCACTGTCTCGCGTAGATTACAAAAAGATTAGTCAATGTGTCGATTATATCTGCAGTTCTTTCAAACAGACGCCTAAATCCTGGCAGCCTTACGAAATGTCCTTAACTTAAATAAGTTTTGCCGAACAAGTATAGATTCGGGTCGTCCAGTGGGGATTAATCTCATCAGATGAACAAATTGGTTGGCTATGCTACTGGTCGCTAATTGCTTAACCAATTTTGTACAGGGAAATTATGTGCTTGTTTAAGTGACCGAATAACATTCGACGTTATCGAATATTTTATCTGAATATGTGAATACAATGAGTAACAAAAATACCTTGTTGACTGGACGAACTGATGGATAGATGACTGAAAAATCCAACGGGTAATTTCAGCTTCTACTCGCAAAAATAATGACATGGAAGAGTCAGAAAGCTTTTGAAAAAAAGTGGAACGGGCGAAATAAATCGTTTTTTTTTTTTAATAAATAATAACTAAGAGTAAGTTTAATTTCAAGTCGGGATTCTGTTTGCCAGGCGAATGTTTCGAATTTCTAGGTCTGCTCTAGAAAAGTTGCTTCCTACTGTCGTGTGATGCATTTTTCCTCGCCAGAATCTTTCTTATAGATTTACAATGACTAAAATAATTTTAAGACCAATTGTTAGTTTTATTAATTTCAAAATATGTTTCTAATAAAATAATATAAATTAGTTTTATTGTGTACGCTTTATGCAGAATTTATGTCTCTATCGAATGATGTAAAAATTGTATATTTTTCTACAACTTCAACATTTTGATTCAAGTATAAACCAAACCTACACTGGTGACAATAAGTTTAAGACCGATGTTTAAAGTTCTGTTCATTTCAGAATATGTTTCTAATAAAACAATATAAATTAGTTTTATTGTGTACGCTTTATGCAGTATTCATTTCTCTTTCAAATGATGTAAAAATTGTACATTTTTCTCCAACTTGACAAATTTTAATACTCGATTAATTTAAATTGTCCAAATTTGCCGGCAAAATAATTTTAAGACCGCAGGGGTATTATTATATTCAAAACAAAAGGTTATAGTAAAAATTAGCAAAAAAATATTTATCAATATTTAGTGCCGTAAACGTTACTATTAATTAGAGCTTCACATCGCCTAGGCATCGAGCTTGATAAGTGAGCACAAAAATCATTTCAAATGCTCTGCCATATATGCTTAATATAATCCTATAATTGGACAACATTTGTCGTTTTTTTAGAAATATAATTCCATATATTTTCAATTGGATTAAGATCCAGTCTCTGTGGAGGCCACTAAATGACATTCATATTATGACGCTCACAAAACTCCATTACTTTTTGTTTTGTTTTTTTGAATGGGGCTTTTATCTTGTTGATAAATAGCTCCAGGCGGCATCTGGTCAGTCAAATATGGCAGAACATGTTCCTTAACCAGCTGCATATAGCCTACATTGTTGAGCTTTCCATCAACTTTAACAATGGGACCAATACCAAAGCTACTAAATGCATCCCAAACCATTACACCACCGCCTCCCCCCTTGCGCCGTCTTTTTTTAAACATTTAGGATGGAATTCCTCGGTTTGGTGGCGGCGTCTGACAAAGTTTTTTTCCATCTGATCCCAAGATGCAAAAGCGTGATTCGTCACTCCAAATAACTCTACACCCGTCGTCGGCCGTCCATTGAAGGAGACTTTTCGCAAAATTCAGCCGCTTGAGTCAATTCCTCCCCGAAATAATTGGCTTTTTTCTAGAAATGCGGCCGAATCATACAAATTCTCTTAGACGGTTTCGGACAGTTTACGGTGTAAAACTTACGCCAGTTTAATCAGATAATTGGCTGTCCACGGCCTTTAGCATTCGGTTAGCTTCGGAAAGGTTATGAATTCATCTATCCAGTTACACCGTTGTTTTTCTTGGGTCTCCCGATTTTTGCCTATCCTTAGATAGTCCAGTATCTTGGTAAAACTTCCAAGCCTGAACACAAGCCGTTTTGCTAAACTTTAGTTGCTTGCTTATGTTCATAAATGTTGTGGATTCCGGGAATGGAATCCTGTACAAATAAATAAACAATGCCAGTAATTGAAATAGGAAAATAAGTGTATTGGACGTAAGAATACAGACTTGAAATTAAGATTAGTAATCCAGAAATGCGGGTTAGTAGAAAGTAACAAGTACAAGTCTCTGTAAGTGAAGCCGTAATTATCTCTCTCTCTCTGTGGACTCTACGTATTTCAACCTTATCTCAACGTGTCTCTGCGTATCTCTTTGTGAACATCCTGTGTACTCAACGTATCTGAACTGTCAGAATAAGTAAACTTTAGACGAGTCCATCTTGCGTAAAAAGGGGAAGAGCCCCACAACAATAAATTATTGATGAAATAACACTATTTTTGATCTAGTCACTGGACTAAGACTACGACACTTTCCCATAAAGAATTAATTGTATAACAATGCTCAGTTATTAGACTATTTAATGCCTTAATGACGAGTCACTTGACGACCCATTTAGCAAATACTTTGCATAATATCCATGCCGTCTTAAACTTATTTTGCCGGCAAATTTTGATCATTTAAATTAATGCAGCATTAAAATTTTCCAAGGTGTAGAAAAATATACAATTTTCACATTATTTGAAATTGAAATAATTTCTGCATAAAACGTACACAATAAAACTTTTTTTATTAGAAACAGATTCTGAAATGAATAAAACTTTAACCATCTGTCTTAAACTTATTTTCGCCATTGTATATGTCTGGCATTCGTTGTTGCTTTGAATATTGCTATCACATCTTATCTGGTCCGCCTGCTATATATTTAGAGATTCTTTCCAAAATCCAAAGAAGAATCAGCAATGTTATTGCAGCTCGGATTCAATCACTTTCCCACCACCATAATGGAGTTTCCCTCTGACTTTTCTATAAATACGTTCATCGTATGTATTCTGATGAACGTTCCTCTTTAGTACCAAGAATTTATGAATTTAAATGCATTACTAGATTGACGGCAAAGTCTCATCAGTTTACAGATGAAATATCTAGATGTGACCGTGAGTTCTATGTTAAAGATTTCTTCTAACACACCTCTGGCTTGTGGAAGTCTTTTCCGGCTTCTTGCTTCACAGTAAACTTTGATCTTCCAAAATTTAAATGCAATGCCAATCGTTATCTATTGACTACTTGATTATATTTTTGTCATGGTCCTCGCTCCGTGATATTTTTTTTCGTTTTTTTTATTATTTCCCGCTCTTTAACCCTTTGTATCTTAGGCGTTATTTTTCTTTGTTTGCTGTGAAATGTTTAAAAACAAATTATGTAACAAGAACGATAATTTTAAAATCAGAATAAATTGAATTGCAAAGGTCTATCAAAACGTATTGACTACAATTTCTTGTACTGGTAAACGTCGTTATATTAATTCTATGCCATTACTTCTTTCTAATAACCCGTAATTGTTGGCGTGTTTAAAATGGCTATTTGACAAAATGCCAAATGATTGTTGCCTGTCTTGACGATCAATTACGAAGCAAAGTTTGTTTTTCATTCATTTGCTCACTTTGGGGTGAATTAAACCTATTTTCATCAAACTGCACTTACTGAACTATTATGGAAACCAAACACTTAATATGAGTATAGTCTGGTTCAGGTTTTAATAGCGTGACATGTAGGCTTTCATCGCTGGCGAAAAAACATAACTGATATTTAAAAAAAATATGTTTATAGTTGTAAACGTGACCTGCCTAACTTTATTATTCTTTCCCCTGAATTGTTTGTTAGGTGTAAGTTTTCTCAAATCTAATACTACATTATTTTTTATTGATTGATATAATTATTAACTTATAGAATATATATATTATATATATATATATATATAAATTATATATATATATATATGTATATATATGTATATTTAATAGTGTTTTCCAAGCATAGCTTGTATATGGTACAAGGCCGAAAGTAAGGGGCACCCAGTGAGGATCGAACTCACTACTCAGTTGTAAATGTTCTAGCGAGTCAAGCTTGCTAAGAAGCACACTGCCTCGAGGTGGCCTTACGTCTATAATTAATATAGTCATATTCATGTATGGGCACGTGGTCGGGTAGCTTCAAGGTTCGCATTCTGATCAGAGAAACCCGTGTTCGAATCTCTTCACGACGTTATCGGAGTGGAGGGGTCGATACCCAGCGTGCGGCACCTTTGGAAAGTGCCTGAAAACCATACCACGGGTTGGCTCAAGCGTTGAGAGTGAAATTGGGTAGACTGAACCCTTGGGTGCCGTCGAGAGCTCTGCTAGCACGAAGTTGCAAGTCATCGTGGTCGAGGGCTTGAACATGCTGGCCTTTTTTAAATTGTTGATCACGCTAGATAACACGCTCATTCCCAGATACTGTAACTAAGGTCTGCTGAGCAGTGTTGCAGTATAAACCATAGGTGGGTTCTGTGGGTGTTGAAAAAACACAAATGCGCCTGAGCAAGCGTCTGCAATAGGGATTGGCTATCCGCCCTAGCAGACGGGCATACTCGAATACGAGTGGCCAGCTATATATAAGAAGGGGGACCCAAAAGTAACCGGAATCGTTTTCTGTGTGACAAGCCCGTAGTAGTTCAGCCTTTCACTGCTAGATGCCACTTGGGGCAATCCTCAGGCATCAGTGTGCTAACTGGTGTCATCGTGGGAAGAAGTACAGCTCCGTGGTTCACATTTGTTTTGAAGTGCTTCACGCCTTTTCGTCTTTTTTTGCCATGGCTGAAAGGGTGCCTGTCCTAAACTGAAAGAACAGTTGGAAGTAGATCCAAACCTTTTTTCGAAGGTCATCACTGGTGACGAAAACTGGTGCTATGGCTACGACCCGGAAAACGGAGCAGCAATCAAGTCAGTGGAAGCATCCAACGTCACCACGACCCAAACAAAACACGCCAAGTGAAGTCCAATGTCAAGACGATGCTGATTTGTTTCTTTGATGTGAAAGGAATTCTTCACAAATAATTTGATCCTCCTGGTCAAACTGTTAACCATGCTTTTTACTTGAAAGTCCTGAAGCGTTTGCGAGACAAGGTGATACGAAAACGCCCTGACCTGTGGCAAACTGGATGGTGGTGTTGCATCACGACAATGCGCCAGCGCACACCGCCTTGAGTGTGAGACAGTTTCTGACCAAGAATGGCATGACCCCACTTCCCAACCCTCCCTATTCACCCGATCTTGCCCCCTGCGACTTTTTTTGTTCCCCCGAATGAAGAAAGTCCTCAAAGGGAAACGTTTTGCAGATGCAGGAGAGGTTAAGAAAAAAACGACGGCGTCATTAAAAAACATAACTTCACAAGAGTTGCAGGACTGCTTTGAACAATGGAAAACATGTCTGGACCGGCGCATTGCTTCAAATAGAGAATACTTTGAAGGTGATAAGAATATAAACATGCAACAATAAATGAATAAAATGATATGCCGCAATTCCGGTTACTTTTCCGTCCCCCCTCGTACATATTTTATACAGACTTCGCTGTTTAGGTTCCCGTCAGCCTTTACCAATTTTCTTCTAGAATCGCTTCTGATGTAACCCAACACCATTATGTGTTCACCACCGAAATATACTGTTTTTGTGGAGCATCTTGTCTTGTTTCTTCATCCCACTGGTATTCCTAAATACTTTCTTGCATGAGAAAGTCACTCTATGCTTTTTGAAACTTTCCATTTCGTTCCATGTTAGATTTTATTTTGATCACATCAATCTCCTGTTCCGATGTTTATTGTTTAATTTTGTTTTGTTTTTTGCTAATATAAGCGCGATTATGTTGCTTTACGTAATACTCTGCGTCTTGTACCAACGGCAACCTCATTTTTATCATTTAATTCATACGCCATTTTTCTGATTGTTTATTTCAGTCGACATACCGAGGCTCTCACAGTCATTTCTTTAATCTGCTTCATCTAAACTTTGTGACCGTGCGGTTTTCTTTGTACTTAAAACAATTCCAGTAATAAAAGAAACGTTGTTTTGATGGTTAGAATACAGTTTTGTTTTGGAATTACTCAGCTGTTTGACTATCTCTCATCGTCCCCTTAAAGTAAAAGCCTTTATCTTTGTTTCAGCAGTAATGTTATCTATCACACTATTTTCGTGTAAGCTAACGTTCAACTACAAATGCTTGTCAAGATCTTTTACACCAATGTTAATTTGATGGAGTAATTACGCCTTAAATATGTGCATATTATAATGTCTTTGTCACCTCAGATTTTCATTAACCCAATAATATAAAAGGTGTTCCAATAAGTTGGACTGATTTTAAATGTGAATTGGGTTTAAGCGTATAATGATGTTTTTGTTTTATTTCAGATTTAACAACTTAAGTCTTTGGCAATTTCAACCATGGAAAGATTAACAAAAAACGTGTTAAAATTTCAAGAGTGCAATTGGAAAAATTGTTCGTAAATTCAAACAAGCTGGGTCGGTGACAGATATGAAAGCACCATTGGGTGCTCGTTTACGCTGTTCAGCTGAAAACATTGCTGCATTACACGAGAATGTGGCGAAATATCCAGACACCTCTATTCGTCATCGCGCGCAGGAATTGGACCTCCCCACAACAACGTGACACCGTTTCCAATTGCCCTCTCGGTTTCGTAGATTATGTTGACCAAGCCATTCGCCTATTTTCGTAATAGGAATCCATAATTTTAACAGCGATCCAAGTTATTGGAACACTCTTTATTATCTATTTAATAAACAATTCGTTTCTTATTGACCATTTTTCTTTGGAGAGAAGAATCTAGTCTGCCTTTTTCAACACGAGAAGCTGATTTACTCTTTTTAACAAATACTTGTTATTTTTTTTCTACTGTCTTCTTTTAAGTTAAAGGGGACAAAGATGCTTTAAATTTTATTTTGCATCCATTTCTGCTTAGAGAAAAAATATTTTTCCCCACTTTGAAATAAAGGAAAATACAAATTTAATTTTAGCGCTTAATTTAATTTTTGCGCTTAAATATATACGCATCCATCGTCCTAAAAAGAGGCGGAACCAACAACAAAGCAAAACAAAAAAGAAAAACAGATCCTTTTTGGGGGTCTACATCGCCATAAGGAACTAGGCGAGGTTTTAGTTTTACATTCTTCTTCCTTTAATTTCCATTTATTTTCTCCTCCTTCCCTAACAAAAAAAATGTAAGAAAGATAGAACCCTTTCACTGTCGAAACTGTTAAATGTAGCCGTCTCTTCTACTCCAATAGCTTTATGTCTCGCACCTCTCGCCTGTGGAACTCATTCCACTCTTCCTGTTTACCTGATAGCTATAATCTCCAACTATTCAAATGTAATGTCAGTCGACGTCTCCAGATGCCTTGATCTATCCCCTATCCTTCTCTTCATCCTTTCCTCTATCACTCCTATTTGCTTGAGCTCAAAACCTCTCTAACCCCTTGCGTTCTAGTGGCTTCCCGCCTTGCTTGGGGTGAAACGCTTAAAAAAAAGATATTAATTTTACATCGTGATCGTCTGCAGATTAAAGGTTTTAGTCATTCTTTTTCTAAAGGTCACAATATATTTTGTAGCTAAATATTCTTAAATAGATTTACATTGCCCAATGTATAAAAGCGTTGCTGGAAGTAATCCAGTAACCCAAATAGTTTTGAGTTCAATACCTGACCACAACAGACTGAAAGAAAATTGAGAAATCATTTTCTCTAGGGAATTAACTGAAACTTAGACTTCCAGGAAAAGGTATGGCATGTGGAACTAGAACAATCTCCCAAGTGGACTAAATAAAGGGTTCTAAATTCCAATAAATTTTGTGAATGTCACAATAAAGATGAGGCCACCTGTCCGAACGATGTAAATATTTACTTATTACTTTATATTATTTAACGTTTTACTTACCTATTTTCTACATAAATTTATGCAAAAACTAAAACCAATTTCTAAACCAGTTCGAAGATGGTACTTAACTTTTATTTCCCAATGAGATTCTCTCTATATACAAGGCCTGAGTGCCATAAGCTTATGCGCATATGTGTGAGATTTAACGGTTAACTTGAACTGGGTAAAATTGTAGCGATTGAGGAAGCATACTCTTTTGAGTTGGTTATTCTGTGAAAGAATCGGTTTGATTAGAACTTACATCTCAGCAAAGGAATACGAAAGGAATGAGGACGGTTCGCTACATTGTGCTTGGCATGGCAGGTCGTAGCCGTGAAGTTTGTGACCGGAATGGAGATCATCTGTACACTCTGCACGGAAATAGCAATATATCTGGCGTGGCTTGCGATGTCTCGTCTGTGAGAAAACGGTTTTAGGGTGGGAAAATATTCGCCAGCTACAATGACGTGTAGAGGCTTTTGGACTTTATCGAGACTGGAAAATGAAGACTGTGCAGCTCCTGCCCATATATGGCAGCATTATTCCATTGTCGTCGTATCAGGTAGAACGTATCAGGAGGTGCCCGGTACATGCCGGAGTATTACAGTGAACCGACCATTTTTTCAGCATCTTTAGCGATGAATAGTATTTATGAGTTCTACATAAGGTCTGGGTTGAGTTTAAATCTCAATAGGCGCTCAAGGACGAAGTTTCCCGGTGGGAACGTCCTTTCATTGCAATTGCTGAAGATTCTGTGTCTAATTGGTGTTAGTTTGATTTTCGAAATATTGAGTGCGACCAGCTAGTTTTTCTCCTACTAAACCTATACAGCGTAGCAGTTCTGAGAGAATCGGAAATCCTACCATGTTTCAGCAACGGCGGCTACAATGTTAATATAAGATATGTAGATGACACAGTACTGATAGCAGACACAGAAAAGAAATTACAAAACCTCTTACAGACGATAGCGAAGGAGAGCAAGAAGAAGGGACTAAGCATAAACTGCAAGAAGACAGAATACATGGTCATCAGTAAAAGGATAAGCCCGAAATACGACTTGCAGGTCGGGGAAACGAAAATCAAGCAGCTGCGGAAGTTTAAATAACTGGGAAGTGCTTTAACTGGGAGAAAGGCAAGCGCAACACTGAAATCCGTATACGTATTGAGAGGGCCAAGGACACATTCCAAAATCTGGGCAGTGTATTGAGAAAGAGGAGGATTTCTTTGGCAATAAAGAAAAGAGTACTGTGACATCTGTCCTCCTTTACGGCAGCAAAGAAAAGAGGAAGAAAAGGCTCGAGGCGACGGAGATGTGGTTCTACAGAAACATGCTGGGTATATCATGGACGGAGCGTGTGAGAAACGATGAGGTCTTAGAGAGGATACAAACAACGTGGAGGCTTATACTTAACAACAGGAAGAGGCAGACACGTAATAAAAAAGCAGGGTTTGGAGAATTTGATACTCACAGGGCGTATAGAGGGAAGGAAAGACAAAGGAAAGCAACGTATGACATACCTGGCGAGTTTAAGCAAGTGGATGATAGAACGTGGTCTGGCGGAGGTGTCAGAGTTATGAAACTTATTGAGAGATGCGAGGGATAAACGGAGAGCCATGATCGCCTATGTCCTGCCTTCAAGGATCGACCAGTTAGGAAGGCGACTCTATAACCGAGAGGACTCTTTCAGCAAAACCATAGTTAGGGGGCTTGAGCAGTATCCCTTTATGCTACACCCTGTCAAAAGCCTTTGAAATGTGATCGTCCATGAGATGTATTTGATGTCAAGTGCCTCACTAATTATGTGAGTATTGGTCTGGGGGATCGAAATATACTGATTGTCGCTCAACAGTTTGTTCCTACTAAGGTTGTTCATTATAGCGCTTCAAAGAGTTTGCTAATTACAGTAAGGAGACTGATGGATCTATACTGTGAGACAGATGATCGCACCCTACCGCACCCCTCATTCTTGACCTCAAGTCTACACCCCTGCATCCCACCCCAGGAAATCTTATTTAAGGCAAATATTATTAATGACAACAGTCGATTAATTTGGCTTATTTTTTCCAAAAGTATTACTAATGCTCATATATATATATATATATATATATATATATATATATATATATATATATATAGAGAGAGAGAGAGAGAGAGAGAGAGAGAGAGAGAGAGAGAGAGAGAGAGAAATGTAAGTCGTAATCCTATGGTACAACACAGGCGTGTCCTATTAACACAACATAGAATTTGAAATGCGTTAAAACTGACTCACAAAAGGGCGCTCAATGTTTATTTTCATTAAACAGAGCAAATTTTCTTTACAATTGAAATTAAAATACCTTTAGTTAATGAGAATTTGCATTCATTAAAATTAAAATTAAACGGTGAAAATGGTCATTCAATAAAGCTACCTTAATTTCAATTGTAAAGTGTATATATATATATATATATATATATATATATATATATATATATATATATATATATAAGTGACTATTGAAGGCACTCAGAGGCGACAGGCTGTTTCATGCTAGACACAATCGTCAGGCGGCCTGAAGTTTGCGTCTAGCTGAAACAGCCTGTCACCTCTGAGTGTTGACTTCAATGTTCACATATTTATATTTAGATACGCTCTAACTCTGATAGTGAGCATAAATAAATGCCTATAATTATAGCAACTATATTTCTTCACACACACACATACACACGCACACACACACGCACACACACACACACACACACACACACACACATATATATATATATATATATATATATATATATATATATATATATATATTGAGAAATGCTTTCGGGGCTCTTCAGGACTATTGGCTCCTCTGATACTACTTTTCAATTTTGTCGAGAAGTAGCAGCAGAGAGGCCAACAGCCCTGAAGAGTGAACAATTACTCCAATACGCTCACGAAAGTTCGAAGTCGGCATTACTCAATCAATACCACTCAGTTAAGGGATAAATTTCTGCTTCATTAATTATATTCTCTGTACTTACATTTGATATCGAGAATTTTATGAGAAAAAAGTGGCTGCTTAAACTGATTTACAGTAGTAAGCTACAAAAAACGAACCATCAAGTTTTGGCACCAACAACTCTTACAAGTTAATAATAATAATAATAATAATAATAATAATATATATATATATATATATATATATATATATATATATATATATATATATTTCAAGCAATGATACAATATGGTAATCCGTATGGAATTTCTAGGAAGATAGAGATCCAGAGAGAGTTCTATGACAACCGAGCAAAATTCTTATTAATTTAAGAATATCAAACACTTAAAATCCCATGAGTAACAATTTTTATTTCATGAGGGCTCTAAAAAAGCCACTCTCAATCTTCAAGACTTACAAAACATATCACAAATGAAATGGAAAAATATACTACGGGTTAAATTCAAGAGAAATTACTCTGTAATTTAGAGAGTGGGAAAAGACAGTGAGTTTTGACCTATTTTGATATACTGATCTCAGATTTAACGTTAGGTGAAAGGACATAAACTTCAGTTAGTTCAATGTGAATTGGAAAGAATGCTATCTTGTT
>OZ038500.1:98666537-98776537 GCA_964036315.1 Acanthosepion esculentum
TACCGGTTGTCGCTCCGAAGTTCGTCAGAACTCGATCGCTGAATAAATGCAATTGTACGTATTAACTAAAAATATAAAGAAAAAAGATGTGGCGGCGCTTCAAAAACTTTGTGGCTCTCTGCCGAATTCGCGCCGATTTTGTCTTTAAGCCAATCCATCTAATCCGTCAGAATTCCAAGCTCAGGATTAATTCTGACCAATCAGTCGCTATCCTGGCCCAGATCGACATATGCCTTAGTAATTCCGGAGCGGGGACGAAATGGCCAAATGATGAGGGTAATAGCCCAAATAATAAGAGTGTAAAATAATCAAATTATATCGATACCATTTGTTTAAATAAATGAATATTTGCCAGCATATTTTATATACTAAATTAGTTCTTTATTTTTAATTCATGTTCTTTTATTGGTCTCTTTTAATAATGTTTTTTACTCATATTATCTCATACACAGTAATCGCTTGCGTCTTAGTGGCTTTACTGCCTTGCTTGTAATGAAAAATTAAAAAATTTTGTTAAAGTAATTTTAATTTTTTTTCCTCTGTCTCTATCTCTGTCTGTCTGTCTGTCTGTCTCTCTCACACACACACACACACACACACACACGCGCGCGCGCGCACACACACACACACACACACTTGGTCGACCATTTCTTGATTATTTCAGAAATAAAGAATCTCTTATACGAATTTTTTTTCAAGTGGCTTTATGTAAATTACAGTTAAAAATTTGAAGCCTACCCTATGGTAATATTTTAATTGGTCAAAATTGTATATTAAGGAATAGAAAATTATTACACATGGTTAAAATAATATGATACATGATTTTTCGTTTTCTTAGAAATGTTATTATGACAAAATGAAAACAAACATTTCCTGATTAAATTTTGCTCTCGTCAATATATCCTCCTTTAGCCTTCATTGATGCAGCACACATTTTTGGCATTCGTCGCAAAAGTTTCTGAAAGTATATGTTTGTTAACCGATTCCATTCTTTTGTCGATGACATTAAGATCTTTTTTCGTTCTTTTTTTGTTTTTTTGTTTTTTTCACTCTTCTGTCAAGTTCATCCCATGCCAATTCTAGGAGTGCCTTCAAACTTTTAAACTGTAGTATATGTGTAAGCATAACAGATTATTATTCTATGAGAGGAATATATTCCCACTCGACCAAGAAACATTTTCTCCTCTGATCGTTTAATCAGTGTTTCTTTCAGAACCCCCTGCATTCGTGATTTCCTCTTAGGGTCAAATTCCCCACGACATCCCCTACTCATTTACGTTGAATCACTTTCACGATTTTGTTTCCGGGATCTGTTTACAAGTGGCTTTATATACACTGTAGTTCAAATGTTTGAGGCAAAATTGGTTCAAAATATAGTTGTTTTTTACATTAAAGAAAGGAAAATTATTATACATGGTTAAAAAAAAGTGAGACATGATTTTTTATTAGAAATATTATTATAAAAAAAAAGCAGTTATTTCCCCAGTTATGGGCTAATTATTAAGACTTATCAATAAAATCACTATATAAAAAAAATTAGAATTTTAAAATATTTTTTGGCTTTAAATAACCTGCAAAGGATTGATAAACCGTAAAAAAAGAATCAATCAATCATTTCTTACAGTTAATAGTTAATTATTTCTTATTGCTTTCCTTTCCTACCATGTCTAGAAGTTCTTCCTATTTTTTTACTGTGTCTCCCATGAACAGAATGTAATTTGTGGATCTTTTTAAGATTACGTCCGCCTTTAATCATTCCTGGTGACGCTACTTGTCCTTTTCGGAGAGTCTCGCTGCATTGGTTAAGTAAATCCGGTGAGAAATCCAGCCTTGTCTTAATCCTTTTATTCATTTTGTGTACTTGAGATACTTGTTTTCTATCCACACGCAGGAGGTTTTTTTCCTCAGCAATGTTACGTATTATTCTATATTAAATAAATCGTATTTTATTAACAGTTTAAATAATAGACGAATTATATCCTTACTGTTTTTACGGTTTATATGATCTCGACGACATCAGTATAAAATTAGATAAAATTAAGTTCATTATTTTGTTTGGAAACTACAATTCACAAGTATGTATTACGGAAGACAGGAATGAAAATTGGGAATAGAAAAGGGAAACTAAAGGTAAGAAAAGTTTGTTAAATTCTTACAGAAATACGAAATGATAATTATGGAAATATGTTTTGCAGAAGTGAATAGACGGGAATGGGCTAAAAAAAAGTCGCGCACACCAATATAGAAAAGCAAAACAAAAATATCTCCATAATTTTAAAAAAATGCTTGAGCAGTTAAAGATGGAAGAATCTAATAAGTCATCACAAAATGTTACCTGGTGTAGTGAAATTTGAATTTGAAATTGAGGGAAAGCAAATGATTGTCTGGAAAAAAAATTATCTTCATGTTATGGTGAAAGACACATAGTCTATAGATAACAGACTCTCCCATCTATTATAAGTAGGAGTCAGTAGGAGTCGAATACAGTAAAGTAGTCATCGACCACAACTCGATTACTCTGCGTAATACTGATTATTATAAGTTCCTAACGTTTTGGTACGTTGAACCTATTTAGGATGAATTTAGTCCAAATACAGTTTCCACTGAGGAAATAACTCTACAACAATACCTCAGGTTAGAGTTAACGAAATGTAGACAGTACCAGAAAAGTCCAGGTTTTATGGAATTACCTATGTAATAATAATAATAAAATTAATAATAATAATAATGATGATGATGGGCACTCGTATTCGACACTCCCCGTCTACTAGGCGGCTAGTCAATCCTTATTACAGACGCCCTTCCCAAGCGGCGCATTTTGTGTTTGTTCCACACCCAGGGAGCCCCCCGCCACCTGTGGTTTATGCTGTAACTATACTGAGTTAAGATTAGTTAAAATTCCTGGAAGAGAACTCATTCTCTGGCGTGATCAACAATCTGAACAAGGCCAGCACGCTCAAACTCTCGATCACGATGACTTGTGACTTCGTGCTAGCACAAACATCGACGGTTTCCAACTTCACTCACAAGGATCGGGTCAACCCGTCAACCCGTGCTGTGGTTTACAGGCAGTTTCCAAAGGTGCCGGAGGTTGGAATCTCCTCCTCCAGAACATCAAGCTTCCTGACAAATCGACCATAGTGAGATACGAAACAAGTTCCCGTAGTCAGAAACCGAACGTTCTAACCGCTATATTACAGGAAATATGAATAACAAATTGGCAATTTTAATTAAGAAACTGTAGAGATAGCAAGGATCACAGAGATAGCGATAAAAGGGGGAGAAAACTGAACTGAAACCGAGGAAAAAAAAAGGCCCTAAATACGTAGAGCGAAAAAAAGTGAAAATGAAGAATTAAAAAAAATCAACAAAATTGTGAGAGATAAAATAAATACGGGTAAACGATAAGAATCTATTGGAAAAGTGAATAGCTTCAAACGGGCTAAATT
This sequence comes from Acanthosepion esculentum, assembly GCA_964036315.1. Classification (NCBI taxonomy): domain Eukaryota; kingdom Metazoa; phylum Mollusca; class Cephalopoda; order Sepiida; family Sepiidae; genus Acanthosepion; species Acanthosepion esculentum. The sequence goes on from OZ038500.1 coordinate 98,669,987, forward strand.
CGCAAATTATTTGGATAAACGGCTTACGTTGAAAGATAGCCACGGGGAAGTTATGAATTTTAGCGAGAAAATGTTAACTATAATCGAGTCGAACGATGAAAAACTGTATGTTTCAAAAATGAAACATACAACCGAGAATCAGTCTAGCAGACAAGAAAGTTTTTTTTCCTGAAGTAAAAAAAGGGAAGACATTTTGTTTTGCGCATCTAAATATGAAATACAGAAATGCAGCCGGCAAACATGTAAGAGAAATTTGGGAAAAGCAAGAGAATAATTTCCGCAAATGCACAACTATTTACCCAAATGCTGTATAAAGAAATATAAACGTAAACGTAAGAATAGTAATCCTTCAGTTTTGTTTAATTTATTTATTTATTTTTTAGTTTGCTTTGGTTTGGAAATGCAAAAGTTGACACAAGTCTGATTTACACGTGATTCAAAAAGATAGACATAATTTCGAATTCCACGAAAGATAGCTTTGCAGGAGAGTTCGAGAAATTTGGTATCGATTCGATTTTGCACGAGAGTCAAAAAAGGAGACATAGGAACCTATTGAACAAAAGTCAAAATGTAAACATCGGTATGATTAACACGAAATTCAAAAAGGTAGACAATTGTTTTGATTTTCATATGAGCCGAAAAGTTGAAAATGGCTTCAATTTCTTCAAGTGCCAAAAATCTAAACATCGGTACAGCTTCCAGTTTTATCAGGAAGGTAGTCATAAATCCATTTTGCATGAGAATAAAAAGGTAGGCATAGGCAGGGCAAAGCGATAGATTCTTTTTTAAGAGGGGGTACCATTTATATGGAGAGCCAGTCGACGTATTATTTAATCAAACCTAAACGTGTATTTTATAGTATTTCTTTTAAAGAGAGAGTGAAGACATTACCAACTATTTAGCCAGAATATAACGATGGAGTATATTATTTTTTTCTCAAAAATACTTAAAAAAAGATTAGCAAAACATTTTTATGAAACCCAGCCACGCATGCAGGCACAAGAGAGAAATAACAAATTGTAGATCGACTGATTAAAAAAATAAAAGACTATAGAAAACAATTTTATCTGCTTTATTTTGACTATGAAAAAGGTAGTATCTATGATGAACAAAGAGAGAAGAGTATAGATGAATAGAGAGTGTATACGATAAGAGTACCACAATAATTCGATTATACATTGGCACAGTTTTAAGTGATAAATGGAGCAATTGGATAATAATTCGCCATGACTATTTACAGTAAACCTTGGACTTATCTTCCGGGGGAAATAATCATAAATGGAATGAATAAAAGCGAGCGACGAATACTTAAACTTTTAAAACGAAATTTTACTAATATCTTATTAATCGGAAAATTACAAGAAATCATCTAAATCTGTAACAGTCTCAATGTTTAAGGAGGAACAGAGACAAATAAATAAAAAGGGTTTTTAGGTTTAATCCATTGCTGCCAATTATTTCGGCAAAAACTTTTCATTTTCAGAAGATTTGTTTATGTTTTAATACAGTAACTAAGAAAAAGAGGAACGTTGATGTAAGAGAACGGTGGCTAACGCATCTACCAGATGTAAGAGTTGACAATGGTATTCGTTTTAATATCAGAACGGAATAAAAAGAATCGATATCAACGTCTAAACACGCCTGTAACTAGTTTAAATGTCATGTTTTCGACAGGCTTATTCGTCTAAATGATTATGATATCTTCCGTGATTAACACCAAGATGAACGTTCATCTTGGTGTTAATCACGGAAGATATCATAATCAATTTTGATGATGTCATTCAGTATTAGTCCATTCATCTAGTTATTACCTAGATCTTGGTGTTTCTCACACAAGATATCATAACCAATATTGATGATGTCATTCAGTTTTAGTCCATTTAACTAGTGACTACTATCATCTTGCTGTTTCTCACACAAGATATCGTAATCAATTTTGATGATGTCGTTGAGTCTTAGTCCATTTAGCTAGTGACTACCCTGCTCTTTGTTTTTCTCACACAAGATATCATAATCAATTTTGATGATGTCATTCAGTCTTAGTCCATTCAGCTAGTGACTACCTTGATCTTGGTGTTTCTCACACAAGATATCGTAATCAATTTTGATGATGTTGAGTCTTAGTCCATTTAGCTAGTGACTACCTTGCTCTTTGTTTTTCTCACACAAGATATCATAATCAATTTTGATGATGTCTTTCAGTCTTAGTCCATTCAGCTAGTGAATACTTTGATCTTGGTGTTTCTCATACAAAATATCATAATCAATTTTGATCGTGTCATTCAATCTTAGTCCATTCAGCTAGTGACTACTTTGATCTTGGTGTTTCTGACACAAGATATCAAAATCAATTTTGATGATGTCATTTAGTCTTAGTCCAATCAGCTAGTGACTACCTTGATCTTGGTGTTTCTGGCACCATATATCATAATCAATTTTGATGATGTCATTCACTCTTAGTCCATTCAGATATTGACTACCGTGATCTTGGTGTTTCTCACACAAGATATCATAATCAATTTTGATGACGTCATACAGTCTTAGTCCATTCAGTACCCAAAGATTGTGAGTTCCGTACCCGGTTTAGGCATTGGAGAACTTTCAGAGGGAAATTAACAGGAGCTACCTGATAACTGACATCCATTAAACATGGCACGTGGAACTAGAACGGTGTACACTAGTGAGCGAAATAAAGTGTTCAGTTCGACGTTCCAACCACCTGACAAAAGGACGGACCGTACAACAGCTCAACCTTGGAATAAATATGGCGACAAAGATGAGGAAAGTAGTCCGAATAATGTAAATAGTGTACATAATACCTCATCTCAGAAATATAGACAGATACTGAAGGGCCGAAAAAGTTGTAATAAATATTGCATCAAAGATGAGGACAATAGTCGGAATAATGTAAATAATGTACATATTACCTCATCTCAAAAATATAGACAGATACTTAAAGGCCGAAACGTTGTAATAAATATGGCATCAAATATGAGGACAAGAGTCCGAATAATGTAAATAATGTACATAATACCTCATCTCAGAAATATAGACATATACTGGAAGGCAGAAATATAGACAGATACTGGTGACAGCATTATTGAAATATATCGCATTGAAATAGGCAGCGTAGAAAGCATAGAGATATAATTAAAAGCACCTTCCCAATATGAGGAAAACAATAACCGTATAATAAATGTTTGCTATTAAGGTATCTCGCTGCATTCCTCTCTCCTTCTTGTTTTCAATATGTTCCTAAAATGTCACATACTCTCGGCCCTTTTCCTCGCCATGCGTACTAGAAAATTTAACGGTCTCTTTCTTATTCTGGGCAAAAGCATCTTTTTTTTCCCCTTTCCTTAAAACTTTCCAATTATTCAGATTTTCAGTTCATGGTCTTCTTTGTATATTTCTATAGAAGCACGTATCTGTTGTCTGAATTCACTTCTTTATCTGTCAGGAGATTATCCAGCATTCACTGCCGTAGAGGAATTCTGATATTAATTGCCAGTTTGGCAGTCTTTACTTTATTTTTAATTAAATGTTGCTTCTCTCTTGATACATCCTTTAACTTTTGGTAGACATTTTCTGCGATTCCAATGAGCCTTCGGATAACAGTTTCGGTCTTGCAAAGTGTTTCATAAACACTGATAGATGAATAGAAGGAAAATACAATGGATATCTTCAAGCAAAATATGGATATACTAATACAGATCAAGGAAGAGACTACGACAAGGTGTTTCATAGAAATGATTAAATGTCAGACATTAATGCGGACAGAACGCAGAGCATGCAGTAAAAGTCATATATGGTGTAGAATGTATCTTGATTGATAGCCAACGGGAAAGAGAAGCGGAACTGAAAGACTAAACAGAATATGGTGAGATGTGGTCGAAAGACTTACTCGTAAAATATGGATGAAAACAGAAGAGTCGTCTTGAAATAAATTGAGAAATGTCTCACTCATTTATCAGACATTTAGTGGTTGTTCCTTCCGGTAATCTTTCTTCTTCTTCTGCTGCTGCTGTTACTGATTTTTGCCCGAGCCTACGGGCTCGGAAATCCCACATTAAACCGGCCTTGTGCCACATTTGACACACGTGGGCGTGTTGATGAACATCGTGTGAGTCAGCCAGTCCTTTTTGGACGACTCGGCTATTCGGTCGAACTCTCTGCCTCTGAGGCAGAGGGGAACTCTCTGCCTTTGGCCAGAGAGGAACTCGGACGAGGCTCCGCCGAAGGGCAGAGCCTCGTTCGGGGTGGTTGACCACCCCGATCCCGTTTATACGGGTTCTCCGGGCAATTTTTGCCCGAGCCTACGGGCTCGGAAAGCCCACATTAAACCAGCCTTGTGCCACATTTGACACACGTGGGCGTGTTGATGAACATCGTGTGAGTCAGTGTCAGTCAGTCAGAGACAGAGTCGCGTCAGACGATTACTGTAAGACATTGGAATAGTGATCCTTCGAGACAACATAGTTCTCTCTAACCTAACCTGATTGTTATTACTAACACTTCTACTTCTTTGTATATATTCGTATTTGTAATATATCTGTGTTATTCCATACCTATATTCGAATTATTCTTCATTGGTTCTAACTTGTACCAGCACCGTGGTACAAGGAACCTGGACCATAACACACATCAGTGCTCAATTGAAATGTATTTTCAAGAGCTAAATTATGTCATTCACAGACAGTACTGTTTCGCTCTATCAAATCTCCTCAGTGCGACTAGACTTCCGAATGCCTCAAGCCAGGATTGAAACACAACTGATTTGGTGTCAGCCAGAGCTATCTTCACTCGGTAGAGTTACACAACTAAATCTAGCGTATTGTTTTTACAAATGTAAACAAATGCCAATCAGCCAAAGTGCTCCATTCATTTCACTGAAGAGCTTTGCATTAATGCAGGTGGCTGTCGTTTATAGAATTAGCTTATCACTCAACAATGCTCAATTGAAATGTATTTTCAAGATCTAAATTATGTCATTCACAGACGGTACTGTTTCGCTGTATCACAGCTCCTCAGTGCGACTAGACTTCCGATATATATACACACACACACACACACACACACACATATATATATATATATATATATATATATATATATAACATAGTGGTTCAAAATCAGATAGACAGTGTTTCGTCATACCATACGTATATAAAGCCAACAGCCATCACTTAAATAGGAGGTAAAATTGGACACAGACATATCCCGGGTTCGATGCATAAACTGTCGGCTAAATGACGCAAAAATAATACTGGCATCTCATTTTAACAGATATATTTACCAAAATTACACAAAAATATATTGAAATATAAACGATAATATCTATCCCATAAAATCACCATTAGCTTCAATCACGACTTCGAAATCTCTTGCAGCTCTTCTGTGTGGTCCCTTGTTTAAATTGTTGATACCGTTCGTTGTTTTCCCGCTCAACTCAATAATCAAGGAGGTTGAGTCAGGGGTATTACATGGCCAGATGTAAGGGTGATATGGTCATCAAAAAAATTGTCTGACAGCCATGATTGCGTTCTCTTGATTGAGTGGCATGTTAGCAAACGTAGGGCCTCCCAGCAGCCACACTTTTGACCAGGGAAGCACTACCTTCTCCAGGCACTTGATGTAAGCCTCGGTGTTGAGTCTGTGACCCTGTCGGTATGGAGGCATAACGTCGCCATCAATAGCGATCACGGCAAACACCATAATACTGAATGGATAGAATGAGGGTATATATTTGATTACTAGATTAACAAAATACGTGGTAGAAAAGAAAAATAAATGGTCGTAGAGTGAATGATCTGCCTCCCCACAAAGCATCATATATATATATATGTATGTGTGTGTGTGTGTGTGTGTGTGTGTGCAAATATATTGATGAAATCGGAAAGAACCGTTAGATTGATGATCCGAATTCTTTAGTATTTTTGTTTTTATTTTTTAAAAACAGTGCTTGATACACAAGTAGAGCCAAGATTATAATTATTTAAAAAAAAATGATTCCATCGCTACACAGGAATTACCATGTTTCAAAAACAGAAGCTAAAACCTTCCAAATCAGTTTTGGAAATCAAATTAAATTAAAGTACTTAGTTCTGTTTCATTTTCAAGGGAATTTAGGAACCTTTTCAAATTCAAGTTCCAAAATTCGCTTGAAAATGGGACAGAACTAGGTACTTTAATTTAATTTAGTATTTCCTGTGTAGCGATGGAATCATATTTAAAAAAAATAATTATAACATATATATAAATGTGCGCATGGGGTAAAAACGTTTGCTTTAGGATCAAGTTCCCGTTTCGAATATATATATATATATATATATATATATATATATATATATATATATATATATGTGTGTGTGAGTGTGTGTGTGTGTGTGTGTGTGTGTGTGTGTGTGTGTGTGTGTGTGTGTGTGTGTACTTTAAAATCAGGTCAGTTGAATCCGCTACCCTGGTTTCAACATTACGTTATCCTCAGGTGATTTTTATCACATGACCTCTTAACGCTTTATTTTTTTACTAATAAACGCTATATTATTTTTTTTAAAATAAATATACAAACGCACGTTGAGAGTAATAGAAACTTAATACACTTAAATGGCTCTATAACCCGAACAGTGTTAAAATTAGCTATCTCCCCCATACGCTTTTATATTAAACAATCGTTTTTCCAAATATAATTAAACTAATATCTCTGTAAGTAAATGCAACTGCCTTAAAAAATAAAATAAAAATAAAAAATATCATATAAATAATATAAACATCGTACTCCTCTCTTTAAATATTTCTGCTAATCGAAAGATAGGGGACTTTCACCATCTCTTACCTGGGAAATCATTTCTAGGTCCGAGGATTATAATGGAAAAGGCGACAATTCTTGTCTTTGTACAGATGAAAAAAAAATTATTCTGAAAAGCTTAGACAGCCCTAAATTATTGAACATATAGGAGCGCATTCATTGTTACTTGTAGACACAAAAAGAAACATCTAAAATACACGACACAAGATTATCTCTTAAAACATTTATTAATTGTTTTTAACTTTTTTCTGTCTTTTTCTACATAATTTACATTATTCGGACTATTGCCTCATCTTTGTCGCCATATTTATTGCAACGTTTCGGCCATTGTACGCTCCGGCCTTCGTCAGGTATTTGGAATGTGGAACTGAACCCTTAATTTTCAGAGGAAAGTTAACAGGAGATAACGGATAACTGACATCCATTAAACGTGGAACTAGAACAGTCTACCCTAGTGAGCGAAATAAAGGATTCAGTTCGACATTCCAACCAACTGAAGAAGGCCGGAGTGTACAACGGCCGAAACGTTGTAATAATATGGCGAAAAACATCAGGATAGTCCGAATAATGTAAATACCTCATCTCAGAAATATAGACAGATACTGAAAGGCTGAAACGTTGTAATAAACATGGCGACAAAGATGAGTGACAAAAGGCCGAATAATGTAAATAGTGTATATAATACCTCATCTCAGAAATATAGACAGATACTGAAAAGCCGAAACGTTGTAATAAATATGGCGAAAAACATGAGGACAATAGTCCGAATAATGTAAATAATGTACATAATACCTCATCTCAGAAATATAGACAAATAATGAAAGGCCGAAACGTTGTAATATATATGGCGACAATAAATATAGATAGATACTGAAAGGCCTAAACGTTGTAATAAATATGGCAACAAAGATAATGACAATAGTCCGAATAATGTAAATAATGTACATAATATCTCATCTCAGAATTTTTTTGTTTAAGCTTATCACCCCAAGCAAGGCTGGAGGCCACTAGCACGCAAGGGGTTACAGAACGTTTGGAGGAAGAGCAGAAAGGAGTGTTAAAGGAGAGGATGTGGAGAAAGATAGTGGATCGATCAAGGCAATTGGGTTACAGATGATTTGGAGCGAGAGCAGATAGGAATGAAAGGTGAAAGTATGTGGAGAAGGGAAGTGGATAGATCAAGGCAACTGGAGATGTCAATGACGTTACACTTAAATAGTTGGAGATTGTATTTGTCAGGGAAACGGGAATAAGGAAGGGAGTTCCACAGGCGAGATGTGCGAGACATGAAGCTATTAGAGTAGAAGAGACGTCTACATCTAACAGTTTAAACGGTGAAGGGGTGGGAACGGGATGCCAGCATCGTAGGACGTTTAAATTCATGAGGCCTAGGAACCAGCGAAAGCAGCTCCTCGGAGCAATTACCGTGAAAGTATTTATAAAAAAGACAGAGCGAGGCAACGTCGCGTCTGTGAGAGAGAGACTACAGACGAGATGACAGATCAGGGCCGATTACAGGGCAATACTCCATGCGAGGGCGAAGATTTGGAGGATCGATTCCGGGGAGAAAAATTTCCTGTCTCGGCACAGGGAGCCAACTTTCGTTGCGGTGGATGATGCAACTGACTCGATGTATTTGTTCCATCTCAGATCAGCGGACAGCGTGAGACCGAGTAGCCACAAAGAAGAGCTCTCGAGAAGTTGGTCTTCAGACATTCTAATGGGATGCAGGGATGGATCTTTGTGGTGGTTAATAGAGAGCAGTTTTGTTTTAGAGGCGTTAAAGTTAAACATCCATTTCTTGCCCCAGTTCACAACCGATTGGAGGTTCTTTTTCTATTCGAACTGCCACGTTAACTTTGTCAGCATCACTAGATTTGTGTTTGAGGCATGAGTAAATTGTGGTGTCGTCCGCATAGATGCCGACTTGGGAATCTATGGCGTCAGTAAGATCGTTTATGAATATGAGGAACAGAGTAGGGCCTAGGATGGAGCCTTGAGGAACACCTGCGTTAGTAGGAGATACTGAAATGCCGAAACGTTGTAATAACTATGGTGACAATGATAATGACAATAGTCCGAATAATGTAAATAATGTACATAATACCTCATCTCAGAAATATAGACAGATATCTTTTTCTATTTCTCCATTACATTTTATACCACTTTTTACCCTTTTTACCGTTTTTTCTTGGTCATTACAATTACACACATTTGGCCATTATTTTTTATATTTTATTTTCTTTCTTCATAATTTTCTTTTTCTATTTTATCATAGATTAATATTTAATTATCATACTTGGTTCAATATTAAAAATCAGCGTCGTGATAACCAGATATATTTTGATTCAAACCGTAAAACCGTCATTTTGAACTTTGCACCCAAAGATTGTGTCGGGCATGAGACTCAGTGTCTGGGATCATGACCGTAGACCGAACGTTTTTACCCCACGCGACGCGCATATATATAATGCAGTTTAATTTATATTACAGTGAAATTCAGGTAGCATCCGAGACGAAAAAAATATAATTAATTATATATTCGTATATATTCTATGCCTGATGATGACCAGGGGAATAGTCGAAAGTACTTGCATATTTACGGATGACCTAATACATTTTTTAATTTGAAAAAAAAACAAGAATCATAATATTCATTGAGTGATTAGTTGGTTAACGCATCTTTAAAATTTAGTTAGCGAAGGAAATTCGCCATTTCATATCATTAACTTTACTAATTTACATTTTGTATGAATGATTCATTGTAATATACATATATATATATATATATGTGTGTGTGTGTGTGTGTGTGTGTGTGTTTTACGACCATAAGACCCGACATCGAATCTCACCAGCGTAGTTTGTTTTTTTTATGAAGGAGACTTCTTAATATTTCCCTTCTGGACATGCAATCTCAGCGTGCTGCTTTTTGGGGGAAATTTTGTGTTAGAATTTAGGTCTTATGGCGTCGATAGTTGTCCCAGGATGACATCATCCTAACCGAGTTTTTAAGCGTTCTGGCCTTGTTCAAAATAATGATCATGAAATATTATGCGCCTTCTCCCAGAAACTGTAACTAAGATCTGCTCAGCATAAAACTAAAAATATTCAGCATTTATTTAATAAAAGTTGAATTTGGCTCTGTTTCGTAAGAACGATCTATTTGAATAACTTTCAGAAAGACGATTAATATTCCGGAAGGAAAAAATTTTTCACTCAGTCTAAATTAATGTAAAATTAATGGCAGTAGTAATCTGTTGTATATTTTGTTATAATGGTTATATCAAGTCGTAGTTCGGGTTAATAATATTGGAAAGGAAAACCATGAAAAACAGAATTAGTGAAAGAACTGTTTAATTATGTGGATTAATATTATAATACTAGCGAATACCGCATTTAGTGTGACACTCTTTGTTACTACACCTTTTTGTTCCACCTGTGACTCCTTTCATTGTCAATGGATCAGTCCATGTTCAACAATGGAAGAATCCATGTTCAACACTTTAGTGTAGCGAAGGTCGGTCGTCTTTCAAAACAACACGTTTAAAGAAACTGTTACAGTCATTATTGTAAAAATACATTTAGGAAAAAAAATGAGTTCATTTTTAAGAAGCTATTTCGAGAAAAACATCGTTTGTAAAACAAAATTACATATTTTTTATTTCTCTGCGTGTTTGTTAGTACATCAGTGAAAACAAAAAAGCACTTAGTTTAATCAACACATTTTACTTTTTGTTTATACTAACCCAATATAAAGCCCAAGAGCCACTCAAACTAGAGGCTTACTGTGGGCCGTTGTATGAGCATGAGAAAGGGTCCCGAAGTGAAGTTCAATGCAGGGAAACCCTAGAATTGAAGAGATCAAGATTGTAGTGATTGGGAAAACATCCTTTCGGGAATCTGTCCAACAAAGCAGCAGTTCTTGAGAAGAACCTGTCCGTAAGGAAGTTATTCTTATTCCAGGTATGCAAAGGAATGGGGATGATTCACTCTTGTGTACGCTGCAGGGCGGATCCCATTTTAAAAGGTCAGGGGTTGTTAGACTAAAGAATTTAGCTCGTCTGAACAAGTTATGGGAGTGGATAATATTCAATCTAACCTTCGTTCCCAAAGGACTAGTAATTAAATGTCTTGAATATTTGAGAATGCTTATTTCAGATCAGAATTCAATTGAAACCTGTTTTAGATTATGTATTGATTGATTGATTTGTTTCTTTAACGGCATATCAACTCCTTCATGGGTCATTCTTTCACAATTAAATAGATGATAGATGGTACTCATCTTTTGAGCATACATATGTTTGTGTGAACATAATTCCACGAGGCGATGATATGTTTTAGGCTGTGGTTTCGTTGAAGTTATGTTTTGGAATGCAGTTTGAAATTGTAAGACATTTTATGTCATGGAAGAATTCTTTCATTTTCATTGTTTGCTTGAGTTCCTTTCGTTACGTATCAACGTTGATTGGTTATTTAATGCCCAAATCTACATATTTGGAACACAAGTGTATGTCTTCAGTAACAGATAAGAAATATTTTTGGTAATTCTACGATAAAATGTATTGATGTTCATTTTGCTTTAAAAAATATTGTTATTCATTTCACTATAAATATGGATTGCTGGTATTTTTGCCATAAAAATGTATTTTTATAAATTCATTGTTTTGTTTTAGTTTGAGGGCTCACTATTTTGCCCATAGCAGGGACCTTATCAGTTGCTAACTGGGTCAGGTTGGATCTGGGAACAACAGTAATTAATGTGGTTCCAAGCGCCCCAAAACATCCAATCTCCTGATCAGAGGCATTACTGCTAGATGAAGTTTATCGTCATACCCAAGACACCCGATTGTGGACTTATTGATGAGTATATAGAACTTATTTTATTAGAGTGCAATACCTGTGGTCTCCGAGACTATTTGATTAACACCAGATGTTTAGATTCATACAAATTTAATCCGAATCCGTTGCGTGGCGATATTAAAATTCGACAATCAGTGAGGTTCGTACTCTGTACGCAGAGAGAGAGATTTTGGGTCACATATTCAGCAAAGTGACAGCAATGACTGATTTTATTCATTGTGTGAATGACTTGATTTTGTTTGGTTTACGAATTGGGGATGGAATATCGTGCCAACAATCTCTTTCAACATTCCCTACCTTCCAAGTTAGGTTTTATCACTTTTTAGAAGATTTTAATGACTCCTAAAATCTAGTGAGTGAGATTAAGGAAAACGCATGGAGGCAGCTGATAGCGATCTCGAAAGAAAGCTTTGCGCACTATTTTAAAATGTAGAATATCAGTTGAAAAATGTTATAATGGACTAAAAGAGGGTATCTGGAAGAATACTAAGATACTACTACCCAAATTATTTTTTCTTAATATTAAATGGCTGAGTGCTATCAAGATAGAGTGTGGGTTGAGTCAGTGAAATCTAGCAAAAGAGGATGGGCTTAATTTTAATTTGGACGCTGTCTCTGGTTGACAGTTTCCTTTGTAGGAACTGAGGAGAATCGGTATTTTATTTAGATGACAGCACTTGTCAACGCGACTGAAGACACTAAAATTATCACGACAGGCACGTCCAAGATGACAATGACGACGATGGGAATCGCATTCATTATTCAGATATTCCAATCTCTGGTGGTTATAAATAATTTGCTGAAAAATATCGTCACAATTGTCGTCTTCTCTCTCTTTTTATGCCATTACTTCACCACGTTTCCTTTTCTTTTCGTTGACGACATAATGATCATTATCATCCCACTATTATTATTATCATTATTATTGTTATTTCAATTTCTGCTACGGTCACACTATCTACCAAGTCTGGTATTGGTGTGTTGTTATGACTACATTTCATGATTTGTTTTTCCAACTATCATAACAACACTAGCGTTACTCATTAACCTTCATCTTCGTCTGTAATTATCAAGATATTTTTTGTATTTCTCTTGAGCGTGGATTTCCATGGAATTTTTCAATATGTTGTTGAGTTCCTTTTATATCATTCCAAGCGCACCTACTAATACCGGTACTATTCTTGTTTTCAATGTCCACTTTTGTTTTTCTATTTCGATTTTCAGTTTTTTATACTTCGATAGTTTTTCAAATTCCAGGGTTGTTATTTTACAGTCCACTGGGCAAGCCATATCAATTAATAAGCAAGTTTCTCTCTTTTTTTCGGTTTTTGACAATTATGTCCAGTCTATTTGCTTCAATCTTATTATTATTATTATTATGATCATTATTATTATTATTGTATTGTCTGAAGGGGAAAATGTGAAGGCGAATCATTAACGTTCTCTTCGACGTCCTCTAGGGGCGGAGAATGGCTAGCATTGGAACAGGTTCAATTGTTACTTGAATTACCAAGATTCTTCACTCCATCAGTTTCAATATTAACTAGATTAGCGTCACGAGAGGGGAATCAGGTAAAACAGTTTCGAATTTTGTTCAAATTCTTTGCATTCACTTTCGCACAAATAGCGCAGTGAGAGTTATGATTCGCCTCTTCTCTTTCCAGCTGGAGTTTAAGTAACAAGCCAGGCTGCACCATATAGTTTTTTGGGGGGCAACAAATCTAGAAGAAGGAAAGCTCTAAGTACAAAACTGAATAGGGTCCTGGCGTCGCGCATATTCAAGCTGGCACTAATCTCGACTGAGCATCATTTTGTTATAAACCTAAGGTTACCTGCCTGGGTTTTGGAGAAACGCAAATTGATTGGGCAGACGGGCAGATTCTAAAGTGAGTAGCCATAATAATGATGACAAAACATTGATTTGTAGTGTGCAACGTGAATTCACTGCTTTGCAGTATGTATTCGTTTCAAGACAGTTCTGGTGATGAAGCTAGTTTATATCTACATGACTTTCCCGTTTCTGCTTGTAGCAGAATGGTAGTTTAATGTTTAAAATAGGATATAGAATCCCGGCAAAGTTTTTAAGAAATGCTATATCCTATTTTAAACACATATTGTCGACACGTATAACGAATCGATAGACATAAAAATATATAAATATATAAATCTTTTACTTTCAACCCATTCTCATGGTTTCGTCTCAGAAATTGCTATATGAATTTCAGGCTTTCGTGAAAATGAGATGAAGATTTACCTTTAATTCAATACAAAATAGATGGGAAAATATATTACCAACTTCCAACCTGAAATAAGAATTACAAAGAAAAGATAAAGATTAAATATTAGTCACTCATTTTCTTTTTTTGTTCTTTAATCATGAGAAACTACAGCTTAGAGGGAGGGTAGCATTATTCATTATTTAAGCATGCATACAAATATACATATACACACTTCTTTCTTTCGATTTTAGATCTGAAGCCCAGAAAGGCGAAATACGTAATCAAATCTAGTTCCAATGAAACGTTTTCGACTTCGCAAATATCCTAATATATATATATATATATATATATATATATATATATATATTAGCTTGCGTGCTTCTGTGGTATGTCCGCCCAGTGCATTATTATTTAAGTTAATCTCATTTAAATGAATAAGATTTAAATATACGAGTTGTTTATACAGGAAATATTTTTATTTTCACTTTCTTCACACAGATAATTTTTTAAATTAAAATATTTTTACAATAAAGACAGACACAAAGAGATCCCGCTTTGCTGTGTCGCCCAGTTGTTCGTAGTATAATCATTTCTACTTCAACTTTTTTAAATATTTCAAAAGTATTTTTAAGTTAATGTGATCTTAAAAATATTTTAAGTGAATATGATTTACAAATTCGACTTGTTTATGCAGTACCTATATTTATTTTCACTTTCTTGCCACAGATAATTATTTAATTAAAATATTTTTAACTTAAAAACAGACACAAAGAAATCTCGCTTTCCTGTTTCGTCCAGTTTTTTGTAGAATAATTATTTATATTTCAACTTTCTTTAAACAGACAATATTTTAAATATTTTTGTAAAAAAAATAGCCTATTTACAAGTGAATATGAATTTAAAATATTTTTGTCATATTAAAAATTATATCTAATTTAAAGTTAAAGTTTATCCCAAAATTTCTATTTCTATTAAGTGCTAAACAATCAGTAAAATGATAAACAAGAACTTGTAAACCAGAGTAATGATGACACGAACGAATTGAAACATTTCCCTGAATCATAATAAAAATAAATTTCATTTCAATGGAATGTTGAAATCAACTCTAATGTTTTATAACCTGAACAATTCTCTCTCTCTCTCTCTCTCTCTCTCTCTCTATATATATATATATATATATATATATATATATATATATATATATATAGGTAACTATACTCGTGTCGAAAAACCTTCGAACTCTTGATTTAACAATAGCCAAATCAATCACGAAGGGAAAAAAGGTTTTAAAAAAGAAAGAGCCAGGAACATGAAAGTCTGTCGAAAATAATCGCACAGATACAGGTTCAAGGCCCAAAGAAAAAACCCCGATATGAGTAAACAACTAACTAAAGAGCTCAATAAAAACGTAGAGCAAACCTAGTCAAACCTAATGAGCCAGACAAACCTACCAAGGTTTCACTTAGGCAGATCGTCAGGGTCAGGCAAATCGTCAGGGACCCTGACAATCTGCCTAAGTGAAACCTTGGTAGGTTTGTCTGGCTCATTAGCTTTGACTATATATATATATATATATATATATATATATATATATATAGAGAGAGAGAGAGAGAGAGAGAGAGAGAGAGTGCTGTGTTTTGGTTGAGTAATTATATATATTGGCCAATGGTACATTATTGGTAGAAATCTCTATTGTACGGAATGCGGCTGAAATATGTACCTGGCCTGCCGGATTCGAGGAAACCCGTCTACTAGGTCAGTTAATCAATCCCTATTACAGACGCTTGCTCAGGCTCATTTGTGTTTGTTCAACACCAACAGGCTTAGTTACAGTTTCTGGGAAAGAGTGTGTTATCTAGCGTGATCAACAATTTGAATAGGCCAGCATGCTCAAGCCCTCGGCCACAATAACTTGTGACTTCGTGCTATCACAGGTAAGTTTTCCGTCTACTTCACTCGTGGTATGATTGTCAGGCACTTTCCAAAGTTACCGCAAGCTGGGTTCGACAGCATCAGGAAGTCTCCTTCCTGACAAATAGACGATGGTCAGATTCGAACCCGTGTCAGAAAGCAAACGTTCTAACCACTCGGATATATGCCTATATATATATATATATATATATATATATATATATATATATATATATATATATATATATATATATATATTGTACATCATGCCATTCTAGTATACCCATCTACTAGGGCCGCTAGCCAATCCCTATTGCAGACGCTTGCTCAGATCCAATTGTGTTTATTCAACACCTACAGAGCCCACCTGTGGTTTATACTGCATTTATGCTGAGCAGACAATAGTTACAGTTTCTGGGAAAGAGCATGTTATCTAGCATGATGAACAATTTAATCAAGCACGCTCAAGCCCTCAGCCACGATGACTTCGTGCAAGCACAGTTCTCGACGACACCTAGAAGTTCCATCTACCTAATTTTATTGACAATCCTTGGTATGGTTTTCAGGCACTTTGTAAAGGTGGCTCGCGCTGGGATCGATTCCTCTGTCCGATAAAATCAAGAAGTCTCCTTCCTGACAAATCGAAGATGGTGAGATTCAAACCAAGGTCTCATGGTCAGAATGCAAACGTTCTAACCACCCGTCCACGTATACCTTCCATATAATGGTATGATAGAGCTATTTCTGAGAGATTTATGTGCGAGATATTTCTACTGCAACCTGTATTATACAAACTCTTATTCGGTTGTCGATAATGGCGATAAAAACATTATGTCAATATTAAATGCCATAGTTTTGAAATTTTTGTAATTCTTTTTCTGCTTATGCTTGATTTAATTGTTACATTTCCTCAAGATTATGAGACTGTCGTCCCTGCTAGGGACTTTGTCATTTTAATCGATTATTTCATTTAATTATTTATCGATAATTTTACTTAATTACATCAATCCAAGTAAATATATATATATATATACATATATATATATATATATATATATATATATATATATATATATATATATATATATATATATATATATATATCACATCAATCCAACTAAATACATATATATATATATATATTATGAAATAGTCCCCCAATTATTTTAAGACATTTTTATGTTTATAGATTCTTTTTATAGATACAAATATTTAAGTAAATTCTCTGTTTATAATAAACAGTATTAAACAACATTTACCGGCCAGAATGTCCGATAAATTTTCATAGAAAATATTCGTCCTCTGACAGGAATCGAACCTGTATCCTATACGGAACCGTCATATAGCCTGACGTGCCTTTAACCGATTGGGCCACAGAGGAGCGTTCGGTTAGCAATGTCGATTTTACTGTCTTTAAACTACAATCTTCCATGATTCTCTCACGTACATTCATATCTGCTCATGGCCTATCCAAATGTAAACAAATGACGTCACATATTATGAAATGGACAGATTCCGACAATTATTTTAAGACATTTTTCCATATATATATATACATATATATATATATATATATATATATATATATATATATGAAGAAATATAGTTTTAAGGTATGCTATATTTATGGGATAAAGTGCTCAATATCAGAGATAGAGTGTATGTAAATATAAATATAAAATTGAACACTGAAGTCAACACTAAGAGGCGACAGGCTGTTTCATGCTGGACGCGATAGTCAGACCAACGCTTGCGTCTAGCATGAAACATGGTATTAAAATTTACATATTATTTTTATACTCTTTGTTTGCTGCATAAACCAATTATTTTAGGTGTCCCTACAGATAAAAATCCCAAACATTCAGGTCGGAGGTGGGAGGAACGGGTAGATTGTGGAACCTGTCCCCCACTATCTATCCATCTTTCATGGTAGATGTCAGCCAGTGCATGACGAGCGTTATGATTAAAATGTCCTGGATTCCCATCATGCATGAAACACATGTATCTTCTAGCAGGTTTGGAAGTGTGTTTGAAATAAAGTCGCTATAGACAGCTCCTGTAAGACGTGATGGGAGAACATATGCCCTATCTCATGTGTAACAGCTATTTGGAACGAGGCCGCACAAAAAGAATTTTTTTTTAAATATTTATTTGAACATAGAATCTATAAACATTTATAAATTTGATCGTTCATTTTCGTAAGAGGCTTCGATAACTTTAACACGTTGTTTGATTGTTAATCTTTCCATGGTTGAAAATACCAAAAACTTAAGCTATTAAATCTGAAAGAAAAAGAAAAAAGTCATTAGACGGTTAAGCTTAATTCACATTTATAATCGGTCCAAGTTATTGGAACACCGTATAGTATTTGTATTTTGCTGATAGCTGTACTTTAGTCGTTGCTAATTGTTCGGGTCGATATGTTCACGGATTTCACCAAATTTTGACAGGTCAGTCTGCAACAGAGTGTGTTGTACGCTTGCCAAGTATAAGTATTTTATGTTGTTTTTATTAGTGTTGTAGATGCGATTTTCAACACACACACACGCACAAAAAACGGTTTAATCCAATTTGCATTACAACTTGGCCACGGAGAGAAACGCTGCAAGCAAAGACCCCTTTTTCATATGGCGAGTAAAAAAATCATTAAAAATAAATATCTTTGTTAGAAAATGACATGCAGATGTATAAATGTGAACAGCGTAGACAAAGAAATTCATATAGCGATCTTCAGATCATGTGTCTCTATTTATTTAGGGCCCTTTATATACAAGATGTATAAAAATACTTTGAAAAACTTTGCGGGCGTTTTGCTCACCCCAAAACAAGGACAAAGTGACAGATTAATATGTGTCTGCAAATTCTTCGTTTTTGGGACATTAAATTTAAAGAAATTGTAGAGTAGATGGTGATCTGTTGCCATGAAGACTGCGTTACACTTGTCATTCGTGTATATTTGTAGCTAGTCAGTCTTCAACGTTTAAAAAATGTTATAAAATACTTTGAAAAACTTTGGGCGTGCGTGTTCCTTACACCAAAACAAGGACAAAGTGACAGATTAATATGTGTCTGCAAATAGTTAGTCTTCAACGTTTAACGTGTGTAGTATTGAGTTAACAGAGAAATATTCTGTTTAATAATGGTAGGATATTCATATCGTGAGATATGATTTTTTTTTTTTAATTTGCTGACATATGTCTATATAGCACTTTTTGCTTATTTTGATGTGAGGAAGACGCCCCCAAAGTTTTTCAAAGTATTTTATACATCCTGTATGTAAAGCGACTTATATAAATAGAGGCACATGATCTGAAAATCGCTATATTAATTTCTTTGTCTATGCTGATTTTTAAATATGGCCGCGCGAATGGTAATGAACGTAAAGCTGGACAGCTGTATCAGAACGCGTTCCCAGGTCGAATCTTGCCGAGTCATCAAACTTTTGCAGCTGTTTATCGTCCTTGTTTTGGTATGATGACCCCCCAACACACACATATACATCAAATTTCGTAAATGTGTTTTTGATACACCCTATATTTATAGTAAATGATCTATTTTAAATTTGTCAGGAGTCAGGGCGACAAGTGTAATTAATACGGTTTGATTAATAAATAAGTTGTATCCATAAAAATAACGGATAAACAGAAATATATATTAACACACACACACACACACACACACACACACACACACACACATATATATATATATATATATATAAATATATATATATATATATATATATATTCTCTTTGTATTATTTTTTTAACCCTCGATCTGTTTGGCTTTCCTAACATATTTATTTTAGTGCAATCTTCCTCTCCTCAGAAAAGACTCTCTAACCCACATGTATTGCCTTGGTGTCTACGTCAAGGACCATCTCCCTCTGTCTAGAGAGATGTCACTCGAATCGCCGGACCATTCGTACATGTGTCTCCGGCTATCTCTTCTCAATGCTGTAAGCTATCTCTTCTTCCTCTATCGCTCTCCATCATCTCAGGACTGTGGAATACTTGATGTCATTTCTGACAGCATAGACAAGGCTCTCTCTCTCCATCCGTTCGCTCACATATTTGTGTTTGGCGATTTTAACGCCCATCACAAAAAGTGGCTTAAGAATGCTACTACTGACCTCACAGGCATTCATACTCTTATCTTTTCGGTTTCTTAATACCTCACGCAGATAGTTGACTTCCCATGCGTTTTGCCATAGATTCCCAAGTTGGCATCTACGCGGATGACACCACAATTTACTCCTGCCTCAAAAACAAACCTCGTGTCGGTGACAAAATTAACTTGGCAGTTCGTCTCGAAAAGCACCCCCAATCGGTTGTGAACTGGGGCAGGAATTGGCTGGTTAACTTTAAGGCCTGAAAAACTAAACTGCTCTCTATTAAGCATCCTTCCCTGCATCCTATTAGAATTTCTGAAGCCAAATTCTCGAGAGCTCCTCTACGGCTGCTCGGTCTCACCTGAGATGGAAAAAATACATTGAGTCAATTGCTTCATCCACCGCAAGGAAAGTTGTCTACATCTGCCGCGCCAGGAATTTTTTCTCCCCGGAATCGATCCTTCAAATCGACAAATCAACCATTCGCCCTTGCATGGAGTATTGCTGCCATATATGGTCTGGTGCCCCTTCCGTTTCCCTCGGGGTTCTTGATAAGATCCAGAGACGGGTATGCAACGTAATTAGCCCTGATCTGTCATCTCCTCTGCAGTCGCTCTCTCACAGATGCGCCGCCGCCTCTCTCTGTCTTTTTTACAAATACTTTCACGGTAATTGCTCCAGACTTCATGAATTCAAGCGTCCTACCAGGCTGGCATCCCGCTCCCACACTTTCACTGTTGAAACTGTTAATTGTAGCAGTTTCTTCTACTCCAATAGCTTCATATCTCGCACCTCTCGCTTGTGGAAGTCCCTTCCTTATTCCTGTTTCCCTGACAAATATAATCTCCAACTATTCAAATGCACCGTCAATCGACATCTCCAGTTGCCTTGATTTATCCACTATCCGTCTCACATCCTATCACTCCTATTCTGCTCTCACTCCAAATGTTCCGTAACCCCTTGCGTGCTAGTGACTTCCAGCCTTCCTTGGAGTGAAAACCTTAATATATATATATATATATATATATATATATATATATATATATATTATATATATATATATATATATATATGTGCATATATATATATATATATATATATATATATATATATATATATATATATATATACATATATTATTTTCTATGTTGGCCATATAGAGAGATGAATTATATATATTTTTAATAATGTCAGTGGTTTCTAAACAAAGATATAATCTAAATCTTATTTAGACATTAACATTATTTATTATTATTTATCTTATATCATTTATATATAAGCCATTGATATTGTTATTAAATATATATAATAATTCATCTCTCTACATGGCCAACATAGAAAATAAAATATTTAGCACCTCCAAGAAACCCTCCATCTACCTAAGATATGTAGATGACATCCTTATATATATATATATATATATATATATATATATATATATATATATATATATATATATATATGTGTGTATATAAGACATGTTTCAGTGAATAATTTAGCTTTTTGTGTGATTATTAAAAGAGAGGAAAACATCCGGTTGATACATATTGGATTTATTTCCGATAAGTTTCGAAATAGCAAAATGTCATCATCTGGTTATTGTTAATATTGTTAATTACACGATAAGTATTGCAGGGTTCATTGTTGGGAAGGACAAAAACTGTTGTGGTCATCTGAAAATTAAATCTCTTATATGTGGAGGGAGGAGTGCTGAGTCAAGCGTGACTACGGACACCGTGTAAGGGGAGTTAACTAGGTGGTGTGGAGAGATTTTACGAAATGTATAGTAGAAACATACAAAGAAATATAAAGGACTAATATGAAAAAGAACTATATATATATATATATATATATATATATATATATATATATATATATATATATATATATATATAGTAAAATGAATGGAGCACTTTGGCTGATTGGCATTTGTTTACATTTGTAAAAACAATAAGCTACATTTAGTTGTGTAACTCTACCGAATGAAGATAGCTCTGGCTGACACCAAATTAGTTGTGTTTCAATCCTGGCTTGAGGCATTCGGATGTCTAGTCGCACTGACGAGCTGTGATACAGCGACACAGTACTGTCTGTTAATGACACATATATATATATATATATATATATATATATATATATATATATATATATATATATACACGAGGTTCATTCAATAAATAAGGTGAATTTTCCGGTATAAGAAATTCTAATACAGATAGAAGCTTACTCGTTTTCATTTGTTTTTTGTTTTACTTCTTTTTCATATGGATTTAATTTCTTTTGCAGATTAAAAAAAACTTTGAGAGTTTTGGTGATTAACAAAGAAGGCCGACCAAGAAGCATGCTCCAGGATTGAACAGCGGTCAGTTATCAGGTTTTTGATTGCTGAAGCGTGCAAACCAGGCTTTCACCTGTTTGGTGCCTTGAAAGCGTTCACGAGAGGTACGAAGTTTAAAAGTGACGATTAAGTCCAAAGTGTTGTGAGCGACTGGCTGAGACATCAGTCCAAAGTTTTTTACGTTGAGGGAATACGGAAGCTTGTGCACAGATGGGAAAAGTGTGTGACAGTGCTGGGAGACTACGTTGAAAAATTAAAAAAATGTAAGCTTCTATCTGTATTAGAAGTCCCTTTACCGAAAAATTCACCTTAATTATTGAAAATACACTAGTACATATATATATATATATATATATATATATATATATATATATATATATATATATATATAAAAGTGGACATGGAAGTCAGCACCTAGAGGCGACAGTCTGTTTCATGCTAGTGCATGACGATTGCACTAGCATGAAACAGACTGTCGCCTCTAAGTGCTGACTTCCATGTCCACTTTTATATTTACACACGCTCTATCTCTGATATTGAGCACTTTATCCCATAAATATAGCACACTTTAAGACTATATTTCTTCATATATATATATATATATATATATATATATTTATTTATATATATATATATATATATATATATATATATATATATATATATATATATATATATATATATATATATATATATATATATATATATATAGTGTGTGTGTGTGTGTGTGTGTGTGTGTGTGTGGATGCACTGTGGAGTAGTGGGTAGAGCTACGATTGAGGAATCGGAGAGCTGAGTTCGAATTTCAGTCGAACCAATTACATTCATTTACGTACTAATACCCTTCTTCTTCCCTCAAGATATTGATAAATAGCAGGACAGCCTTGGATGGCAGCTGGTCTAGGAGAAAGACAACTCTGAATTCAAAGCCTGCGGATGGTTGTTTTGGGACCTTGTGGCACGTATTAGACTAGGACTCTGTCGGTTCCTAGGAACTTTACTGCTTGAGCCTTCATACGTCGAATACGGCGGGAGAGTCCACCATACATACATACATACATACATACATACATACATATATATATATATATATATATATATATATATATATATATATATATATACTCAAATTATAACCTCCATCTGCATATTTTAACAACTTTCTTTCTTTATCCCGTTTGTTTGTTCATCCATTCTTTCTTTACTTTCTTTTCTTCTCTTCCTTCTACGCCCATCACCTAACCGGTTCCACCCTACTTCCTTCCTTTTTTTAGCGATTCACCCAAATTTTTTCATTTTCATGTCAGAATATATTTGATTGACTTGTTAACAAGATCACTTGTTGGTAATCGTTTGATGACGCATGCACAAACAGGTTCATAAGCTTGGTGAGAAGACAGACATCCACTGACAGTGAAAGGAAACGCTCTCAATGCGTAAAGGAGAAAAAACGGATTGAAATCCGCCGGCTCCGTAGAGGCGTGACAAAACACAAACATCACAGGAGGTGGGCAAACTCTTTCGATGTCCCCATTGGTCGACTATTGATTCCTGAAAGGAAGCTCATCGATACATCAAGGTTTGGTAATCGGGGAGAGCATTACGTGCATTGTGGGATAGATGTGATAAAAGGAAATAGAAAGGCTTATGGACGTGTGAATCGTGCACATTCTGTCAGAGAATATAAAGCTGTTTGTTTGTTACATGGCAATGAGATGTTTAAACGGAAAGAAATCGAAGGATTGTGCTGGAGATGTTGGTCGCCAGGAAGGATTTGAGGGTTTTTTGTTTCGGTGTTTAGTATCCGGAATGGGGAAGAAGAATGAAAGGGTAGCAAGAAGGCTGATAAAAAGAAAACTTAAAAAGAAAGTAACAAGTAAATGCATGAAAAAATACAAAAAAGGAAGGAATGTGGAATGTGGAGGAATGTCCCTATGGAGAAATATTGGCTAGTTCCAAGAACGTTTCCATAGTTTTCCATAAATTACTAGATTACAATCGGTAGAGAAAAATAAAAATAAAATCTGAATATAACAAAATTATAAGTAGAATAAGAATAACCAATTAAATAAAATAAAGAATGAATGACAGAAAGTGGGAAAGAGATAAAATGAAAAATTGTATGTAGATAGAAAATAGAAGATGAGAGAGAAAATGTAAGGAGAACGAAATAGAAAAAAGAACGCAGGGAAAAGTAAGAAAAAATTTATAACGAAAGTCGAAATGAATGAAACATCGAATAAAATGCCGAAGAAAGAAGGATGAAGAAAACTTGGGTTAAGTAATGAGAAAAAAATAAGTACTAAATGAAAAATAATATGAAAAAATAAGAAAACAATGTTGACGTGGAATAAGGCATGAAAAATTAAAAAGACAAGTAAAGGAAAATAAAATTTGAAAAAATAAAATGAATGAATCATAGAAGAAAACAAAGAGAAAAAATCGAATAAAAACAATGAATAAAAATATTTTTAAAAAAAATAAAAGAATGAATAAAAATATTTTTAAAAATAATAAAAGAATGAATAAAAATATTATTAAAAAATAAAAGAATGAATAAAAATATTTTTAAAAAAATAAAAGAATGGATGAAAATATTTTTAAAAACATAAAATAATGGATGAAAATATTTAAAAAAAATAAAAGAATGGATAAAAATATTTTTAAAAAATAAAAGAATGGATAAAAATATGTTTAAAAAATAAAAGAATGAATAAAAATATTTAAAAAATTAAAAGAATGAATAAAAATATTTTTAAAAAAATAAAAGAATGAATAAAAATATTTAAAAAAATAAAAGAATGAATAAAAATATTTTAAGAAAATAAAAGAATGAATAAAAATATTTAAAAAAATAACAGAATGAATAAAACTATTTAAAAAAAAAAGAATGAATAAAAAGATTTTTAAAAAAATTAAAGAATGAATAAAAATATTTAACAGAAATAAAAGATGAATGAAAATATTTAAAAAAATGATGAATAAAATATTTATAAAAAAATAATGAATAAAAATATTTAAAAAAAAAAGAATGAATTAAAATATTTTTAAAAAAATTAAAAGAATGAATAAAAATATTTTCAAAAAAATAAAAGATTGGATAAAAATATTTAAAAAAATAAAAGAATGAATAAAATATTTAAAAAAACAATGAATAAAAATATTTTAAAAAATAAAAGAATCAATGAAAATATTTAAAAAAAGAATGAATAAAAATATTTAAAAAAAGAATGAATAAAAATATTTAAAAAAAATAAAAGAATGAATGAAAATATTTAAAAAAATAAAAGAATGAATAAGAATATTTAAAAATAAAATAAAAGAATGAATGAAAATATTTAAAAAACAAAAGAATGAATAAAAATATAAATCTAATCAAGAAATGAATGAAAAGAATGAAAAGAAAAGAGAAAATGGGAAAAGAAAAAAGAAATTAAAGTGAATTAAATAAAAGAATACATAAAAGAAAATCACCCTGACTCTTGTTTAGAAATAAACAGTGGGTGAGCAACAATATAAAATATTCATAAAAAAGAAAAAAATGAGAAAAGAATACGAATGAAAAAGGAAAATAAATGTGATCGATGGATTTGTTATTTACGGCTTATCAACCTTTTGCCGGTTACTTAAACTAGAAACAGAATTTCAGTTGTATAATTCATTTGTATGAATGAATATTCCATATGTTTTTTTTTAGACTGACAATATTTTTTCCAGAAACAAGTCATACCATTTATCTCATAATTGTGAGTGGAGGAGGATATCGAATCATACATTTCCCATCGATAGTCGCATGTAAGTGAATGTAACGAACCCGACTAGAAATCGAACACGGCTCTCCGAATTCTCATTATACACACCAATCCAATACACCATCCACACATAATAAGACGCTGAAAAGGGAAGGAATGTAAATAATAGAAAAATAATGTAAAAAGAAGATGAAACTAAGGAAAATATTTTTAATGAAAAATGGAAGGTAACATATATAAAAAAAAAATTGATATAAACTTTATAAAAAATTCGTTATTATTAAAGAAGGCAAATCAATCGATGAAAAAAATCCCATTTTTAAAATATGGCGCTATTTGAATTCAAATTTTCAATATCGAAGACATGAATACCTGAATTTTTCATTGATTGAATGATTGAGTCGTTTTCTACGGCTTATCAAACCTTTCCAATTATGGTGATATTCTAAGCGTAGTTTAGTTGTGGCCCAAGACCAAAAGTATAGCGCACGAGTGAGGATCAAACTATTTATTCAGTCGCAATTGATGATATCTATACAAGCTTGTTAACCATTACACTAGCTTGAAGTGTCCATCCCTTTTCAGGTTACGTGAAGACAAAAATATTTTAAATTGTCAATTTACATATATATATATATATATATATATATATATATATATATATATATATATATATATATATATATGGTTTAATGATATAAGTCTTAGAAATTAACCCAGATTTGTGGGGAGAAAAGGGTGGATGATTTTTCCCCTTCGGGTATTTGCAAGTAAGTGAATATAAGGAACCCAGTGCGAATTGGAACTCGGCTCTCCGACTAAAAATATCGATCCATTATGCCACATGCATATCCAAACTTAGAGCACCTGTTGTTCCCAAGTGGGCACCCTTGTAGCTACTGACCAAACTCAATGTTGCTTCGATTCTGTGACCGTACAGGAAACGGTGTTTCAACCTGATCTGGGCTTAAGTGGTATTCTTCAGTATTTCCGTTATCATAATTACTTTTTGAATGTGTGGATTAAAGAAATTCATATTACATTTGATATGAATTCTATATACTCAATTTCAGTTTTACCCTCGTTCCAAGAATATGTCGTTTAGAACCTGGAAATCCTCGTATTTGTACGGCTCAAGAGCCATGCCTTAGTCACTTTGGAGATGTTAAAATTGTCAAATTTTAGATGTGTAATTTTACATTAAATTGCTAATTTTTTTTTGTTTTATTGGCTTTTTTATTTCAGATTTATTTTTACATTTGTAAAGATTCCAGTAATGTTTTTACTCAGTTTGTTTTCTAATCCATATCGTTTCATATTTCGATATGCTACTGGAGCCATATTAAGACGATGCCACATTTTTTTCAAACATTAAACATTTCTTTCTTAAAGCTCCTATTTTAGATGGAAACTTTACTTATTCAATCACATGCCATTGAAATTAATAATAATTCATATTGTATTAAATATTGTATCTTTCAGAGACATTTCTTAATTTCTGTATTGTTAATTACAATGCTTTATTTCTCATTATCTCTGGTTCCCTTCTGCAAGGATCTTGGATGCAATATATGCTCATATTGTAATTTTGAGATGGCCTGTCTTTATTTTAGAAGTAGTTATATCTGCCGATCATATGCTTTTTGCTTTTGTTATTACCATAACGTTTTGGGCTATCCATTTTATAATTTCACTTAGGTTTACAGTCTGTTTTGTAGATGCTATAGCCCTTTTGTGGAGATTGTGCCCACCGGAAATTAAAAAGAAATAACGAGGAGAGATCTATTGATTTGATTGACTCATTATTTAAGGCTTATCAACCCTTTGCAGGTTAAATAAAATATATTTTCCAATGTAATTATTTTTGCATAATAATGATGCAGTGATAGAAGTCTTACTGATTAACCCATAGCCGGAGGTATTTACTCGTAAGCGAAGATAACGAACCCAACTCCGATTAACAATGTCGATCCATTAACTATTACACTGCCCAAACTCGACGTTGCTTAACTTCGGTGAACGCGTTGTCAAAATATCACAGGCGACTAAAAACAATTCTAAAAAATTATTGTTGCTTATTCATTTGCTCCAACTTTGGAAAAATGAGTAAGGCGAATACTTACCCCGTCGTTGTGTCATCCTGGGGGTGGGTTTAATACTAGCTGGACGAACGGCTCCTCTTTTAGGAAGCTTCAACTTATCCCTCCTGCCAGCTTGGTTAAGAAATCTTATAAATCACACTCCCAGCCATACTCGTCCCAAACCGAAATATTTCTGTCGAAAGTGATTCCGTGTAGATATGAGTGTAATCACAAGTGCTTCGAGTTGTCACGATCAGTTAAAGAATCCTTCACACGCTTCCATCTTGTTTCATGAGCGTCATCATATATTTAATAAAAAAATATCAACCAATACCAAAGCTCGTAATACTATGAAAATGGTTATGAGGCTAGCGGTGGGATACGAATGAAAGTAGGAGGTGAGATAAAGACTGACGCTAAACTAGAATAAGTTATGGTTTTAATGTTTAGGGAAGGGTAAGTGTGTAGCAATTATTTTTTAAAAACTTTCTGAATAAAAAATTTCTCCATAAATTTGGAACATTGAAAATTATGGTAATTTGGCTATGAAGAAATAGCACAGTATATCTTAGTAGTAAATTCTATAATTAAAAGAATTACAGAATATCTCTGTATTGCTGAGATGAGGTATTATGTACACTATTTACATTATTCGGACTATTGTCCTCATCTTTGTCGACATATTTATTACAACGTTTCGGCCTTTCAGTGTCAGTCTATATTTCTGAGATGAGGTATTATGTACACTATTTACATTATTCGGACTATTGTCCTCATCTTTGTCGCCATATTTATTACAACGTTTCGGCCCTTCAGTATCTGTCTATATTTCTGAGATGAGCTATTACGTACACTATTTATATTATTCGGCCTTTTGTCCTCATCTTTGTTGCCATATTTATTACAACGTTTCGGCCGTTTTACGCTCCGATCTTCTCCAGCTGGTTGGAATATCAAACTGAACCCTTCGTTTCGCTCACTGGGGTAGACTTTTCTAGTTCCACGTGCCATGCTTTAAAGGATGTCGGTTATTAATTATCTTCTGTTAATTCCGCTCTCCAAGTTCTCCACCGCCTTAACCAGGTATTGAACTCACGCAAATTCAGTGACAGAACCCAAAGTCTAATTCACATTGCATCAGTTCTTATGCCTGCTGCTAATAAAGTTGGTACGACTTGTTGTTTCATCACTAGAATCGATCTTTCCCATTTATAAATCTCTACTATTTGTCCTCTATTGGCTATATTGCCGACATATCTATTCTACTGTTCCTGCTATATATCTACAGATTCTTGACAAAATCCAAAGAAGGATTTATTATGTTTTCGATGTTGACATAGCATCTCAACTTCAGTCACCTCCCCACCACTTCTGACTTTTCTATAAATATTTTCAAAACAATTCTTTTAATTCCATTGTACCGCTAATGCATGAAAAGAATCGTACTCCTAATTTGGCTATTAAGTCTAACTATTTACTGTTGAATTATGTCGACCTAACCGTAACTACTTCTCTAATAGTTTTTTTTTTTATCTCGCACTTCTCGCCTGTGAAATTCTTCTTCAGTCTCTGGCTTCCTTGTTACCTACGTTCGGCAATATTTTGAATGCAAAGTCAATCGCCAACTCCTGTCTTTCTGAATCATGTTCTTCCATTGTCCTTTCTTCTCACTGAAATCTTCTCATTCACTTCCATTCCAAGAAACCCATCACTTCCCACTGACATTGTCACGTTCCTTGCTTAACAGAAAGCGAAATGAAAACGGATGTATCAAACTAAATGGATAGAAAAGAAAGATACAAAAAAATGGAAGTTAAATTGTCTAAACAAACCCGCTTTGATAAAAATAAACCTGTGTAACTTTAACTTCTATTGGCAGTTAAAATGATTTGATGGACTCAGCAGGAATATAGAAATAAAATCATGAATGCCATAGATATATTGAGATCATATTAAATTATTAGTAAAATAAAAACACATTACTATAACATTTTACAGTTATATGTTTATGACCGCAAAAGCAAGTCAGAGTTACACGCCCTTTTTTGTCCTCATTTTAATTAAGTGCCATCAAAAACTGTTTTGTAAACTCAGTTTAAAGCAGTTTTTTAATTGGTTAAATCTACTCATTCCTGAAAATTCTAAAATCAACCTAGATTTATTTCAATTGAAAGGAAAAAATTGCAATGAATAAAAGTGACGATCCATAAATTTGTATAACCATAATGCTTCACGAATTCCATTCTTTTATTATCGGGAAATTGCCATGAGTTCTTCTGAAAGATAGCTGACGTTCACTCGTTGCCTTTTCGACTGTATGAATTCAAGGCAATCCTTCTTCTAGACGCCATTCATCCCCTAGGCGATAATCAGCATGCATTTAGTCAGTATGAAATTTTATATATACACGTGCCAAACATCACGAATAAAAGAAGGTATTTGGAACGCGTGTTATCAATATTTTACAGCAACGTTTCCATCCACTCCTATACACACAAATGGCCTCGAAATGTAACCATCTACATCGAGGAGCCACCGGGCCTTGTAAATGTTGAACCTCTCCGTGAAAAAAATATATAACAATGTATACTGTGCAATTACTTGGTAAATCATATGTTACGTTAAACAAGCAAACAAAAAAAAGTCAAGCAAGTAAAAGATGAATGGGTTAACGTGTGTATAAACAGAGATACCCCAAGCCATAAATACAGGAGGAATTCATAATATAGTAAAAGAAATAGAACAGAAAACGTGCTCTTCGATAGGAGGAATAAAATCTAAAGAGGAAGTGTTCATAATAAAAGACGTAAAATAGTCGAGAGATAAAAGCAAAATGTTTTGGAGAGCTTTTCCATGGCAACGGAGGAGAGAGACTTCGAACCATATCCACACTGGAAATAAACTATATTATTAAATTCTGTGTTAAGACATACATTGATTTAAAATAACATGATCAACCTTGAATAAGGAATACAGATTCTGTCAGCCACATCCTATTTTAGGATCGTAAGTTAAAAATTTAAAGAAGCCTAGTTTACCTCTCAACGCTGCTTTTTAACAAATAGCCAAGCGAATAAGAAATAGATTCCTACCTTCCTTAGTTTGAGTTTAAACTCAGCTTTCTACACATCGGTTCCCTGTATATCCTATATGGTAAACCAAATGATAAATTAAATATAATACTTTAGAAATACCGGAAGACTTTAATATATCTACCTTCACATCGATAATAAATTAAACAATTAGCATGATGGGCTACTTATTAGAATTCTTCCGGAGCAGGAATTGGTTGGTTACTTTAATGCCTCTAAAACAAAATTGATCTCCATTACTTACCACAGGGAACAATCCCTGCCTCCCATTAGAATATCTGATGATCAACTCCACGAGAGCACCTCTTTGCCACTGCAAGGTCTCACATGGACTGCTGACCTGAGATGGAACAATTACATTGACTCAATAGCTTCATCCACCATAAGGAATGTTGGTTCCCTGTGTCGCGCCAAAAGGTTTTTCTCACCTGAGTGCATCCTTCAAATCTATAAATCAACCATTCGGCCTTGCATGGAATACTGCTGCCATATATGGTCTGGTGCTCCCGATGTTCGTCTCAAGGTCCTCGACAAGATCCAGAGACGGATAAGCAATGTGGGTGATCCTGATCTGGCTTCTTGTATTCAGTCGCTCTCTCACAGACGTGCCGTCGCCTCCCTCTGTCTTTTCTACAAATACTTTCACTGTAACTGCACCGACGAGCTACTATCGCTAGTAGCCAGATTGCATGAATTTACGCGTGCAACTAGGCTGGCATCACGGTCCCATACTTTTAATGTAGAAACAGTTAAATGCAGCCGTCTCTTCCACTCCAATAGCTTCATGTCTCGCACCTCCCGTCTGTGGAATTCCCTTCCTAATACTTGTTTCCCTGATAGCTATAATCTAAAACTATTCAAATGTAATGTCAATTGACATCTGCAGATACCCTTCTCTTCATCCTTTCCTCCATCACACTTCTTTACTCTCGCTTCCACTCTGTAACCACCTGCGTGATAGTGGCCTCCCGCCTTGCTTGGGGTGAAATGATTAAAAAAAAGTGAATACATAGTACAGAGTTGCCCCAAAATGATTGTCACTCCTTATATAATATAATTTCCAATGATGTTGGGTACTATGAAGGAGAGAATTCCACATGAATGACACCAGAATACCCGTCAGTCGAAAGACGCCGTTCGGAGAGCCTTTCCAACAATCCACAAAGCACAATGTTGTAAAATATCACACAAGACATGGCGCAGCATCATTTTGTGCCACGGAAATGATGTTGTTCATACAGAGCTTCTGTTCACATTACTTTTTGGTAGAGGAGACAAGACGTTCGGGTCAGCCTGTAGCATTAAACTGAAAAAATATACATTATTCAGACTATTGTCCTCATCTATATCGCCATATTTATTACAACGTTTCGGCCTTTCAGTATTTGTCTATATTTCTGAGATGAGGTATTATGTACACTATTTACATTATTCGGACTATTGTCCTCATCTTTGTCGCCATATTTATTACAACGTTTCGGCCTTTCAGTATCTGTCTATATTTCTGAGATGAGGTATTATGTACACTATTTACATTATTCGTACTATTGTCCTCATCTTTGTCGCTATATTTATTACAACGTTTTGGCCTTTCAGTATCTGTCTATATTTCTGAGATGAGGTATTATGTACACTATTTACATTATACGGACTATTGTTCTCATCTTTGTCGCCATATTTATTACAACGTTTCGGCCTTTCAGTATCTGTCTATATTTCTGAGATGAGGTATTATGTACACTATTTACATTATTCGGACTATTGTCCTCATCTTTGTCGCCATATTTATTACAACGTTTCGGCCTTTCAGTATCTGTCTATATTTCTGAGATGAGGTATTATGTACACTATTTACATTATTCCGACTATTGTCCTCATCTTTGTCGCCATAGTTATTACAACGTTTCGGTCCTTCAGTATCTGTCTATATTTCTGAGATGTGGTATTATGTACACTATTTACTTCTTCAGGTGGTAGTAATGTCGAACTGAACCCTCTATTTCGCTCACTGGGTTAAACTGTTCTAGTTCCACGTGGCATGTTTAATGGATGTCAGTTTTCAGTTATCTCCTGTTAATTTTTCCCTCTGAAAGTTCTCCACTGCCGTATTGAACTCACACTCTTTGGGTCCTGTCACTGGATCTAACCAACGCCTTTATCCCCTGTGTCATGTGTCCTTAAAGGCCGGAGCGTACAAAGGCCGTAATGTTATAATAAATATGGCGACAAAGTTGAGGACAATAGTCTGAATAATGTAAATAATGTACATTATACCTTATCTCAGAAATATGGACAGATATTGAAAATATGTATATATATATATATGAATTAAGACAAAAGCAAAACGTAGACGACGAGTTTCGTCTTCTGTAGGAATTTATCAAGGCAAATGCAAGGATTTTTTTTACAAGATATACAATTGTAAATTTTAATAAATACTCATCAGTTTAGCTAAAAAGTTCAGGCATACTAATGATATAATTTAGTCTAATAAACGAAAGTAAGTGATTCTCTTGAAGTTTATTTTAATCCAAATTGGTATTTAAATTATTTTAGTTTAATATTATGTGCTGTAAATTTGGAATAACATGATTTAATTTTTAACATTTTTTAGTAATGTATGTTAGTTTGAAAATGTCATTCTCACAGGAATGGATATATTCAAATATTTTCGGGTGGCAGATTTATATTTTGTTACAATTCGATAGCGACATTCTGAAGAATTTTCCTTTCAAATAAGTTGCTAACTCTTTTAATCATTGTAGCATTATTAAGATCAAAGCTGTAGATGAATTTATTCCTATGTATAACTCCACAAATATGATCTAAAGTATACTACAACTGCACAAGATCGCAAGCTGCACACCTTCCTTGAGTCAGGAGAGTAGAAGTTGCTATAAATGATGAGTACTTTAAATACTTTGGAGTAAAAAAAAAAAATCTTGCCTAACGTAGGATTAAGATCAGCTGGTTGTATAGGTTAAAGAAATCCTGTGGTTAATTAATTTTCAATCCGCATGCAGGCGGTGTGTTTCCAGTAAATATTCTGGAATATTCTAATATTTGACAGAAATAAATGCTCTATGTTCTTACAGGACCTCTTGCAAAATACAAAACAAATATTTATTGCTATGGAGAGTGTGGGTCCTTGAAAGACGCTGTTTCATTTGGACAGTTTCAAGAACCACCACTTTAGGAAAATACTCCCGAGAGGGTACTTTCCCGATCACTATAATGTTAACCCCTTAGGGTCTAGAGCGAACTTTTCCTACAAATCTTCATTATTTTCACTTCTTATGATGTCCAAGTCGGAATTAAGGCCACATTACGTTGAAACACTGGTGCCGGGACGATCAGTACAGTTAAGCAACGTCTAACCTGGTCAGTACCTAGATGGGTGACCGCTTGGGAATGCCGGGTGCTGTAAGCTTGGATGTGTGGGTGGTGTAATGGATAATGTCTCGAACTTTTTAATCGCAGAGCTAAGTTCCAGTTCTAGTTGAGTTCTTTATATTCAGTTATGTGAAAATAACCTTGATACCTTGTATCACTAAAACTATCATTATCTAGAAAAATGATTACAAATATTTAGATCTCTTAATAAAATAGCCCACAGAGGTTGATAATCAAAATTTTCATTCTGCTTTCATAAAACAACGGTTCTAGTATTTCTCTAGCTTTAGTGGCTCTTTTGCATTAATTGAAAAATGAATAAAAGTTATTGGCGGTTTGATCCTTAGAAAAAACTCCTTATGTCTACCTTAGATCTTAGAGAAAGCAATTAAAAAGAAAATTCATAAAAGTTTCTTTTCAAAGTTCTACGCAGGGAAACCTGTCTGGTAAAATCTATATCCGTATTTTGAGGAATGCCTCAAGTGTAGTTAGCTGGTAAAATGCGACTGAAACATTTATGAAAAAATATAAAAGGCGACGAAAATCGATAAATTGAATAATCAATATTCGCATATAATTCGTGACACTGTACATTCTCCCCATTAAGGTCGACGATTGAAGGAAGTCAAGCGAAGAATGAGAAGAAAACGAGAAGAAATTTAAGGAGAAAACGAATAAGGAAAGAAAGAAAGAAAGAATTTTAACAAAGAAAGAGTAGGTAAAAAATGAAGAAATATATGCGATTGAAAAAGAAAGAATGAAAAAGAAATAACACTTAAAAATGTAAAAAAAAATGGATGCAAAAGCGATAGAAAAAAGGAAAAGAAAACCATAATATAAAGTGAAAGAAAGCAAGAAAGAAAGAAAGAAAGAAAGAAGAAAGAAAGAAAGAAAGAAAGAAAGAAAGAAAGAAACAGAAAGAAAGAAAAAAGAAAGGAAGACGGAGGAGGTAAAAGTGAAACAAAGAAAAAAGAAAGAAAAAACAAGGAGGAAAGAATAAAGAAAAGATAAAACGATATAGAAAGAAAGAAAGAAAGAAGCGGGTCAAAAGTCAAGGAAAGAAAACGATAAAACAGATAATATCGCTGAACGAAAGAAAGCAATAAAACTATATTAACGAATGTAACAATGAAAGAAAGACAGAAAAGTCAATGAAATACAAAAATAGGTGTAAGCGAAGAAAAGAACTAAAGCAATAAACTGAAGGTAATAATGAAAGAAATAAAAACAGGCATACAGACAGACAGACAGACAGACAGAAAGAAACAAACAAACAAAGAAAAAGAAAAAAGCAAGAAAGTAAAAAAGAAAGAACGAAAACTATAAAACCAATGAACAGTAAAAGAAAGAAAGACAAAAAGAAAAAAATAAAGAAAAAAGAATGAAAAATAAGGGAAGAAAGAAAAGCAAGAAAGAAAAGCGAAAGGTAAAGAAAGAAAAGATAGAACAATATAATAGAAAAGTAACAGTGAAAGAATGATAGACAGCGATAAAAATAAAATAATATTGCAGGAAAGAAAGAAAGAAAGAAAGAAAGAAAGAAAGAAAGAAAGAAAGAAAGAAAGAAAGAAAGAAAAAAAGAAAGAAAGAAATCTATAAAACGAATGTAACAGTGAAAGAAAAAAGCAAAAAGTAGGCGTAATTGAAAGAAATAAAGAAAGAAAGAAAGAAAAAAGAAAGGAAGGAAGGAAGAAAGAAAGAAAGAAAGAAAGAAAGAAAGAAAAAAAGAAAGGAAGAAAGAAAGAAAGAAAGAAAGAAAGGAAGAAAGAAAGAAAGAAAGAAAGAAAGCGATAAAATGACGATAATATTGAAAGAAAGAAAAGCAGGTAAACAGAGAGAAAGAAAGACGGAACCTAACAAGAGAGAAAGAAAGAAAAAAAAAAAAAGAAGGCAATATTCTAAGAAAGAAGAAAGAGAAATAATACAATGAAGGCAACTAAAAGTAAAATTAATAAAGGAAAAAGGAAACCATGAAAAATGAAAGGAACCGATAAACAAGCAATAAAAATGGAATTGGCAAAAGAGAGAAATCTGGTTGTTTGATTGACTGATTTATAGTTTTTACGGTTTATCAACCTTTTATGGGTCATTTAAAGGCGACATATATAGGCTGTCTTATACGCCGTTTTCCGAGGCTGAGGTGGATAGGACGACGTGGAGCAAGTGAGTAGCCATCGCCACCTAACTCCTCAGATCTGACTCCACCAGACTTGTTATTGTGGAGTCGACAGAAAGATTTTGTTTATCGACTCAAACAAAAAACAGTTACTGAATTAACAGTTTTCTGAAATTAATCTAAAAATGTGAAAAGTGCTTTTTGTGGAAGTGTTGCTTATATGGTTCTGTGTTGTATGAAACATGAAAGCGAGCATTTTGAACAGGTTAACCATAACAAATCCTGTTCTTTTGATGTGACAATATTTATAAATTTTGTGGGGTAATTTAATTTGTTCAATAAAATATAATAACTCTATTTACATTATTCGGACAATTGTCTTCATCCTTGTCGCCATATTTATTACAACGTTTCTGTTTTTCAGTATCTGTCTATATTTCTGAGGTGAGGTATTATGTACACTATTTACATTATTCGGACTATAGTCCTCATCTTTGTCGCCATATTTATTACAACGTTTCGGCCCTTCAGTATCTGTCTATATTTGTGAGATGAGGTATTATGTACACTATTTACATTATTCGGACTATTGTGCTCATCTTTGTTGCCATATTTATTACAACGTTTCGGCCTTTCAGTATCTGTCTATATTTCTGAGATGAGGTATTATGTACACTATTTACATTATTCGGACTATTGTCCTCATCTTTGTCGCCATATTTACTACAACGTTTCGGCCTTTCAATATCTGTCTACATTTCTGAGATGAGGTATAATGTACACCATTTACATTATTCGGACTATTGTCTACATCTTTGTTGTCATATTTATTACAAGGTTTTGGCCTTTCAGTATACGTGTATATTGCTGACATGAGGTATTATGTACACTATTTACATTATTTGGACAATTGTCCCCATCTTTGTCGCCATCTTTATTACAACGTTTCGGATATTCAGTACCTGTCTATATTTCAGAGATAAGGTATTATGTACACTATTTATATTATTCGGACTATTGTTCTCATCTTTGTCGCTATATTTAATACAATGTTTCGGCCTTTCAGTGTCTGTCTATATTTCTGAGATGAGGTATTATGTACACTATTTACATTATTCGGACTATTCTCCTCATCTTTGTCGCCATATTTATTACAATGTTTCGGCCATTCAGTATCTGTCTATATTTCTGAGATGAGGTATTATGTACGGTATTTACATTATTCGGACTATTGTCCTCATCTTTGTTGCCATATTTATTACAACGTTTCGGCTGTTCTACGCTCCGGCCTTCTTCGGGTGGTTGGAATGTCGAACTTAACTCCTTATTTCGCTCGCCGGAGAAGACTGTTCTAGTTCCACGTGCCATGTCTAGTGGATGTCAGTTATCTTCAGTTAATTCAGCTCTTCAAGTTCTCCACCGCCTTAACTAGGTAATGAACTCACACTTTTTGGGTCCTGTCACTGGAACTAACTAACGCCTTTATCCACCGTGCCATGTGTGTTGCGTTAAACATGGCATTAAAGTTGTGCATGATTGTTCGAGCAATGTAAATAGTGTACATACTTCCTCATCTCAGAATTATAGACAAGATATAATAAATAGAAAACGGGCGTTACTTTTGCCTCACACTGCATTTTCCTTTAGAAGAATAATTCCTTTTTTTTTGGCGAGCGGGGGTGTGAATATTGCACAAACAATTTTTTCGAGATGAAGATATTTCCAGATGTAACTCCTACTATTTAAAATATGGCTGGAAGGTTGGGTGAAATGTGAAGAAATGATGATTAAAAGGTGAGGAAATTGAATGTGGGGAAAATTTTTTTAAATTTGGAGAGACAAAATGAATCAGAAGAAATACAGGAAATAAATCAAAGTTAAAAGCGGAAGGTAGAAATATGTAATAGTGAAAAAGAGCAAAAAATATGATAGGGGAAAAAGATTGTAAAAAAAATGAGAAGAAAGATGGGGTGAATTAAATAGAAGAAATAAGAAAAGGACTTAGAATAGCAAAAGCGGAAAATAGTATGTAATAATAAAAATCGCATTGGCATTAATAAAGGGATTAACAAAAGAACAGAAAATATCTGAAGGTGGTGGAGCGAAAAAAAGAAGGGAAAGAAAAATGAGAAAGAAAATTTAGAAGGAAGGAAAATGACTTGATCATTTCATTCATTTTGTACGGTTTATCAACCCTTTACAGGTTATTTACAAGCAGACATTATTATTAGACTATACGAAGTTTTATTTTCTTTCTTTGAGATACAAGCTTATCTGAGTGACAAGTTTTTTTTTAATTAATTATTTCATAGCTGGGGGAGAAGAGGAGGGGGATTGATAACTTTTCGAAGGTGAATATAACGAACACAATTAGAGATGAAACTCGGCTCCCAGATTAACAATTCCGAGCCATTATCACTTACGTACCTCGGACATGCAGGCTTACAGAACCTGGTATCCACAAGCGGACACTCATTTTGGTACTAACCAGGCCCGACGTTGCTTAACGGTGTTTAGAAAAAAATTAAGAAAATAGGAAAAAATAAAAATAAATGACAAATTTCCTCACTAATACTCCTCCTCCTCTCATTGTTTGGAATATAAATATAGAATGAGGTGGATGGAGAGAAAGAGAGAGGGGGATAGAGAGAGGGGGCTAGAGAGAGGGGGTATAGCCGAGAAAGATGGGAAAGGGGAGAGAGAAAGAGAGAGCGAGTGAGTGAGGGGAGAGATGGAGGGGGGCGTTAAAGAGAGGGAGAGGAAGGGATAGAGTGGGGAGAGAGGAGGAGGAATTGAGAGGGGGAGAGGGAGGGATGCAAAGAGAGGGAAGAGAGAGGAGAGAGAGGAGAGAAAGGTGGAGGGATACAACAGGGAAAGATAGGGAGAGAGAGAGAGGGGGAAAGGGGAGCGGAGGGAGAGCGAGTGAGAGAGAGAAGAGCGTTAGAGAGAGGGAGAGGAAGGGATAGAGTGGGTGAGAGGAGGAGGAACTGAGAGAGGGGAGAGCGGGATTCAACGAGAGGAGAGAGAGAGGAGAGAGTGGGGGGATATATCCGGGAAAGATAGAGAGAGATAGAGAGAGGGAAAAGGGAGAGAAAGGGAGAGCGAATGAGGAGAGAGATGGAGGGAGAGGTTGAGAGAGAGGAGAGCGTTAGAGAGAGGGAGAGGAAAGGATAGTGCGGGGAGAAAGGAGGAGGGATTGAGACTGAGGAGAGACAGGTATGTAAAAAGAAGGGAGAGAGAGGAGAGAGAAGGGGAGGGATATTGCCGGGAAAGATAGAGAGAGATAGAGAGAGAGAGAGAGTGAGGGGAGAGATGGAGGGAGAGGGTGAGAGAGAGGAGAGCGTTAGAGGTAGGGAGAGGAAGGGATAGAGTGGGGAGAGAAAAAGAGGGATTGATAGGGGGAGAGGGAGAGATGCAAAGTAGATGCAATAGAGGGAGAGAGAGAGGGAGGAGAGAGAGAGGGAGAGATTGTGTGTTAGATAAAAAAAAGAAAAGGCGGAAATGAAAACTGAGATAAAATGGCGCAGATAAGGAGATGAAAAACGAAGAAAGATCACAAAATGTACATAAACATTTAGAGGAAGAGAATTTTTTTAAAATAAATTGATTAAATGATTTCTTCCGGCCTATCAAACTTTACATTATGTTTAAAGCCAGAAAATATTTTTAGGTTAATATTCTAATAATGATTTACTGATACAAGTGTTAGTAATTAATCCATAGCTGGGGGAGAAGAAGTGGATTCATGGTATTTTTGTATGCTAAAATAACACTCCCGCTTTCTAATTCTCAGCCATTACACCACCCGTACATCCACGCTTACAGAAACCGAACCGTCAACCATCTAGGTACAGACCAGTGTCGACGTTGCTTAACTTCAGTGATTGTATGAGGAACAATGATTCAATCGCTGGTATCGCTGAAGGCTCCAGAATGAATGAGAGAAAGGAAAGAAGAGCAAGGAGGAAAAGCAATGACGAAGAAGAAGAAAAAGAAGGGAAGAGAGAAAGAGAAGAACATTTCCAGAGGTCAAAGAAAGACAGGATAACGACGAAGAAAAGAAAGTAAGGAGATAGATATGTAGATGCAAAGAAAAAAGAAAGGAAAAGAATGAGAAGGTAAAAAAGAGGAAAGATAAAAAAAGAAGAGACGCAAGAGAAGAAGTAAAAAAAAATGAAGATTAGAAAATGAAGAAGGGTTTGAAGAGAACACAGGAAAGGAGAAAGGGAAATTGAGGGACTTTGTAAAAGGAAGGAAAAACAGAAACAAAAATAAAATAAAAAAGTATGATGAAAGAGAAAGCAGGGAGAGATTTACAGTAGACGAATGGCAAAATGTTTCCTCATTTTATAATAATTTCTGTGTGGCGAACACGTAGATCAAGTGACGTGTGTACCATCGTTCGTAATACATCCACACGAGATACAGACATTGATTTTCATGGCCAAAGGCTAAAACAGACAAAAAAAAAATAGAAGCATCGTGAGCTTTTTAACACTGACCCAAGATGATTATTGTAATGGACGACAAAAAACGAAGGTTGCCAAAAGAAATTCACACGAGAAATTTCTGGTCCAGATCACGTGTCTATGTGAACTCTCAGTCCAACCACTTAAATAAGACACGAGTGATTTAATGCAATTTCTTAATTGCCCCCACCACACACATTATATATATATATATATATATATATATATATATATATATATATATATATATATATATATATATATATATATATATATATATATATATATATATATATATATGTATAATTTTCTCTTGCATAAATAGACTACAGCATACTCTACCCAGAATTTGATCAATTCCTATATATATATATATATATATATACATACATATATATATATATATATATATATATATATATATATATATATATATATATATATATATATATATATATATATATATATATATATATATATATATATATATGGAGGAAAGATTCATTGATAGATGTAAAGCAAAAAGTAATTTGTGTTTTAGTTTTTTATAATGATAAAGTTGCTCTAAACATTATTTAGCTTTCTGGATAATTTCATCAAATGCTGGAAAAAATAGTCGACACATTGTGTCTCTCGGGGAAAGTACCTGATTTCTCCTGCCGTGTTTTATCTTTACAAAAATCATATTAGACAAAGTTGCTGCTATAACTGGACCTGTAGCTGCCCAGTTTACAGTTTTAC
The DNA here is from genome assembly GCA_964036315.1 of Acanthosepion esculentum. Lineage (NCBI taxonomy): Eukaryota > Metazoa > Mollusca > Cephalopoda > Sepiida > Sepiidae > Acanthosepion > Acanthosepion esculentum. Next base: position 98,711,878 of record OZ038500.1, read on the forward strand.
ATTTTTCATACAGTTAAAAATCATTATTAATTTTAAAAAAAAGACATTCTCCACTTTGCGACCTCTTGAAACCAGAGGCAAAGTCGAAAACCTTTTGCTGGTCTATCGCTAATTCCATGCCAGATGTTCAATTCCTCCAGTTCAGACATTTCCAGATACAACAGGACACGCTATTTACACCGTTCAATAAGACGCATTTCCTCTGTATTGTAATTGTAAGGTGAGGGTTCTACTCAGAGGAGCTTTTCTATAAGAATTGCAACTCTCTTGTTGATGCTTTTTTTTAGTAAAGCATCTTAAAATCATGACCTGTTCAGTCGGGACACCATGACGTGATGTAATGGTTAAGAAGCTTGTCTTGTTACGACTGTGTTGTAAGTTCGATTCCCACTAGTTATCACATATTTTCAACCTTGTTCACACCTAAGATACACTTAGAAAATCAGAAGAAATTCTTCAATTCGTATCTACGCATTTTATCCTCAAAGACTTTACTTCCTAAAATCTACACAAACTTTACTTCATATCACACAGCCCATACGCTTGATTTGTACATTTTGAGTACGTTACCTCTTTTTATACAGGTATAGAGGTATTTTTATACAGGTATTTTGCGATAGAAATAATCTGTAAAAAATGTTATAAAGTTTAATGTACCTAGTTTTAAGTATAGCTAAAATAACTAATGTGATTTCAGGCATTACTGTAAATCAGTTGGCAAATGTTTTCCGTGAACTGTAAAATCGTATTACCCTTTGTATTGCTAATGACGGAGGACATGTGGAAACTTAAATAAAATTTCAATAAAACCTTAAAAAATATAGATTTACTTCTTTCTAATCATTTTTACAAATTATTTCTATCGCAAATACAAATAGAGATATTAATTTTTTAATGTGCACACGAACTTTATGGACACCCTGTATTGTATATTTTTTTTTATTCTACTGTGAAGTCTTCATTTAATTTTTGTAAATCTCACTTTGCCTGGAGAATTCTTCGTCGAGAATTTTCCTTCAGGAAACATTATAAAAATATTCAATTCTCACAAACTTCTTCGATGTGCTGTGTACCTTGGCGATCATGACTCTCCACATTTTCCTGTCATTTGTTGCTCTTATGAAATGTGTTTTTTTATCTCTCTTAAACCTTGTTCCGCCATCCATTTACTCGAGCTAGCTAGTTGATGTATTTTGCTATGCCCGAATTGCTCTCAATATTTCCTGTGATTATCCAATATTCCGAACCCTCTTTCCTCATTACGCGCCCTATAAATTTCAACTGTCTCTTTCTGAAGTTAAGGGCAAGTGTTCTTTTTTCTTTTCATTTTCTCTAAAGCATCATGGATGCTTCTGTAGAAAGACATTTCTCTTGCTTCGAATCTCGAACGCAACTACGTGGATAATCCAACATTCACTGCTATACAGGGGGATTGATATTGCGTAACATTTCAGTCATCTTTGTTTCTAACCAAATATTTATGTATCTTAGTACTTTGCTTAGATTTTGGAAGGTATATTTCGCTTTCACAATACGCCTTAAGTTGTTTTAATTTTTTTGATTTTGGTATGTCCAATTCGTAATTTGCATGTTGGATTGTTTCTTTTGCTTACCAGCTACCATATATATATATATATATATATATATATATATATATATATATATATATATATATATATATATATATATATATATATATAAGCAGCGATGGATAAACTGTCGTCTAAATGACGCAAAAATGAAAATAACACTGACATCTCATTTTAACAGATATATTTACCAGAATTACGCAAAAATATCTTGAAATACTAAAGAGTAAATTCCTTCAATAAAATTGCCATTGGAAGACTTGGAGATCTCCTGCAACTCTTTTGTACGGTTTCCTGGCTTAAGCTGGTGAATATTGCCATAATCCTTGCCTTCGGTTCATCTTTGTTGTTAAAAGGAATTTTTTGGGTGTTTCGCTCAACTGTGTCACACACATAATGCTCAGAGTGTTTCAGTCTGGGAAGTTAGGTGGTAAGATTTAAGGGGGTGATGTTGTCGCAGAAATTCTCTGACAGCCATGCCTGTGTTCTCCTGCTTGTGTGGCATGGTATACAGTCAGGTTACCAGATATAGGGTCTTCCAACAGCAATCCTCTTGACCCAAGGCTTCACTACCTCCTCATAGTATTTTATGTCGAACTCCGAGTTGAGTCTGGAGCCTTCACAAACAAATTCGTGAGTTCTATTTTTACCACAAAGATCAAAGTGTGTTTTCCGAAAAGCCGTACCTTCGTAATTAGACTCATCCATCTCTTTCCATCTCTTTCCAAATCTTCTGCCCTTTCTCCAGATTGACTCAAGCACTCTGAAATGTTCGTAATGGAATTTCCGGTGCGAATGCCATGCAGTAATCATACCGTTTCCAAATTTGTGGAATTCGGCATGGGGCTCCTTTTCGCGAACACAATGACTAATTGACCTTAGTATACTCAGCAGTGGACAAAATCAAAAACAACAATTAAAAATATGAAATGGTGCCAATTTATCGCAGCATATATATATATATATATATATATATATATATATATATATATATATATGTATGTATTAAGACATTTTTATGTTCATACATTCTTTTTATATGAATAACGAGTGAGAAAAACATGGAAAATTGTAGTTTAAAAATAGTGAAATTGACCTAGCTAACCGAAACGCTCCTCTATGGCGAAATCGGTAAATGCACATCAGGCTATATGACGATTCCGTATAGGATACAGGTTCAATTCCTGTCGGAGGACGCGTATTTTCTATTAAAATCTCTCGGAAATTCAGGCCGCTAAATGTTATAATACTGTTTATTATATACAGAGCATTTATTTAAATATTTGTATCTATAATAAGAATGTATAAAAATTAAAATGTCTTAAAATAATTGTCGTAATTTGTCCATTTCATAATATATATATATATTTATATATATATATATATATATATATATATATATATATATATATATATATATATATATATATATAATGCGTCTAGCATGAAACAGACTACCCACAATGGACCACTGACCTGTATATATAAATAGCCGAGAAAAATAACAGCACTCTTGGCCTGACGATTGCGTCTAGCATGAAACAGTCGCCTCTAAGTTTTGACTTCTATGTTCACTTTTATATTTACACACGCTCTATCTCTGATATTGAGTATTTTATCCTATAAATATAGCACAACTTAAGACTATATTTCTTCATATATATATATATATATATATATATATATATATATATATATATATATATATATATAAAGGGTGCTTAATTAAGTAGAATTATATATAAGGGTGTTTCATTAAGACGGATCAAAATCAGCAGTAAATAAATCAGTGTTATTGGATGAATGTTTTATTATTCCTCTATTGGAATATATTATGTAAGTAATGGCAATTATGTGTGAATAGTAATATCGCCTAAATGTCCGCTAAATCTGAAAGATAAAGAAAAATCATTAGACGCTTATAATTAATTCACATTTAAAATCGGCCCCACATTGGAACACACACACACACACACACACACACATATATATATATATATATATATATATATATATATATATATATATATATATATATATATATATATATAACAACTTAAAAGAGACTGTTTGAACAACACAAAGTCTGACCAAATTTCATGGTAAAAAAATAAAAACAGACAAAAATTCATTTTCTTCATCAAGACATTCATTCCTGTAGTTCATTGCTGCTAGCAATCAGAAAAAATTCTCCTGGTGATAGCTATGTTGGCAGAAACTAGTCGAGGAATCTAAATGAAATAATATAAAAGAAAGAATATTAATATACAACCCAGTGTGTCTGAGGATTTTAAATTTTTAATATTTTTATTGTTCAATACATACATACATACTTATATATATATACACATACATATATATATATATTTAGCAAAAGTGAAAATACATGAGAGAACAGGCGTCGGCTAAGGTAAGTTTTCCTTTTGCCTCTATTTATATTTTTCGTTTACATACATATTTTATTTATATCAGAAACTTCACATACGTTGGCACACATATACGCACACACGCACACACGCACACAGCACACACACACACATATATATATATATGTGTGTGTGTGTGTGTGTGTTATTGAAATTCGAAAGGCTGCTGAATGAGGAATAACCAAAACGGAGCTTGGAAATGGTAATCTTTATAACAGCAACATACAATACTCGCCAGCAGGGTGAAGTAGGTAAACCACTGATAGTGGTGAACTATTCAGACAGCATATTACCCCCACTTACAATAGTATCCAACGTATTTATGAGGATGGGGACATACCCAATACTGTTCATAGATACGGTATATGACACACACACACACACACACACACACACACACACACACACACACACACACACACACACACACATACATACACACACACACATATATAAATATAAAAGTGAACATAGATTGCATCTAGCATGAGACAGACTGTCGCCTATAAGTGTTGACTTCTATGTTCACTTTTACACACGCTCTATCTCTGATATTGAGCACTTTATCCCATAAACATAGCACACTTTAAGACTATATTTCTTCATATATATGTATATATATATATACATATATATATATACGAGTGTGTATGTGTGTGTGTTGGCGTGTGCGCGTGTGTATATTGTGTTTGTGTTCATCTGATTGATCACAAATGCCAGTGAAATATCACCTGTAACCGATCCTCCACTACCTATACCGCTTTCATGTTAGGTGTCAGCTAGTTCATCCCGAACAATGTGACTAAAATATGCTGATGCCTCATCATGCATGAACCACATATGTCTTCGTATTAGCAGGGGTACATCATCTAGCAGTGTTCGAAATAATGTCTCTGCCGACAGCTCCTGTGAGATATGCTGAGAGAACAGATGGACCTAACAGACAACCACCTACAATCCCAGCCTTTTCTGATCCGTAGAGGAGAGTCTTGTCCGGGGAGGTAGACAGACCCGATTCCGTTTATGCGGGGTCTACCGGAAGTTTTTGGCCGAGCAGACGAGCTCGGGAACCCCACGTTAATTTCGGCCTTGTGCCACATGTGACTACGTGGTGCAGTTGTTAGATACCGACTTGCTGTGATGTGTTATTCAGATCTTTGCTGCTGTCGAACACTCTGCTTTCGAGCAGAGAGGAACCTGGACGAGGCTATGCCGAAAGGTAGAGTCTTGTCTTGGGAGGTAGACAGAACCGAGGGGTTAAGGGGAATTTTTGTCGAGCCTACTGAGTCGGGTTGCCCCAAATTAAACTCGGCCTTGTGCCACATCCTTCCTTGTGACGAGGCATGTAAATACCGACTTGCTGGGATATGTTATTCAGATCTTTGCTGCTGTCGGACTCCTTGCCTTCGGGCAGAGATGAACCCGGACGAGCCAATGCCTTTGGGCAGTGTCTCGTCCGGCAATGTAGACAGACTCGATCGGTTTATGCCGGGTGACGGGGAATTTTTGGCCGAGCCTATGGCTCAGATTGCCCCACATTAAACTTGGCCTTATGCCACATTCTTCCTTGTGGGTGAGGCAGGTAAATGCCGACTTACTGGGATCTGTTGAGTACGTTTCACACTTACGTGGGAACAACCGAACTTTTAATAGCAGCACTCATTACTGGATTGACTTGTGACGATCGTGCGCATAACTGTACCTTATTTCTTATTGTACTGGTAATTACAATAAACCTTTACGTATTTATCAAGCGTGTTTGTCAAATATATATTCCTATTAGCACGGAATATAACAAAAATTTATAACTCAAAAACGAAGGATTTGCGGACGTATGTTTATATAGACTTTTGTCCTTGTTTTTGTGTGAGGAACCTGACACCATTTTAAGATCTATAAATAAATCAGCTGATATGAAGCTAGAGTCCGTCAAAAGCTTAGAGTAGTAATTGTCTTCTTTGTTACCGAATAAGAACCTCAGAGAATACCTTCACATTTTCCGTCGAACGAAAGAAGCATTGAGGAACAAACGTTTTAATGGTGATGGCGTAAGGTATCGTTACATCAGCAACCAATGAGATACATGCTATTATTCATAGTTGGAAAATTGCCATTGAAAGAGATGGTGACTATATTTAGTGTTAGGGTTATGAACCCGTGATCTATACCTATATCTTGAAGTACGATATGTTTGATTGCCTTGCGTATTTCTTATACACTGACACAAATTGAATTACTTTTGACTCAGCCTCATATACCTACAATATTCAGTCAGTTTATATCTATATACAGGGTGCGATGGTTAAATTGTCGCCAGTTATTTTTTTTTTTTTAATTTCGCACATGCGTATTGTTTGTTTTTGATTTTATCGACTGCACGGTATAGTTGGGTCGGTTGGGTACAGTTCGTAAGAAAAAAGATTCTCATGACGAAATTAGGAACCAACATGCTGTACTGCTTGTCATTCGCACCAGAAGCTCCAATACGAACTTTTAAAAGTATATGGCGTGTAAATCTGGAGACAGTGCAGATGATTCAGAAAGAGTTGGATGAATATAATGGCGATTAGGTAGGTGTTTGGAGAGATCATTATTGATGGCGACGTTGTGCCACATTTTCCCTCAAGGCCTCAGACTCAACACGGAGGCCCACATCAAGTGCTTTGAGGAGTTAGTGCTGCCTTGGTTCAAGGGTTTGGCTGGTGGAAGACTCTGTGTTTGGCAACAGGACTCTATACTATAACCCACACAAGCAGGAGAACCCAGTCATGGCTGTCAGACCATTTATACGACCGCATCACCATTTGAAAATGTCCACCTATCTCTCCAGACTGCAATACCTTTAATTACTATGTGTGAGGCTTAGTTAAGCAAGAGACCAGCAAGACTCCTTGTAACAGCAAGGGTGAACTGAAGGCATTCACCAACTTAACTAAGGAGGCCGTCCTGAACAGTCGCAGGAGATTCCGAAGTCGTCTGGAGTTCATGGTTGAAACCAATGGCGATTTTATTGAATAAATTTATTCTTTAAAATTTCAAAATATTTTTGTGTAATTTTGCTAAATAAATATTTTAAAATGAGGTATGAGCTGTCAGGGTTATTTTTTCCTTTTTTGCATAATTTAAACGGAAATTCAGCCATAATCCCCAATATATATATATATGTGTGATAGAAATTAGTAGGATTTGAGATAATTTCGTCCTATATTTGGGACTCATCAGCAGTGCGCATCCACTGCCGAGAATTGAAACCCGGACAGTTACGTCATCAGGCAAACGCCATACCATCTGTTCCAACGGGCCTCGTTGACAAAGAGGTAGCGAATCAGGCTCGATATAGCGCCGCTCGATCACATATTCCGTGGTGGAACTCATCCGAGTTGCTCTTTAACCATCGGACTGTGCCCCACGAGCCACGACTACTATCCCCAAGCCGCTCTATCCATAGCATTAGAAGCCGGTTCAAGCAAGTAATTCATCTGCTTTGAAAGAGACCTCAACAGAATGCAGAAAGCACTGGACGGCCGTTTCGTCCTATATTTAGGTGTTATTTTCATGGTTGCGTATTTCAGACGACAGTTCATCAATCACCTTTTATCTATCTGTGTATCTATTTCAGTGTGTTCATATTTATAGATCGAACCAGCCATTTTAATATGTTAATGATCTATCTATCTATCTATCTATCTATCTATCTATCTATCTATCTATCTATCTATCTATCTATCTATCTGTCAATTATTAATAATTCATTCATTATATTACTTGGCTCTTTTCGTCAATGTGTGTAACGTAGTAATTTGTTAATGGTTCTTGTAACACCTTCAAATCATTGTCACTTTTGTCGTGTCTCTTTGCGATTGAGTCCGCCTGTCAGAACTTCTTTTTTAATAGATTCCCACGCAGATAAAATGAAGTTTTTGACATTGTCGAACCAATTTGTCTAAGATGAAGCGTTAATATTTTAACCTTTTCTTCTCGTGACCTAACCTCTAAAAGAAAACACAATTCAAATGTTCAAGACTGTCTTTTTTTCAGAAAGAAATGCCTAAACATTGTTCCCATAGCGAATAATATGGTAACGTCAGATTTTCACGGATTTAATATTGATGTCGCATCTCTTTTGGTGTTTATAATATGTATCTCGATACTCTTGACCATATCTGCAATGTTATTGATGCTGACCTGGCATCTCAACACCAGTCACTTTCCCCGTGTATTTTCCAGATATTCATGGAGATTATTCTGATGAGCTTTTCCCTTCAGCACATCAACTACACGAATGTAAACGCAGTACTTCATTTGTAGGTACGTATCGTCATTTTACTGTTGAAATTACAAGATGCAACCGTAAGTTTTATTCTAATAGTTTTATCTTTCGTACTTTTCGCCATCGTCAATCGTTATCTTTTGTCTCCATGAATCCTATTCTTTTTTTTCCATTTTCTCCTCAATAATGTCTTATCAGTTTCCTTCACTCTCAGTATTACCATGCATCTTAGTGGCTTTATCGCCTTGCTTGGAGTGAAATGATTAAAAAAAGATGAAAATAAAGTCCAATAGTAAATGTATGAAATGGTATAAGTATTGTATTATTTTAAATGGAGATTTATTTTGTTCTCATTTTCTTTATTCAATCCTTGGGAAAAATGAAAAATGTTTTACAATGAAAAATATCGGCACGCTTTTGACTGTGTTTCAGATTTAAATTTAATATGAACATTTCTATTCAAACATGAATGCTATATAATATTCGGATCCATATCAAACATGTCATATAGCAAATTACTGACGTGTATTCATGATGCGTTATGAAATTGATTAAAATCTCACAAATGATAAACTAAAACACGTGTCTCTGTTGCCTGTCGATTTTATCCATAACCGATACATAAAACATCGATACCTCAACGAATATCATCAGTTTAAGAAATGTATCTTTTTTAAAATATAGTCCCATCAGAAACACCCCACCCACCCAAAAATAACTTAACTAACTGCGCGGTACTATGTACACTATTTACATTATTCGGACTACTGTCCTCATCTTTGTCGCCATGTGTATTACAAGGTTTCGGCCGTTGTACGCTCCGGCCTTCTTCAGGTGGTTCGGATGTCGAACTGAACCCTTTATTCCGCTCACTGGGGTAGACTGTTCTAGTTTCACGTGCCATGTTTAATGGATGTCAGTTATCAGTTATCTTCTGTTAATTCCACTATACAAGTTCCCCACTGCCTTAACCGGGTATTGAACTCACACTCTTTTGGGTCCTGCGACTGGATCTAACTAACGCCTTTACCCTTGAGGTCACATGGCACAGGTATTTACAATAATTTCAGTTACAAATATTCAATTAAATTACGGAAAATTATCTAATATTTTTAGCCTAAAATTCTTCCTTTTTACGTCATCTAAATCTTCAATATAATTTTAAAATTGTTTAAATTACCAAATAAAGCAATAATTACATTTTTATTTTTTTATTTGCAAATTGAAATTGCTTTATTTATATCAGAATATCTGCTGTTCGGCATTTTTATTTTTGAAAAATAATTTTCAGTCTCCAGAAAATTATCTTACAGTACATGCGAAACTTATTCCATCTCAAGATGTATTTTAGCCTAAAATATGATAACATGAATATTTACAAGAAATATTCAAATTGAGTTTTTCTATGCAATTATATAATAAATAAATTCAATCAGCGAGGCAGTGAGTACGAATTGCTTTAGCACTTTTCAACAAATATTTGAAATTCCTGAAAAAATTAAACCAATATAAATTTTTCAAAAATAAAAAAAAAATTCAAAAAATGTCGCTACCTTGATTAAGCGATAAAAGTGTTTATCAGATGTCTCTTTCGTGAAAGTTAATGAAAATTAAATTTACTTTTTTACGCATATATACAGATTCGAGATTTTCTTGCAACTGAAGAACATGGAAATCGGCAAACTGAACTGAAATCCAAACTATAATTTTTTGATTCTCTCGATCTGTCTATATTTTTTTTATGTGCGAAATCGTGTAGAGTAATAAAAAAACTGTCAATGTGAGACTACCCACCTCCGCAACTCGTTGCACAAAGATATAGACCCCACGTCGTAGAATTTCTGTGCGGCGGATCGAGCGAGAGGCAGGCTCACAGGCAAAAGAAAAACACAACTACAAACTTGGGTAGGACGAAAAGAGGAGGGAGGGCGTGTGACCTTTTTGTGGATGATTAACTCTGGGCTGATTCTCGGCTGGCAAAAAAATATATATCTTAGCTAACAATGTCCGGCTGCTAATGGGTCGCTCTTCGTCGTTACTTGCTCCGGCCTAAATCAACCTTCCTCGAACCTAAACTAAGTCTAACTGCCGTGACCCAAAGCGCTCCCGTATATATGCAGAATCCTATTTCATCATTTCCGGACAAGGGACACCCACGAATAAACCCATAACTTTTTCATGACCATTTCTCCCTTTGAAGAAAGTGGACATAAAAATATTTCTTAGCCTAGCTGACTCCGATTCAGGGACATTCGTATTTTGACAAGTACTTAACACTCATCTACCCTTTTGGCCATATGTCCAAAACATGTTTTTATATTGATTCCTAATCTAGTCATTGGGTCTTGAAGTTTGATACCCAGGTCAAATCTAACTAATCTTCTCGCACATATGTGTGCGCGCGCACGCACACACAGATGTGGGGGTGTATATATACACACACACACAGATGTGCGGGCGCACACACACACGCGTGCGCATATATCCAACTCATAGTGTCACATCAAGAATTTGAACTCGTTACAGATGCAGGGTGGTAAAATAATTGACCGCATCTGAAACGAGAACATTCTGAGAAGATTTATTCAATAAACATTAATCAACAACCATTATGCAATAGAGTTAGGATCCTTAGGACACCGGTGAAGGACAACCAAAACCCCTCTATGAATATTTGCTCTCAGAACATGTCACAAATATCAGGGACGTCCAAGACATTTGCGTAAAACACAGGGAACATAAAACAGGGGGAAAAACTTCAGATCTGCGGAGAATTGTCTTGCTTACAGGGGAAAGCTGAAGCGGGGCCAGGAGAGCTAAATACTGCGGATTAAAAAAGGAAAAAGGAAAATGGTGCAGTGAAAATGAATTATTGTTTAAGAATGTCAATTTTCTGCACATCTTTAAAGCTTCCAAGTACATCCCTACAAAACGCAAAAAACGCTTGCCAACGCAAAAAAACGCTTGGAAAAAAAATAAAAGAAAACAGAAAAAATAGAGGAATTGAGAATAAATAATAAAACAACGACAGAAGAAAAGAAAGGAAACTTCTAAAATTAAGTACAAGAAAATAAAGAATAAAGTGCTCAATGGCTCTAATAAATATACCAAGACAGAACAGTAATATTAACCAGCACACAGAGAAACTAACTCCAGATTGTTACTCCGAGTTTGCTACCACGCGATAGTCAGAGAACAAGAACTAGTTGTATTTTAGCTTTTCCCTTGTGTTGTTTATTTTAGTAAGCATATATATATATATATATATATATATATATATATATATATATATATATATATATATATATATATATGATCGACTCTCCCGTCGAATTCGACGTATGAGAGTCAGGCAGATCAGTTCCTAGAAACTGAGAGCCCGAAACCGACACATGAGATTTGATTATAGTGATGAAGGCTTTGTGCAGGGCCATCCACACTTTTTGGAGGGACGAATAGAGAGTGCTGGTGCACTGAGTGCCACAAGGTCCCCAAACGACCTTCCGCAGGTTTTGAATTCAGAATTGTCCTTCTTCTAGACCAGTTGCCATCCAAGGCTATAGAAACCATTCTATCCTGCTATTTACCCATAGTTGGAGGGAGAAGAAGAAGATTCACACCTTTCCCGAGGGTATTAGCACGTAAGTGAATGTAATGGATTCGACTGTAATTCGAACTCGGCTCTGATTCCTCAATCCAAGCTGTTATCCATTACTCCACCGTGCCTCCTCTCCCTCCCTCTCCTCTCTCTCTCTCTCTCTCTCTCTCTCTCTCTCTCTATATATATATATATATATATATATATATATATATATATATATGGGGGGGTGGATACATAACATCCTGTTTTCGTTTAAAAAACAATGCATCAACCATCTGGCTGAAACAACAAAAACAATATTTAATGATCTTAATGTTTCCTAGTTCAAAAAGGCTCAAGATTGATGCATCGTTGTCAAAAACGGTAACCCTATTTTACTCGATGAATAGAAAAGTCCCGTAAATATAACAACTGTTTAAATTTCCAAGCAAAGCGATAATTACATTTTTATTTTTTTCATTTGCAAATTGAAATTTCTTTATTTAGACCGGAATATCTACCGTTCGGCGTTATTAATTTCGCAAACTAATTTCATTCTTCCCAAAATTATTTTACAGAAGATGCGAAACTTATTCCATCTCAAGATGTATTCTTCCAAACATCTAATAACATGAATATTTACAAAAATATCCGAACTGAGATTTTATATGCCTATACTTAATATAACGAGCATTGATCGATGCCTTAAGAGGTGTTATGATCCAGGAAGATGAGGATATTCCATCATTCTAAAAATAACCTTGTCATTAGTGATGAGAGAAAGTAAGGATATTTTATCATCCCTGAAATAAAGATAAAAATTTTAATCATCCTAAAAACAAGCTTGACACCAATGATGAAAGATGAGAAAAATTTTTGCATTATTCTAAAATCGTATGATAAAAATGACCCTTCCACCACAAGCGAGGGTAGATAGGACAGTAGGGTCAGTCGAGTAGACTAGAGTACAGTAGCAAGTAGCATTAGCAGTAGTAAAAAGGCCCAAAACATACGTATCGTCATCACTCCGTGAAAATCGAAAACTGACGATCTCAAACGTTATCCTCACCAACGAAATACTCGGAACAAGCAAAAGCAAGTATGCGCAAACTTTTAAAGAAACAAAAGAGACAGTAACGCTGAGAACATTTTAAACACATCTTTAAGCATACTAATATCTGTAATTGACATCACGAAAAAGAAAAATTCAAATTCTTGTTATTAATGCCCACACGTATCTGGATTATTATTGTTTATGCTACTGTGGTACGTTTTTAGTTATTTCGTTTTCATTTTCCAAACAAGTAAAAAGCAATCCACTACCAACTACTACTACAAATGCATTTAATAAATGGGTAACTTCCATTACACATACACAACATCCGACATCATTACAAAGGCATCCGAGATTGTTGTTTGATGTAATCTCCCTCTTCGCCTTTTGCTTACCGCCGCTGGACGTCATCCATAAACCGCATGCAATTTTCACGCGCTGCTGATATATGTCCAGAGTTTAGATATTCCTGCTATTGCAACACAAGTAAAACGAAGAGATAGACTGTCACGTCATTTCCAGGTCAAGCAGCATTAAATCCTGTCCGTGGCTGTCACAGTTACGGTGTCAGATCTAAAACAAACCTACTTATTTTATTCCGTCATTATATATGCGTCATCATGCTGAGTCTATTCCTACAATGAATGAATGGCAAAAACCTCCAATTGTACGCAATCATTTAGCATTTTGTTTCAGATAGATAGATAGATAGATAGATAGATAGATAGATAGATAGACATGAATAGAATGGGATAAATAGATATGAATAGAATGAGATAGATAGATAGATAGATAGATAGATAGATAGATAGATAGATAGATAGATAGATAGATAGATAGATATGAATAGAATATAAATAGATATGAATAGAATGAGATAGATAGATAGATATGAATAGAATGAGATAAATAGATATGAATAGAATGAGATAGATAGATAGATAGATATGAATAGAATGAGATAAATAGATATGAATAGAATGAGATAGATAGATAGATAGATAGATAGATAGATATGAATAGAATGAGATAAATAGATATGAATAGAATGAGATAGATAGATAGATAGATATGAATAGAATGAGATAGATAGATAGATAGATAGATAGATATGAATAGAATGAGATAAATAGATATGAATAGAATGAGATAGATAGATAGATAGATAGATAGATAGATAGATAGATAGATAGATATGAATAGAATGAGATAAATAGATATGAATAGAATGAGATAGATAGATAGATAGATAGATAGATAGATATGAATAGAATGAGATAAATAGATATGAATAGAATGAGATAGATAGATAAATAGATAGATATATAGATAGATATTAATAGAATGAGATAAATAGATATGAATAGAATGAGATCGTTAGGCAGATAGATAGATATTAATAGAATAAAATTCATAGGTATGAAGCTATATTGATAGATAGAATAGACAGAAATTGAAAAGAATATAGAGATAATCATATGTATGATAGATAGATACACATATATATATAGATAGATAGATAGAATGGACTGAAACTGAAAGGTTTATAGAGATAATAATAAGATAGATAAATACATACAGAGATAGAAAGAAGTAAAATTCATAGGTATGAAGAAATAGTGATAGATATATAGATAGATACATAAAGATTATAGGACTATATTGTTGCTGCTCACTTATAGCAAGGGTACATCGGTCGTATAATCAAGAACACTGGATTGAAATAAAATTATTATATATATATATATATATATTCTGAGGTTATGTAGATAGAAAATCATGTCAGTTGATACTCCATAAGAAATTGTGCATTTTTTTATGAATCTGTTAAATAGACAAATTCTTATCATGCCATAGATATTAAAGTTGTGTATGTTTCTTTTCGTCTGATCTTTTGCAATACCTTTTCGAAAACTGATTCATTCGACCTCGATCCTGGAAATGCAGTAAATTAATTTCAAGAGATTAATAATCTTACTGATGTTCTACCATGTGTCGCAAGTATTACCCACTTCCGATTTTTAGATAATTACACGCTTCACATATATTCCTATATTTGTTATCCTTAACTTCAACTGGCACAATATCGTTTTCTGGAGTAGTGAACACATTCTTTGAAATGGAAACTAAATTATTTCAGCCAATTCTCAAAATTGCCAGTCTCCATCGCCCGCAAATATATATGCTTAAGAGTCTTTCCGACTTTCGTGAAATTGCAAAGTTTTCCTGTTTGTCGGTAAAATATCATTATTATCAAAACTTAAGTTTGTATATATTATACAGGTTCAAGGCCCAAAGAAAAAAACCCGATACGAGTAAACAACTAACTAAAGAGCTCGATACAAACGTAGAGCAAACCTAGTCAAAGCTAATGAGGCAGACACACCTACCAAGGTTTCACTTAGGCAGATCGTCAGGGTCAGCTGGTCTGACGATCTGACTAAGTGAAACCTTGGTAGGTGTGTCTGGCTCATTAGGTTTGACTATATATATATATATATATATATATATATATATATATATATATTAAGACATTTTTATGTTTATACATTCTTTTTATAGATACAAATATTTAAGTAAATGCTCTGTTTAATAGTAAACAGTAGTAATAACATTTACAGTCCGATAAATGTTATAAATACTGTTTATTATAAAAACAGAACATTTACTTAAATATATGTATCTATAAAAAGAATGTATAAACATAAAAATGTCTTAAAATAATTGTAGGACTTTGTCCATTTCAATATATATATATATATATATATATATATATATATATATATATATATATATATATATATATATATATGTGTGTGTGTGTGTAATTTGGCAGCTACTTTTCTTTCAAACATGTAGTGTTGAATGTTAAAGACAACATAGTCTTACATATTTTCTTTTGAATTTTCTCATATTCTCTAATGAGACTTTTTATTTGAAAATAGTTTCGAAATATGTATTGTCCATACGATGACCTAGCGCTTTCGAACATCATTGTTCATCTTCAGGGTCAATATTTTAGTCAAAATTTTTTTTTTAAACAAACATTTGCCAATTATCTTGTAGCGTAATCATGTTGCTACTTTTTTACAAACTAAAAACGTTAAAATCCTTTTAAATTCAAAAGACGCGATGATGTTATATCACGTGCATGGCGTAGATATTTGACATGTGACAGCGTGAAAAAGATTTCCAATACACAAGCCAAAAGATCGAAGAATACGCTACAAAATTTAAATATATTATAAACATTGCAATATATCACCAGATATGTTATAATCTATACGATTAATAAGAGGTCTTTTGCTTTTAATATGTAATGCCTCTAAGATTTTAAGGCGTCTAATGTCTGTATGTTTATCTATAATTTTAGTATTTTCTACAAGTATTTTACGTATATTAGATTGCGTAAGGGAAACAGTATGTGACTTAATATGTTGTTTAATGGAGCTAGTATTATTTAGATGTGTGTGTGTGTGTGTGTGTGTGTGTGTGTGTGTGTGTGTGTGTGTGCATCCATACGAGTTGTATGTGTTTATATATGGAGGAATTTAGATGTTTTACCGCACATGACCGGAAATTGTCACTTATTTCCGGTGGGCTTTTTACACATTGCTACAAGTTGTAAGAGAATACCTCAAGAGCATGGCCTTTCATGGCCGGTCATTGAAATAGTCCGAGACTGGCAAAGAAAGGTCATAAATAAATATAACATGTCTGTTATGAAATTAATGAGAAACACACAAAAATAATGGGGAACGAAAAAAAAAAATTAAAGATAGACAAAATATAAAAACGAGAAAAAAATGGAAAAGACAAAAAGGAAATTAAAATAAAGCAGGAAGAAAACATGTTTGATCAAGAGATTAACGAAGAAGAATGAAATCGGTAACATACATACACAAAGATATCGATATATTTTAAGACATTTTTTATGTTTATACGTTCTTTTTATAGACACAAATATTTAAGTAAATGTTCTGTTTATAATAAACAGTATTAACAACATTTACCGGCCTGCATGTCCGAGAAATTTTCATAGAAAATATGCGTCCTCCGACAGGAATCGAACCTGTATCCTATACAGAACCGTCATTTAGCCTGTCGTGTCTTAACCGATCGAGCCTCAGAGCAGCGTTTCGTTTAGCAAAGTCGATTTTACTGTTTTTAAACACAATTCTCCATGATTTTCTCTCAATCATTCATATCTGCTCTAAGCGTATCCAAATGTAAACAAATGACGTCACACACTATGAAATAGACAAATTCCGAGAATTATTTTATTAAGACATTTTTTATGTTTATATAATTAATTGTCGGACTTTGTCTATTTCATAATGTGTCACGTCATAGGATACAGGTTCGAATCCTGTCGGAGGACGCATATTTTCTATGAAAATTTCTCGAACATTCAGGCCCGTAAATGTTGTTAATACGGTTTTTTAAAAATAGAGCATTTACTTAAATATTTGTATCTATAAAAAGAACGTATGTACGTAAAAAAAATGTCTTAAAAATAATTGTCGGACTTTGTCCATATCATCACACACACACACACACACACACACACACACACACATATATATATATATATATATATATATATATATATATATATATATATATTTACTGTATTGGGCACCAGGTAATTTATTCAAATATATATTGTTAAATATAACAGACAACGAATGTCTATCATGTTTGATCAGGAGCCGTTCTAAACTTCGTATCGTTATTTTAATTTCAGGAGAAAATAAAGACAAAAATTGTCCAACATTTGAATAATTTATTATTATGCTGTTACTGTGGTACATTTCAAACAATTCACAACACATTAGAATGCATCTAGACATATGGGTCTGTTGTTAATATTTCGTTCTCTTAATTTGGTACGACATCATAGAACCGCATCAAGACTTTCCGACCTGCGTCTGCTATTTCGCGCCTGTTATCGTCGCATAGCAATCTTCTCTGTCAACATGTCATCTTTGATGGAGAATAACTTTGTTTAACTGTCCATATAACCACTCTGAAGATGCCTCATATGAGACGAAAGCTTCGATCAAGTAACAGCATTGGGATAGACAATAGGCCAACAGCTATAGTACCGTCTTCGTTGAACATTGACATTTTAAAAATATCCATAAAACTGCAATTATTTGTAAATAATTTGAAAAGCTTGAAAGACCTGCAATATTTCTGTGAGTCATGCAAAAAACTGTGAATTTTGGATATTAGACTTATTTAAAAAGCTGGTGAAAATGACAAGCATCACTAACTTAGAGTGTACCTTCAAGTCGATACAGGTCTGATGATGATGTGAAAAATGTAACAGTATAATTCTGTAATGTTCGAAAAAATATTTGGATTTCTATGACATTCCAATGTAAATGGACAAAAATTTACCCTTTCACATCTCCCAAATAACCTGCCTATGATAGAATTAAAATAATTTTTCGTATCAAATATAAAATCCAAGTTAACTACTCTTCATGACGTCAACGTGAAAATGAAGCTTCCATTGATAAAGTAATAAAAATAGATATAGTATTTCGATTTTATTTTCTGCTCAACTTAAAAAAAAATACAATTCAATTAACAATTTTTTTATGTTAGGATATACGGTCAGGCTATTGACAAGAATGAAATTTTATAAAAAAAACAAAGCACACAAAAAAAAAATAGAATAAAAAATTATATGAATGACTGGAATCGAGATCTTATGATTAATAGGGTAATAATTCCAGAACTTATTACTATTTTGACAACCCCAGTTCTAAGGGAAAAAGAGAGAAAAAAAAGCGGAAGACTACAAATACATGAAGACATAATAAATCATTAAAAAGATGAAGTCCGACATGAATGGACGCATCAACACACGGACAGAAACACACAGAAACACACACACACGCAAACACACAGACACACACACATATATATATATATATATATATATATATATATATATATATATATAATAGAATGGATGCTGATGTTAACAAACTTTTCCCACTTAGTATTGACGTCAGTGCAAAATGTTACATTTACAGACCCTCTATTACTGATACTGTACAGTTTATCCATAAACATACCACATATTTCAATTACATGTAGGAATATATGTACACACAGACACACGCGCACACACACACACACATATATATATAGATATAGATATTGATAATATTAGTGTTCAATATACTCATATATATATATATATATATATATATATATATATATATATATATATATATATATATATATATATCAATTATGTGGTGCAGGTTCAATTTACATTACGCGAATCATTCATACAAAAAGCAGATAATGAAGTTAATGATATAAATGGCAAGAATCACTCTCGCAAACAATTTTTAATAATAAAATACATTAACCTCGAATCCGTTAATGAATGGTATGATCCTTGTTTATAAATTCCGTTTTTTTTAAGTTCTTTTTTACTACTAGCTTTCATTTGTTTCATACAATCATCTTCAGGTAGGGAAATAGGTAAGTTTTTTTACATTCAGGTAATAACAGGACATCGAAAGATAAAGTGTAATCCGAAAATTGTTTTTTTTAGAAATATGATATTGTTAATTGTAAGAAATTCTTTTTGAGCGGGCAGTCACGACGCTGAGGTTGAATTTTTTTTTTTTAAATTTTAAAATTGTTCGTTCTTGTACTAATGTGGTAATAGTTATTTTCTAAGCGTAGCTTAGATGTGGCACAAGGCCGAAAGTAGGGATAACCCAGTGAGGATCGAATTCACTTTTCAGTCGTAATCCTTCTAGCGAGACAAGCTTGCTAACCATTACACCACCCGTAGGTGCCCAGTACTAATGTGGTAATATGAGAACTCTTTTGTAGAAATAGTTTTTTTTAGTAAAGCTGGCATGAACTAAATTGTTCAATAAATAGAGTAATGTCACAGTTATTATCAGGAATTCGCACATCGGATCGGTTATTTTAATATCAATTATGTGGTGCCGGTTCAATTTACATTACGCGAATCATTCCTACGAAAAGCAGATAATGAAGTTAATGATATAAATGGCAAGAATCACTCACACAAACAATTTTTAATATATATATATATATACGATCCGGCCGCAAGGACACATGACCCAGTGGATAAAAGCGAGATTAGCGCTTTTTTAAAAAAAATCAAAGTTTAGCTATTTTCATCTTTGATCTGTACAACTACACAACCTGCACGAGGCAGCATGCAAACAATACGTAACATAAATGTAATTTTATTAGTTTGTTCAAAGTTCTACAATATCAACATCATTATCATATCCAATGTCTTTATTTACAATAAGGTTTGAGTTTCAAGCTTCTTCTCTGTCTGTGTAAATGAGTTTTTTGAATTAATATTCATCATCATCTGCGTCATTGAGTTTCATCATTTGCGAAATAAAAGCATATTTTCTTACAGCACCTGATACACTTTGCTTTAGACAGTAAAATAATTTCTTCTTCCACATTTCAGAGGTTAAGTGAGCAGAACTTAAACGATATTTCCAAGAGATCATTTGGAAATGTATATGAGAATCAAGAAAAGAAACTAGATACAAGTTGAAGATGTTCCGATAGAAATATCAAATTTGATGAAGCAATTTCTCGAAGCAAATATTTGGATAATTGTCTCAAAGTGATAGCTATCAGGTCGCCTAAAAGAGATGCAAGCGATTATAACCAATAAATAAAATGTGATTATTCTGGCCAATGAACTTAAAAAAAAATAATTTTAAATTAATTACAAAGCCGAACATAATATTCACTTAAATGCATATTTTGCTCTATTAAATCCGAAATCCATTAACCGCTAATTTTTATTTCTCAAATATATGAATCTAGTCGCCCTAGGAGACATATTACAGAGTGATGATATTTAAAAATGCATTATATTTATATCATTCATTTATGTGCCATGCCAATATTCGATACATGACTGACGAGGGAGATATTTCCCGCAGTAGGTTGCCATTTCTTTCTGTGATAGACCAGTTGCCATCAAAAGCTATATATTTATAGATAACTAGCAGCATGGCCCGGCGTTGCCAGTGCTTGATTCAAAAATCGTACGACTCATACAGCAATCGCTATCACTTGACAAATTATTTTTGCTCTTCCTTGGAGTGCCCTTTGCCGTGCTGATGTTGCTACATGCCTTACTTCTTGCCTATCTCACACAGCGATTTTTTCTAAGCTCTATACTAAACATTAAATTTGTTACGAAAAAAAGAACTAAACAAAATCAAGAGAAAACGATCAGCTTTAAAAAAAGGACTCGTAACTGGAAAAACCAAATGAAAAAAGAATGTTAACAACAAATATTTTTTCACACCCAACCCAGTTCTGCGGAATTAGAATCAACGTTGAGTTTAAGCAAGTGAATGACCCAATTGGAGTAAAGTGCCATGCAGATTTAAATTTTTCCCACTTGTGACGAATGCAGCTATCGATTTTTTTTTGCATCCTAGCATCTTTAAAATTTTGTTAGCGAAGGGATTTCGCCATTTTATATCATTAACTTTACTAATTTACTTTTTCTATTAATGATTCATTGTAATATGAATGGAACTGAACCGCATAGTTGATATATACCTACATATATATATATATATATATATATATATATATATATATATATATATATATATATATATATATATATGAATTCCATTTATTATTTCAAATGTTATGTTTGGGATACTCGTGTTTGAATAGACATTTCGTTTTTTATAGAGTATGATATCTCATGGTGTGCCCCCGCTTCGAGAAAACATAATTAAGAAAATCTCCTCTCGAGTCTGTGTCCCAGTTTTGGAGGAAAACCAACGTTTAATTCGCTGTGGGAGTAATAGTTAGACAAGTTTCTATTCTCCCTTTTAAGGATTGCATGGCCCTCGGTCAGTTTTTCCAGAAAGTCCATATTTGGTCGAGTTCGTATCATTCGCGCGAAGAATTGACGATTTCATATTTCAATCGAAGCTCTGATAATTCTCTCAGACATTAGAGAGTCTCAGACATTTGGACAAATTTATATTTAAATATTTATGGGAAACTTGGCCAGTAGGCGTTTAGACGACAAGCAGCAGTTGAAGGCAAAAACACATTTAGTATGCATCGGCGTAGATTTATATTTCAAAATGATTTCCTTCGATGACTATTCTCGTCATGCAGATACTCTTTTGTTCCCATAAACCTGACATTATACAGAGAGAATTTCAGATCCAAATCCAACTCATAACAGAATCAAGGGATATATTGATCCCTGATTGTATTTCGTTATTTTACCTACACATACCTGCAAGAACGCCATAATACACGCACATAATCACGTCTACGCATAAACACTCACACATACATAGACTTAAATGCACTCATAAAAGAACCCGTGTGCGTGTATATATATATATATATATATATATATATATATATATATATATATATATATATATATATATATATATATATATATATACATACATATATATATATATATATATAAAGAGGGAGGCAATATTAAATTAACACCGCATGGTTACTGGCATTTCCAGCTTTAAAAAAAACTTTTTTAACTCATATATATTGTGCACTTTGTTAATTGCGTATGAACAACTGGCGCCATTGGTCAGTATTCGTTAAAACGATATTCAGGAAACCACAAGCACACATGCATACATACATACATACATATATATATATATATATGTATATATATATATATATATATATATATATATATATATATATATATATGTGTGTGTGTGTGTGTGTGTGTGTACGTATAATGCGTGTATATATATATATTTATATATATATATATATATATATATATATATATATATATTTATCTCTATATATATATAAATTCTATACATATTTTTTATATATGCGGTGCTTATTGGAAAGCACTCAATATCAGTGATAGAGTTAGCATATTTAGTTGAATGGATATGTGTGACGTCGGTTTCATTCTTGTGCAAATAGTTTGTCTGAGGATCGCATAAGTGTGAAACCCATAGCCATTTAACTATATATATAAGGATATATATATATATATATATATATATATATATATATATATATATATATATATATATATATATATATATATGTATGCATAGATAGATAGATAGATGTTACTTACCGAAAAAAAGAAAATTCTATCAAGCCATACATGATGGATAGTATTTTTCCTACATAAACACACACGCGCGCGCACACACCCGCACACACACACACACACACACACACACACACACACACACACACACACATATATATATATATATATATATATATATATATATATATAAGACAGTTGGAGAGTTGATGAAGTGAAACGTAGACATGAGACACAAATGAGTCATGCCTATATTTCTCTACAGTAGTACTCTACAACTGCTCCTGTCTTACCATCTATCTTCGTATCTCACCACTCTCTATCTCTCTCCTTTTATACATATATATATATATATATATATATATATATATATATATATATATATAAGTGTGTGTGTGTGTGTATCTGTGTGTGTATTGTTTATAATGACTATATGTTTATAATGACTATATGTCTCAAGCCTGAAAATGTAGACATACAGAGAGAGATAGCTCCTGCATACATTTTTCACATATATGACACACCAAAGTCTTTGGAGAATCTTGAAACTGACGTTCCTGTGCTCTCTTACCGCTTCGGTCTGCCGGTAAACATAGAACTGGTATCATAAAACTGACAGAAGTGTCCCCCAGGCCTCTCAGAAATATGACTAGCAAATCCAGCACAATATAGAGCAGCTTTGTCGCAACTGCTAAATAAAAGCGCCATCTGAACATATTGTGGGATTGAGTCACCTTTCCCAAGAGCTATTTCCTACAGAGAAAGATCAACCCAATTCTTCTCAGATCGATTGCAACTATCAATGGCAAGGTTTCGTCAACTAGACATGATCTATACCTCTTCTCTCAGTCTTTCATAAATCTTCAAGGCTGTCTTCAAAAGTCTTCAGGTTGTCTTAGTTTTATTTCCTTAGCAAATGGAATAATTGGGAAAACGCTATTGTATTCATACTGGCAAATGAAAATTACGTCAAGTACTGTCATGTGTGGAAATATCGTTTTTATGGTTGTGTTGACGGATTCAACTATTTTCTTTTGATTTCTTGATACAGTTGTATACGTTTGCTTGCAAAAGTAATAACTCTGTTAGGAAAAGTGAGATAGGGAAAAAACCTGGGCGTAGATTAATATTTGGATAATATTCAATGACAGCATTCTTAAGGATTTTAAATAAGAGAGAAACTGCAAACATTTTTGGTTTTAATGTGGATATTTAAAAAAAAAATATTATATCTTATTTTCCATAATTTTGCTACACGGTCTACTGACCTTCTTCAGTCAAAGCGTGGATATTTCTACATATTATTAAAATGAGTTTTTCTTATGGTTTTTTATATGTCCCGTAAAGGTATATATTTGTTCGAGGTAGCTAAGTGGTTTTGGCTTCTGTAACCAAGCAGTACAATCTCGCAGGTAACCGTAATCGACTGGTACTCGTCGTAGTCGTAGTCAATAGAGGTAGCCAATAGGCGTAGGCCAATAGGATGACCAATGGTGTAGTCCAATGGGCGTCGTCATAGACTTAGACTCGGACATTATTTATTACGTAAAGTTTACATAATTGTGGCACATGGCCGAAAAAGGGGAGTGGTTGAGGTTGGTCCACACTAACTAACTTATACCAAGCTAATCCGATTCACGACCCATTCACTCATTACAATTTTCGCATTCAACATAAAAAATCTAATAATGAACAATGATAGGGCGGGGAGATGAACCCAATAATAAACTAAAATTCAACACAAAATTAACTAAACATAACGGATGTTAGTAGGGCCCGTCCAACCCTCAAAACAGAGAGGCCGCTGTATTTTGCCCATGGGACAATATCAAGAAGCTCTCTCGCTAGGGGAGTGGGAAAGGAGAACATATAGACGGACATAGGAAATATAAAAGTTGATCCAGTCGAGATGAAAAGGGGGCCAAAACAAACGAGGTTGGGAATCTCAATTTGGATCATAAACAAAGAGATAGCCGGGCACAGGCCAAGAACAACAGTTACTCACATTAACTAGGTACACAAAAGCTTGTCTAACCTAACCAAGGTAGGGCTCCACAGGAAGCCGCCCCGATGTGACATAGGTTGGCCTAAAAGATAAAATCAAGGATAGCACACCTTTTCACCCACCTTTCGCTAAAGACTGTCGACTGCAATCGTTTTCTATCAGTTCTAATCTTTATCTTGAGCTGATGCTCAAAGAATTGGATCAGATCCTGATAACGGTTGCCTCGCAAGACTTCCTCCTGTCGCGTCGTCCAAATCACCATTCGGGCCGTGGCCAGAATCATCAGAAACACCATTCATTTCAGCCCAGAATACGGTGGCGACACATTGACACACGCGTATGCGCGATAAATTGGCATGAGCTTTTCGGAAGCGAGATGAGCCGTCAACTCGCCGACATTGTCCCATAAGGGGCGGACCCAGGGGAAATGGTAGAAGACGTGCGAAGCCGTTTCTTCTAAATCAAGATCACACCGTTCACAGCCTGGCAAATCCGCCAAGCCCCATATGAAGACCTTGTCATTGAGAGACAGCCGAATCCGAGCCAATCGCCAGGTAAGCGAAAACTCAAGGTTACTGTGATAATCTGCCGTTGGAGCCCAAGACCAGTAAGAGCAAAACACCTCATCCGACAATTCGAGCTGATCACGTAAAGAATCCTTCGTGTCCCCCTCCACTAGAAGACGATAGAAGACTTTCCTAAGCCGTGAAAGGTCACTGGACCGAGGAACAGCCAACAAGGCCGACCGCCACTCGCGAAGGAAATCCGTTTGATCTCGGGGTTTACGATGGCGCTCAACCCGCGAGATGGGGGGACTGATAGTAAGGAAAAGGAACGCGTCCTTAACAATCCCCGCCATAATCGAATCTCCTGTCAATGCGCAGCGTAGGAAAGCCAACCTTGAGGCGAGTTTGTGACTCACCAAGTGTAGCATTCCCAGCATCCCATGACACGGACGTTGTACACAGACTCGTCTGTCGACCCGATTCCCGCGTCCCCTCCATAAAATATAGGATAGCGAGCGCTCGAGCGGCTTCCGATGGTCTTTACAGAGAAGAAGTATGGACAATCGATAAAGAACAAGAGGGAAAAAGTAAGTGACACACGCCTCCGCCCTGCCCTTCACGGACAACGTCCTTGGACACCAAGTCTGACCGGCCGCGTCGACCTTTGCTCGTACTTCAGACCAATTTTTCTCCAGCTGGAGGTCGGGTCCAAACCACACTCCAAGAATGCGGACAGGACAATCCGTCCAACCAAAGGGCCCCGGAAGACCGACCTCCTTTCAAGCACCTAACCGCAAGCTGTACGACTTGTCGCGGTTAATTTTGGCCCCTCTCACTTTTCGTACCGATAAAGCACCTTCAGTACCGCCTCAATGTCGGTGCGGGACGACACGAAAGCTGATACATCATCGGCGTACGCAGAAACACTGGCTCAAGCCCCTCCAGGAACGGTGATTCCATGTATGGTTGGACTGCACGCCCTGTCCCTTAACCGGCGCAGGAGAGGCTCCAACGCCAAAGCATAGAGTCGGGGCGACAGTGGACGACCCTTACGAACCGACCTAGACAGCGCAAACGCGTCCGATAGTTTTCCGTTCACCTGTACCACAGAAATGGGGGAGCGATACAGGAGGCTAATCCAGCGGCAGAAGTCGGGTTCACATCCGTCGGCCTGCAGGACAGCCGCAAGGTAGCGATGGTCAACCTTATGAAATGCCTTGGACTGATCTAAATTGATCAGTGCGGCTTCATCGTCGTCTTTTACACCCTCTATGATCGTACGGATCACATGCAGGTTGCTCTGAATTGTTCGGCTCCTCACAGAACAAGTCTGTTCAGGACCCAACAGAGACTCGGCAACTGACTTCAAACGCTCCTGCAGGATCTTGGCCAAAATCTTTAACTCTGTGTTTAGCATAGTTATGGGCCTGTAATCATCTAAATCCCGCCCAACACCCTTGCCCTTTTTCAACAGCGTGATCACACCCCTGGAAATCCGGTTGGGGATGGACCCCGACCGGAAGCAGTTGTTGAACACAGCAGTCAAAATCGGGACAAAGATGTGCGACTGTGCGCTGATTATATGGCTATTTCTATTTCTAATGAGTATATCTAAAAAAGTTAATTTGGTAAAATTATATTCTTGGGTAAATTTGGATTTGGGGTGTAAGTTCTGAAGTAGAGTGTGGAATTAGCTAATATCAACTCATGGGGATTTCCAGAAAATGAATCAGTAATCTAAGTATCGTTTCGAAAATTTATTGAAGTGGGTTGTATATTTCCCCATATATTTGTTCTATCTTTACATAAAGTTTTTCTTCTAGGTAAGCTAATGTTAGGTTGGCATATGTTGGTGCCATTTTCGTTCCCATTGCAGTACCTAGGGTTTGAATATAGTTGTCAAATTCAAAAATGTTATTATTTAGAATTAGGTCCATACTATCGATAATGAATTCTTTAGTGAATCTGGGATGTAGTGTTTCGGGATGTTTTTCCATCCAGAATGAGATTGATTGTTTACCTGATTCATGGGGTATGTTGTTATATAGGCTACTAATATCAAAAGTTACCATAAGTATACCCGGATCTACGTTTTGTGGTATAGAGCTAAGGAAGTGTATATCGTATCTGATGAAGTTTTTAATGTGCTTAGTAAATGGATTTAATATTGTGTCTGTTAGGTTACCGAGTCTGCTAGTTGGACAGGCTGGTCTTGCTACTGTTGGTATGAATGTAAGTTTACTGAGGTTTGGGATGCTAATGTATGCAGATTTTTGTGTCTGGATAGCTGTTTTTTTTCTGTCGATTTGTGAATTTTTGGTATTCCGTAGAAATTGCTTCTTTTTGGTACAAAGTTTATTAGGAGACCTTTTTGTTGTTGTTAAAATCGTATTATGTATTGCGCAGAGTTTTGTAATTTTTAATATAATATTTTTGTCTATGTTGCTGTCGATAACTTTGTCGTTGTTCCTATCCTCTAGTGTATCTAGAATTTTTGTTTTGTAGTATATTGTGTCCGTGATCACTACAGCGCTACCTTTATCTATTCACACACACACACACACACACACACACACACACACACACACACACACACACACACATATATATATATATATATATATATATATATATATATATATATGTATTATTAATATATATGTATATATATTCAACATCATCACTTGATAAGACACCGGAGGTGTTGAAACAAAATGGCTATTTTTGTAGTGATTTTATGACATATTTATTTTATAATATTTAAAGAAATAATTATATATATATATATATATATATATATATATATATATATATATAGAGAGAGAGAGAGAGAGAGAGAGAGAGAGAGAGATGAAGACAAATGAAAAACACTGGATTTTACCAACGCGTCTCCCCCTCTGATGAACTTTATTTACATTACTCGGACGGTTATCCTCATCTACATTGCCATATTCACAACGTTTCTGCCGTGGTACGCTCTATATATCTGTCTATATCTCTGAGATGAGGTATTATGATTACTTGCATTATTTACATTATTCGGACTGTTATCCTAATCTTCATTGCCATATTCACAACAATATCTGTCTATATTTCTGAGATGAGGTATTATGTATATTATATATATTATTCGAACTATTGTCCTCATCTTTGTCGCCATATTTATTACAACGTTTCAGTCGTTGTACGCTCCGACCTTCTTCAGGGGGTTGGAATGTCGAACTGAACCCTTTATTTCGCTCACTGGGGTACACTGTTCTAGTTCCACGTGCCATGTTTTAACGGATGTCAGTTATCAGTTATCTCCTGTTAATTTTTCCCTCTGAAAGTTCTGCACTGCCTTAACCGTGTATTGAACTCACACTCTTTGGGTCCTGTCACTCGATCTAACCAACGACTTTATCCACTCTGCCATGTGTCATGTGTAAACATAGCACGTGGAACTAGAACAGTCTACTCCAGTGAGCGAAATAAAGGGTTCAGTTCGACATCCAAACCACCTGAAGAAGGCCGGAGCGTACAACGGCCGAAACGTTGTAATAAATATGGCAACAAAGATGATATAAATACATAACAGTATATATAATAGAAATATAAAATGTGTTATATCTACAGGGGGTTCATAAAAATTGATATAATTTTGTAGACAATAGCATAGCCAATTCTCTCTCAAATTCTAAAAAGATTTTAACAAAATGTGTAAAAAAACTAAGCTGATTGTCTGCACTTATATCAGTGAGAATTTACGAAGAAGATGAATTGCACGTGTCGGTGATAATGACAATGTGAGGTTGAAATGACCACCAAATTCACCTGACTTGACAATTTGTTATTGGTGCATAATTATCAGGCGTTTTTAAATCACTATTTATTATGAAAAAAGAAACAATTCTACGATAACATTTTTAAATGCTTATCCCAGAGCGCATGGTTATCGACACGCATTTTTATAACCGGAAAATAAAATAATATTATTAATAAAAAGTAAACAAAACAACAATTTTTATTAACAAATGACTCGCACACAAAAACGCCCGATAATTATGCACCAACACTATATACAGGGCGTCCCAAAATAATGTATACAATCTTTAAATATTAATAGTTAATAATACACTACCCTGGTGTGAGAACTTATATGGATGAAAATATGCAAAACAGATGGATTGGAAGAAAAGGGGCAGTGGAGTACCCACCTAGATCACCGGATTTGACACCCTTGGATTTCTATTTATGGTCGTTTCTATAAGATAAAGTTTACAGCAAGAAAACCGAAATAATTGCTGAAATGAGAGTAGCAATTGAAGACGAATGTGCTCAAATACCAGAGGAAATGATACTGGACGTTTGTGGGTCTATTTCTTCAAGATATGAAAAGCGTATTGAACAGAACGGCAACCAGTTTGAGCACTTGATGTGAACTCATCATTACATGAACATTCTGCCATTGTCCCAAGTAGCTTTTATCTTATTAAAGTTAATTTTCTATGTTTTTTTTTTGTATATTTTACTCTCAAATTCTTTAAATGTGTATTCTTTCTCTTATATTAATAATATTTACAAGTCAAAAATTGAAAATTTATAACGATTCAAAGAGTGTATACATTAGTTTAGGGCACCCTGTATATATATATATACACACACACACACACACACACACACACACATACATATACATATATATATATATATATATATATATATATATATATATATATATATATATATATATATATGTGTGTGTGTGTGTGTGTGTGTGTTAGGTATGTTTTAGAGGAATTTTTCTTTTCCCCGAAGGAATAAAACATAACTGTATCTCCAATTAATCATACTCGCCATCATATATTCAAAGATCTAGTGTCGACCTCTTACCAATGCATAACGATCGACGCCTCATTCGCATGACTGGCGTTCTCCCCGGGGTTGCGCTTGATTAGTCCATTGTTGACCTCACGTTAATAACATTCTGACGTCAAGACATAGACGTGACGAGAACAAAGAACTCTCCTGAACGTGAAGAAACCTGCTAGGTGCCCCAGTAGTGTGACTGATTTGAACATTCTCGTGGGGATATGTGGATTGAAATCGAAGCAAGTATGAAAGTTCTTTTTTTTTCAAAGATATACTTAAAGATTTTACAAGGTCATAGATGTATTGATATTCGATTATTTGAAAGCACATAAATATTGACATCGTCGGGATATCAACTGCAGCATAACAGATGACAATATATTCAAACTGTTTTTTGCAGTGCTTTTTCAGATAGGTCTTCACCACTGAAGTATGTGTGATCACGCACACACACACACACACACACACACACACATATATATATATATATATATATATTGATGCATGTTTCATTAAATAATATAGACAAGTTTTGTCTATTTATTTTATGTACATTTTTTTTTCATATCGTCTGATAAGCTTAATAACATTATCATTAAACGAAAAAAGAAAGTCACAATATTGATACATATTTTTTAATCCTATCTAAGCTTTCGGCTTACATAAGCCATTATCAAAAATGACAATCACATTATAATATTCTCCGTGTATTGTTTAATATATTGTAATGTAATTGTCATCTTTGATAATCGCTTATGTAAGCCGAAAGCTTAGATAGGATTAAAAAATATGGTATCAATATTGTGATTTTCTTTCTTGTATTTGACATCCATATTGGGTCGCAATCGCCGAATGTTAGTGTCAAATTGTCGTATGTTTGTGGTGAGTAGTCATTTCGCAACTGAAATCGATTTATTTAATCCTAATTTTCCTAAGGAATTCTATCGACCAGTATATCTTGAGAAGGATTCGTTGGCGTGATTTGAGACGAGACAGAAGACGATATTCACAAGTAAATAGATAGAAAGCGGGGGGAAACCTAATTACGGAACGCAACTAAAGCAATTTATCAGTAGATATAATTACGAATAAAATAGAACAGTTCCAGTGAGTATAATAGAAGAAAAATATTACTTACGCCCGACAAATATCTCTCTTACTAGTTCTGTCTCGAGGCTTACATTTTTTATTCCTCACTCTAGAGTAAATAGAGAGAGTATTGTCTATGAGCTTGAATTTTTATTCTCTCAATTACACTTGCATAAACCTTTCTCCCAGGACAAATTCTCTTTGTGTAAGACTAGATTGTTCGAACTATCTAGTGATTACTCGTCTCTCTCTGCCGATCTTGACATCCTTGCATGGCCACTATCAGAATATCAAAACCTTAAAATCTAGGACTGATATATATATATATATATATATATATATTTACACACACACACATATAAATATATATATATATATATATATATTTATTTGTATGTATGTATGTATATATATGTATATATATATATATATATATATATATATATATATATACAAATAAAGATATATATATATATATATATATATATATATATATATATATATATATATTTAGTTTACGAAAAACTAGGTAATCCGTATGGGTAGACCGAAAGAGGATAAAATCCAGAGAGCTCAATGTAAATCAGAGCTAATAATTTAAATAAAAACAGACCACTTTAAGGTTCCATATAATAAATTATTTCATCACAGCCCTTTTAAAGGGCAGCGGATCATCAGATTTTAGTTCCAAAGGTTGAAATGAAAAATGAAAAGAAATTTACACATTTATGACAGGCAGTAATAAGTAAATTAACGAAGTGGGGGAGTGAAGGGGGTAGAGAGACATGATTGAGTTAGATGTAACATTTCTATTCTTTCAAATTTATTTTTTTATTTTTAGAGGAAATCCAGACATTGACACGTTAAATCTGTTAACGGAAGTTATATATTGATATGGGAGGGGGATAGGACAAAAAGGCATAAAGAGAAAGAGAGAGAAAAAGAGAGAAAGAAGTTGTGATAAAGTGTCATTAACTTTCTTTGGAATGGACGGTGTTTTTTGCTTTACTTTAAGAGTTCATAAATATTATAATTTTTTATATAAGTTTGAATGTTTAAACAGTGTAAGGAATTTAATTATATGTTAGTTAAAGTTTGTTTTTTTAAACTTTATAACAAAAATTTTGGGGATTTAATATGAAATAATTTATTATATGGAACCTTAAAGTGGTCTGTGTTTATTTAAATATATATATATATATATATATGTATATATATATATATATATATATAATATGGTTAAAACAACTGAAGAGTTGCAAATTAAAAGAAAAAAATTGGGTGTTTTTTGCGAAAGTATTTATTTGTTTTTATATATTTGATATATATGCTATATATATATATATATATATATATATATATATATATATATATATATATATATATATATATATATATATATATATATATATGTATATGTATATATATATATAAAAACAGAACTGTAAGATATATAATCCGGTGTTGTTATTGATATTTTTATTTTTACTTTTACAAAACAGTGCTCAATTTAAATTTACAGAGCATAAATATTATAAATTAACTGTTTTAAAATATGGTTTTATATTTTAAGTCAGTTAATTTATAATATATATATATATATATATATATATATATATTTAAATAAAGAGAAAGAACAGCCACATTAAGAATCCACATTTATTTAGCATATACTTTTTTAAAAACGTGCTCTATAAAACGTAGAGAATAATATTTTTATTTAAAAAATATTTAACGTCACGACACGGAAATTTATGTTTCGGAACTTTAAACATCGCTTGATATTGGATCAAATTTCAAGTTCTGAAGCAGAAAGTTCCGTGTCACGATGTAAAACATTTTTAAATAAAAAGTATTATTAGAATATATATATATATATATATATATATATATATATATATATATATATACACATATATACACACACACACACACACACATATATATATATATATATATATATATATATATATATATATATATATATATATATATCATTCAACCAGATAAAATCTCTGGCATGGTTATTTTCGATCGCCAAGATTATGTCGGTAAAATGGAATCCATTTTGCAAGATTCCTCCAATTTTAAGAGACCAGGTCCAGGAAGTTCTTGTGACAAAACCAACAAAATAGACGCGAAAATACAAAGATGTTTGCTCTCAGTTCTTAAGAGTAACTTACTTTCTCAGAAAATGTATAACCTTCACGGTCTTAACATCCAAGATTGTCTGGTCTTTTTAAAGTGCATATATACAATGTACCTAGCCTATCCAGGACAGCATGTCTATAACATGAAATGGCCAAATGGTTGGCAGAAATACTCCAACCTGTTTCCGATTCGTTCTTCACCTACTGCATTTCTGACTGTTGTACACGAACACGTCCCTTCAGGATATCCTGCAAATTTGTACTAATGCCCTTTATAGGGGCCACCTGGGGTCACCATTAATTCCAAAAGCTTTGTTTCTGAAATTCATGCATTTAGCTACAGAGGAGCTGGAATTGAGTTTTTTATGCGATTATGTACGCCCAAATCGATGGGCTTTCAATGGGCAACCCTCTGGGTCCGGTTATGACAAACAGTTTTGCAGATTATTATGCGAACCATCCTTTTGAAAAAAAAAAACTGTAAACCTTACGTCTATTAGCGTTATGTTGATGACACATTCTCCATCTTTAAGTCTATCAACGACGCCGCAGCTTTTCACACCCTCTCAATTCCCTTGGCCGTTCACTCCAGTTTATTTTGGAGGTGAAGAGCGATGATACCCGACCGTTCTTGGATGTTTTTGTTGAACGTAAGCACGGTTTATTCATCACCAGCATTTACCGCAAACCTACGTGCACTGGTTTATATACAAATTGGAATTCCTTTGTTCCTAACTTCCGTAAGATCAATTTGGTTTCGACCCTTTTCCATCGTCCGGTGATGATTTGTTCTCTATGTACACCTGATCAAAAACGATAGAAAATCCGTCATATTTTCATTGATAATGGTTTTCTCACTAATTTCATTAGACGCACGATTGAACGGAAAATTAAATGTTTCAAGTAGCCAGTAGTTTTTAGTCCGTCTTTTTGTCCCTTGTATCTAAAGCTACCATGGCTGGGTAGAAAGAGTCGGGTATTCGCCTACAAGGAAAAGGCGTGTGCTACATCAAGTTGTTTCGACTGTGAAGTTACGTTCGGTGTTCCCACTCTTTTGTTAGAGATGGACTGTCCTATTGAGGCCAAAATTGGGGAAATCGTTTGACGCTGCTCGTCACTTACTATCCTATACCTAGCTGTTGTGACCAAGTAAATGCTTAAGTAATAACAAAAACCAGGTTCGCAGATATATCGTATATTCAACAGTAAGTACACCAGAAGAGTATTACACGAATAGTGAGAGTGTATCAAATGAACTAGCGCTCCAGAATTTTACGATCCACTGTTCCTTCTCTCCTACTAATTTTATAGAAGGCGGAAGAATCGTACATAGACTCTTCGGGTGATTACACCACAACACTACCTTATCCGGTTCACGACTCATTCAGTCGTTACGGTTTCCACATTAACCACAAGAACACATCCATCATCATTCAATCGTAGATGGTCTGTCGTATTTACAAAATCAGTCAGTTCTGTGTCATGCGTGATCATGACTGACGAAGCAGATTTTTTCACGGCAGATCAGTTGTCATCCAAGGCTATAGAACCCGGCCTGTCCTGCTATTTACCTATGGCTTGAGGTAGAAAAATATTTTAGGGTATTAGCACATAGGTGACTGTAATGGATTCGACTGGAATTCGAACTCGGCTCTCCGATTCCTCGGTCCGAGCCGCTCTGCATTACTCCACCGTGCCTCAAAGTAGTTCCGTAATATACAATTTTAAATGTCGGTGCATACATAAAACGGTTTCATCAGAGATTGGAGACCCGTATCGGTCAATATGTTACGGCTAGCATAAGAGCAGGTAAATCCAGCGGACCTTTTCGGACGATCCAAGCAGTGCATGACTCAGATATTGGTCAGCACATTTTCCATAATTCTGACTGTTTACGTCAGTATGCAGATAAATGTTTCACCATCTCGCATAGAACTCGTTCTTCTCATCATGGGAAAATGAATGAAGCAATGTTTATTAAAATACACCAGCCGTGCCTATGCAAAGCAAAAAAGAAGGTTTTAACAACTTAACCAAGTTATTTAGAGGGCGTGAGTAATAAGTATAAGTATTGGAACTGCTATATTTTATTCGGTAACTATTTTTTATTAATAAATTGTTTTAGTTGTGTTCCGTAATTAAGTTTTCCTCCGCTTTCTACTATTTACTTGTGAATACCGTCTTCTGTCTCGTCTCAAATCACGCCAACGAATCCTCCTGAAGAAATGTTGGTCAATAGAATACTTTAGAAAAATTATAATAAAAAAGAATTGTCTAAGGTTCTGTTTAAATCAATATATTTATTCTGTGATGTCAGATCCTTATATGTATTTATACATATA
This sequence comes from Acanthosepion esculentum, assembly GCA_964036315.1. Classification (NCBI taxonomy): domain Eukaryota; kingdom Metazoa; phylum Mollusca; class Cephalopoda; order Sepiida; family Sepiidae; genus Acanthosepion; species Acanthosepion esculentum. The sequence goes on from OZ038500.1 coordinate 98,747,878, forward strand.
TATTACATGAATCATTCATACAAAAAGTAGATTAGTAAAGTTAATGATATGAATGGCAAAAAACATCTTCACAAACAAATTTATTAAAGATACATTAACCCACGACTCTCTCGATGAATATTATGATCCTTGTTTATAATGACTTCAAGTTGTATAAGCTCTTTTTTATTCTGCTAGTACTTTCGATGATATATAGATATCCATATATATATATATATATATATATATATATATATATATATATATATATATATATATATATATATATATATAATGATATATAATATATCTAATGATATATAATATATATATATATAATGATATGTAATATATATATAATCTCTATCTATAAAAGGCAGGATGTGTGTGTGTGTGTGTGTGTGTAACGAATGCACGACCGCAATTTTCGACGCATTTGCACCAAAATGTACATGCACATACTTCAAGTTAGGGACAACGCCACGACCGACTTTGCATTTCCTTATCCCATCGATAGTGGAAATAATCGATTTTGTTATGCTTCTACGGCAGTTTTCATGTAGTTTGCTGCCATGTTTTACTGGCCAGAGTGAGAGCATATAGCTGGCTGCCACGAATAGGCCGGAAGATTCTATTGGCCAGCGTGAGAGCCAACAGCTGACTGACAAGAATTTTAACTAGCATGCAAAATAAATGGATAGCTACATTCGACACGAGTGGAAAACATTTAAATCTGCATGTCACTTTACTCCAGTTGGCTCATTCTCTTGCTTAAACTCAACGTTGATTCAGATTCCGCAGAAATGGGTTGGGTGTGAAAAGGTATTTGTTGTTAACATTCTTTCTTCATTCGGTTTTTCCAGTTACGAGTCCTTTTTTTAAAGCTGATAGTTTTGTGTTCATTTTGTTTAGTTCTTTTTCGTGACAGATTTAATGTTTAGTATAGAGCTTAGAAAATATTCGCAGTGTGAGAGAGGCAAGAAGTAAGGCATGTAGCAACATCAGCACGGCAAAGGGCACTCCTTTAAAGGCAAGGAGGGGCAAAAATATTTAAGTCAAGTGATAGCGATTGCTGTATGAGTTGTACGATTTTTTAATCAAGCACGGGCAACGCCGGGCCATGCTGCTAGTGATATATATATAATGATCTGACACCACCGAATATACATATATATATATATATATATATATATATATATATATATATATATATATATATATATATATATATATATAGAATGATATATAATAATATATATATATATATATATATATATATATATATATATATATAATGATCTGTGACCACAGAATATATATATATATATACATATATATATATATATATATATATATATATGTATATGTATAGTTCATATATATATATATATATATATATATATATATATATATATTTATATATATACATATATATGTATAGTTTATATATATAGTTCATATATATATATACATATATATATATATTTATTTATAGCTCATATACGTATATATATATATATATGATGTTTTTAAAATAGGATTCAGAAGAATCCCGACAAAGTGTTTAAGAAATTTGAAAAATGAGATGCAGGTTCCAGTTCCGCTTCGGTTCTTTATACTTCCTTACGCGTATATACACACGGCGAAGGCATGAATCCACCTCTTCTTCTCCCATTATGGGTTAAAAAGTAAAATTTTATCATAAATCAATATTATCTTCAAATCTTCTGAAAATCTCAATATTTTTGTGGCTTTAAATAACCTGTAAAAGATTGATAATCTGTAAAAAACTTATCAGTCATTCAATTAATACACTTGATTTCTAATAACCACTTTTTCCCGATTCTAATTACTTTCTTCTGAATTTCTAAGATGCTGAGTTATCATCATTAACATTTTTATATTCGAACTGTTGTCCTCATCTTTGTTGTTATCACATTTCCGCCCATGTGCTCTCCGGCCTTCCTCGGGTGTACATCAATCTTGTGTAGCCCCCAGGGAATTCTGAACAGAACCCGTTATTTTATCCACGAGGGTAAACTGTTTTCGTACCACTGCGATATATAGCGAGATATATCTAGGGATATCTTCTATATCGTGATAACAAAAAAGACAAGGGCAATAGTTCTAATCCCAATTTTTAGAATTTTGGAAAAGAACTTTCACTATTCTGATGCTCCTTACAATATCGTATCACACATCCCTAATATTCTAAAACATTTCTCAGGCAGTTAAATGTCTGGACGTAAGTAAATTTAATTCGTAGCTTGCATCTTGATCTCTCCCTCCTTTTTCTCCCTAACTTCAACGAAACAGCCATTTCAACATGGCGGAAACCATTATTTATCCCAGTAGCTCCTTTGTTTTCTAAGGCTATACTAACAGTGTGTGTTTGGAGCATTAGTTTTGGTAACTAGTGTTGTTTCCATTCTTTTCGACCGGTGAAACCTGTGTATATGTGTAGTTAATTTCATTTGCGACACAGACTCGTGTGTATTTCGGAATATTGTATTCACATATTCGTGATTAATAGAGAAAATTTTGTATTTACAGACTATTTTATTCTGTTTCATAAAGAATACCATCGAAATCAAAGTTTCACACATATTGTGAAGACAGCGATCACGTATTTTATTGAAGAAAGTGTAAAAAATAGACAATGCTTCGAGTGTTATCGAATTAGAAACGGTAAATAATCATGTTGTATACAATAAAGATACAATAAGTGATATCATTTACCAACGATACACTTGTGATTATGAGATATAACAATGAGTATTGTGTGAATCTCTTGAGTGCAAATTTATTTTTTTACTGAAATATATGAATAATGTGCAAGTAATTTTAGCTGTCAATTCAGGACATAAACAAGTCTGACTCTCTACCGTTTCTTGTCACTTGTTTTTATGCTGTCTTCACGCAGAGAGGATCTGACGAAGCTAGATATATGTGGCACAAGCTTTTATTTATATATGGTGATTTTAGAAGCGTAGCTTAGATGTGGCACAAGGCCGAAGATATGGAGTATCCAGTGAGGATCGAACTCACTATTCAGTAGTAATTGATCTAACGAGACCAGCTTGCTAACCATCACACCACGTCGAGTTACTTTAAATGATTTTTCAAGCGTAGCGTATATGTGTCACGAAGGACACACTGAGGATCGAACGTAGTACTAATTGTAATTAATCTTAATTGATCTAGCAAGCCAAGCTGGCTAACCATTGCGCTTCTTCTATGTGTCCTGCTGATCTTCTCAGCGTACCTTAGATGTGGCACAAGGCCGAAAGTATGGGGCACCCAGTGAGTATCGTAAAAGCTACGGCAAGATGTCCAAAATGATTTTCTAAGCGTAGCACAAGACCGAAATTGTCAGGGCACCTAGTGTGGATTGAACTCACTACTCAGTCGTAACTGATCTAGTTAGCCACGCTGGCTAACTATTACACCACGTTAAGGTGCCTTAAATGATTTTATAAGCGTGGTTTAGATGTGGCACAAGGCCGAAATTGTGGGGGCACCCTGTGTGGATCGAAATTACTACACAGCCGTAATTGTTCAAGCGAGACAATATTGCTTATCACTACACAACATCGAAGTGCATCTTTTATTTACATATGTGTATGTCAGGAAACAGTAAAGTTACAACTAAAAAAAAACTTCTCAATCCGCTATTCTCGCCTTTGGAACTCTTTTAGTGTTTCTTGCTTCCCTTTCACCTCCAATTGTCCAAAAATCTAAATGCACAATCATTCGCCATCTTCTGTGTTCCTGAAGTGTTTTTCTTATTGTGCTCTCTGTTGCTTAAGTATTTCAGGTGTTTTATTGATTTTAATCATTTCACACAATGTAATGTGATAATACCACTAAGCTGGAGGTGTATATATGCATAAAGTGCATCATGACCTTTTCGAAAAACCCTAAATGAATAATGTCCCGACGGACACACGACACGCTCGACATTATATTTCTTCCATGGAACTCATCTTTTGGGTACGGTGGTCAAGATTTATTCGTGTCAATCCACTGCACCTCGCAATGTAACCTAGATGTATTGATATATCATAGCAGTTGATGAAAAACGGGTTACATACGGCAATTTATTTTACATACAAGGTCCCGAAAGATTATTACCTGTAGATCAATATTTCCGCTTAGAAAAGCTATGCCAAATTCACTATAATTGAAAAAATAGAAACAAAAAGAAAAGATAATATTAGAAAATTTCTAGACGAACATGAAGACAAAGGGATTTTGCGCCTCAAAACACTTCGACCAGCCGGGGTTAACCACAAATTTAACAACATAGATAGAATTAATATATAACCCCATAAATCAAGCCCTAGCCACATTTCTCACCCACGCAAGACAGACATGCTTGCAGAGTTGTTGAGGTCACACACTTATACACACACCCATAACAATATATACACTTACAAACATCATACACACTCCCAAAGAACTAAATGATAACATACACTTAACACAAACATATCCCCTTCCCAGCAACCAATAAAACTGCCAAAATATCCAAGGAAATGAATCTTTCCAGCCTCTATCTTAAAAACAATTTAAATAGACCGTTTGACCAACACTTGTACAGGGTAACATTTAGTAAAATAATATCTTCGGCACCAAATACAATTTGGCATTTTTATTATTTTGACTATTGTCTCTGTAATTACAAAAATATTATTTCTTTTTTCATTTAAGTCGAAATTATATTTCTTAACATAAAAAGGATAAAATATCGAAAATTAGTTTAACTTTTCAAAAATGAAATTACAAAAGGAATAAACAAAAACGCAATTAGTAATTTCAAATCAGAATCGATCTTTTTGAATATTTAAGTCTACGGGTTTTATTCTTCTCATCTAACCCACCACTACCTGATTCATGGTTGGACCATCACCTTATCTGGGAAGGAGTGTGGCTAGGCAAACATCTGTATTAAAAATAACCTTCCAAAGTTGGAATGAGCCTTCTTGTAGGTTCAGTTGCGATCTAGCACTGGTGTAGACTAGATTACCTAGCTATGGATAAAACAAATGTAATGGGAACACGGCATGGCTGGGCGGAGAGCTTCGGAGACTAAAGTCAACAGCCAGGGTACAGGGTCGTCGCGACTGAATAAGCAGTCACGTCTCCATAACGAAAGTGAGCCTTCAGGTTGGACATCGGCTCCGGTTTGCCCTAAAAAATGATTGGTAGCATTAGATCTACTTGCCCAAGAGGCCATACGCATGAGTGAAGAGTACCTTTCCGGTTTTCAGCCCACATATATGGAACTGAGTAGGAGCTCATCTGGGCAGCGAACCTGCGAACACACTCATTTATAGAAATGGTGATGATTTCAGTTTGAATTTCTGGTAGAAGGAAATATCCTCATTTACATTATTTACACATGCAGTATACGCTTCATCTACGTGGCTGGCATTGTAGTGCAAACAAAGAACTGCTCACCACCACTGCCACGGAAAAATATTAAAAGACACAATGATTTGCCGACGTCTTGCACATGAAATATTCAGAAATAAAAATAACCGGCCCCTGAAACAAAATGTTTAAAGACAATAAGGTCATGCGAGACTTTTCGAGATATATGAAGTCGGCTTTATATAATGCGGAAAAAGATTACTGTGGAGACGGTTTTGTTTGTTGGAACGGTGCCATAGCCCGTTTGACTGTCAAACTCTCTGCCTCGGCAGAGATGAACCCGGACGAGGCTTTGCCGAAGGGCAAAGTTTCGTCCGGGGTGGTAGACAGACTCTGAGCCCGTTTAATTTTTTGGATCGTAGAACCCACGTTAAACTTGGCCTTGTGCCACATAATACTCCTAAATACTCACTATATTCACAAATTACTCGTTAAGTGTTAGTACTTTTAACACGACAGGGAAAGCGTAAAACTTTTTCTTTTATTTCCATTTCTCTTCCGATTAGCCTGCAACCTTTAAATATCCTATATTTGAGGCATATTGTACATTAATGATTTTCAGAGAAAGGATCAATCTTGACGCAAAAACAACCTATTTACATTTTTCTTTGCCGTATCTTCTTTAAAACCGATGAAAACAGGAAAGGAATTATATGTTTGCAAAGATGTGTTAATATTTGCATTCGTCATTTTTTTTTCCATCTTGCTGGAAAGAAATCGGAACGAAATGTTTTATTTCCCCAGATATTATTGATTACATTGAAAGGTGAAGAATCAGAAGCGCATAAGAGATTCTTCTACAAGAAGAAATGTAGGAATTGCTCAGAAGAATTGGTTCGACTCTTTTATTAACACATCCACAAGAATCTTAACATGGCGAATGCAGATGATACCGTGTTAATGACTGGCACAAAAAGAGGTCTGTGGGGACTCATAGAAAATGGAGTTAAGGAAAGAGAGAAGAAAGGACTAACGACCAATTCGAACAAACTTTTGTTGTTGAGCAAACAAACAGTTCAAGATGCGAGCTATGAGTAAACATGTGGTAATCAAGCAAATACAGAATTTTAAATATACGGGAAATGTTATGACAAATGACGGAAACTGTGACACCGAAGTCCGAAGTCACATTGTAATAGCCAAAGTTGCCTTTCAAAAGCTAAGCAAAGTATTAAGAAAGTGAAAAAATTGACTAAAAACAAAGAGAAAAGTGCTGAACTGCTACGTAATATCAATATATAGCAAAATATAAACGCAGACACACACACACACACACACACATATTTTTCTCCAAAAGGTGTAATAGATTTTTATTTCTTAATCCGACATATTTATATCAATTAAAACGTTATTTTAATGGATACCCGTATTTGAGTAGACGTTCCGTTTATTTATTAAAGTATAATTATGTATTTTCATTTACCAGTATTCTAGGAGGCATTTATATTTGATAGATGCGCAAATTCAAAGTCCATCCCATAAAGTGAAGAAATGTTTCGGTTTTTAAATTTTGTCACCGTTAACTGAAGAAAACTGACCGGTACAATGGTCGAAACTGTGTGAATATGAAATCAATAACAAGAACAACGGATCGAAACTATAATAATAATAATAATAATAATAATAATAATGATAATAATAATAATAATAATAATAATAATAATAATAATAATATCACATAATCAGGCGCCTAGGGCGTTCTATTAACTAATAACTTTCTACCCAGTCGAATTCGTCAAAGAAATGATCTTGCAAACATGGATATGACCTAGTGTCGAAAAACGTTGATAATAAAAAATTGACAAACACATAAGATATTCCAGAAGCTAACAATAAGCTCTGTTCGATCTTTTATTATGTATTTCTTGCCAATGGGAATTACAGGGGAGCGCAAATGTCCCCTCCTCATAGAGCATTCGTTTTTATACAAAATGTATCCTCATATAATGCAGTAAATACTGAGTAATTTTCTAACGAATGAAGAGGTGACTTGAAGCAATAGAAACGTGAAAGCAAAATACACAAAGGTAAACTTCGATAACCTATCAGACAAAATGGAAGACAGAATAGACACTGGAATGGATATTCTGGCGGCAAAATTACAATTACAAAAGATATGAAGTTGAAGAGATTACTTCACGGAATAATTTCTTCGAAAAGTTTATCGGCACAACTCTACTACCATCATCGTTTGCCTCAAACTTTTTCTCTTTCTCTCCTTTCATCGTCGTTGCTACCCTGTGAGCAACGAACAAACACTTTCGATGCTGAGGCACGTGACCGTTTTGAAACGAACATCCATTCACAGTTCTGCGGCCAGTCAAACGGCCACGTGACTCATCGGATATCCGCCAAAAGGTATCCACGAGTAAGAGAGGACCTGCGGGCATCGAGTCGGGAAGACGTGTTTTTACATGTCTCTGCACACAAGCTTCAACCGTCTAGATTTCGGCAATAGACCTTTTTCTTAGTCAATTTGTTTGCCCCGAGCTACCTTCGTGTGTAGACTCGTTCTTAGCCCAACTTTCTGATCTAACCTCCTGTCTAGAACAACAAGAAATTTCGTCACGAACCTCAGTATCGAACGGACCTGCCTAAACAACAAGTAAGCCAGAAACCCACAAGTTTCCACACGTGGTACTTATACGTATACGTTCTGGATATCTCCCCCTTTTTGGTCTATATTGGTGATTTTCCTCGGTCGAAATCTCACAACCGACCGAATTAGTTCTATCACTGAATTTTTTCTGATCTTTCCTTTTCTACAAAAAAAAGGACATTCTTAGATAAAGTTTCCTCCCTTATACAGTTTATTCAAAAAAAAATAAAAGAAAGAAACTTTCCGTATATTCTTTCTCCCCGTTTTGGACCCTGCTGTTTGCCTCAGGGTTCTTGATAAGATCCAGAGACGGATATGCAATGTAATTGGCCCTGATCTGTCATCTCGTCTGCAGTCGCTCTCTCACAGACGCGACGTTGCCTCGCTCTGTCTTTTTTACAAATACTTTCACGGTAATTGCTCCGAGGAGCTACTTTCGCTGGTTCCTAGGCCTCATGAATTTAAACGTCCTACGAGGCTGGCATCCCGTTCCCACCCCTTCACCGTTGAAACTGTTAGATGTAGACGTCTCTTCTACTCCAATAGCTTCATGTCTCGCACATTTCGCCTGTGGACCTCTCTTCCCTATTCCTGTTTCCCTTACAAATACAATCTCCAACTATTTAAGTGTAACGTCAATCGACATCTCCACTTGCCTTGATCTATCCACTTCCCTTCTCCACATCCTTTCACCTTTCATTCCTATCTGCTCTCGCTCGAAATCTTCTGTAAACCCCTTGCCTTGATCGATCCACTATCTTTCTCCACATCCTTTTCTCTACCACTCCTATCTGCTCTTCCTCCAAACCTTCTGTAACCCCTTGCGTGCTAGTGGCTTCCAGCCTTGCTTGGGGTGATAAGCTTAAAAAAAAATCTTCTCAAGGGACACTTGGCGCCAACATTGCTACATTTTGGCGCGCAACAACCTCCGACCATTATCGTCAGCCTCACATAGTGCAGATTTGGTTGAACCGCCTTTCCAGTGGCCAATAACTCTACTTTGCATTCCCTCCTCTACTGCACCCTGCTAAATTTGTTGTTGAAAAAAAAAATTACATCTTGTTATGCCTTTTCTTATCTAATGGTGTTTGTCGACTTTTTACATTGCTAACTCGTCATGAACCATTGATGTTCTAAGGGAATATCAAAATACTCTTATACGCAGAAGTTTGGTAGTCTGACACAAGTCCATTCGCAAGAAACCGCACTAGGCAACTAGGCTCCTCCTATATGTTATTTCCATTTCTTTCACAATAATTTTAGCGCCAAATTAACAAGGACTATTTCAGCTGGAATTTTAAGTCTATTAACGAAAACATTTATGACATAATATTTTTTCTATTATTTTCTTTTTTATTGTTGCTTGTTATAAACAGTTTGGATAGACTTAATTATTTGCTGCATATTGTGAACACGCAAGACTGAAGCTTGGCTTGAGAAAATATATGGACTTTTTTTTTCTTTTAGGCGGCGAATGTAGTTATGTTTTCCTGCAAAAGGTTTTGGCGACATATCAGTGATAGATGGTATAATGGATACCGCTGCATATCAAAATATTTTGGAAGCAAATTTTAATGATTTCATTTGAAAATCTTGACATTCGTCATGATTGGCTCTTCCAACAAGATAATGATCCTAAACACACTGCAAAATCTATAAAAAAAATGGCTTTCTAAAAATAAGGTAAATAACTTGAAATGGCCAAGTTATTCCACAGATTTAAACCCAATCGAGAGTCTGTGGCGTTATTTGAAATTCAAATCCAATCGAGAGCTCCAACAAACATCCCGGATCTGAATACTAGATGTAAAGAAGAATGGAACAAAATAAAATTTTCAAATCATTAACTGGGAACTACCAGAGGCTGGTTGCTGTAGAAGTAGATAATGGCTATTCTACAAAGAATTAAATGTAGTTTATGTATTCTTTTTTTATTTTTCAATGGATAAATGTGATTTATTTCTATTAAAGCAATATTTTTTCTGTTTTCTATGCATATTTAGTTATTATGTATATGTGTACAGTTAATTATATGAAAAGTATGTTTATTCATTAGTTGGAAATACAATAAATTGAATTTTTTTAAGTGTATGACTATTTATTTCCCCATCCCCCCACTGTATATGGTAACGTACATTAAACGGTCGGAGAGTATAAGAATTCACCTTTAACTGAGTAGAACAGGTCACCCCGCTTGCGGGTGATATTCGTATATATCACCAGCAATCTTGACCGCGGTATTTTTGTAGAGGTCGAGTGTGGGCTGGGAGCTGTGAATATTTAAATATCATTCAGTGTAAAGCTTAAGCGCAATAAAAGAGGAAACGTTTTACTAGCAAAGAGTCCGTCCCTGTGAGCGTTTATTTAAATCTATTTGCTTTCCCGATCTTTACAACGTGCAGATTGGCGATACCTGGGATGCGTATTAACAGATCGGGAAATGTACGACACATAAATCCGAAGATGCATTGGGATAGCGAAAGATGACTTGCAAAACCTGAGTAACGTATTAATAAAAAGGAAAATATTGTTAGAAAAAAAATTACTGAATTCTTATTTAGTATTAATCCTCCTAAATGGCAGTGAACTCTGGATAATCTTCTCAAAGATGAAGAAGAGAATTGAAGCATCAGAAATGTGATTCTTCGGAGGTATCCTCAGAATACCAAGGACCGGACATTATGAGAAACAGCAAAGTTCTAGAGACGAGGATATCAAAAAGAAAATGTAACATCAAGAAAAGAGGTTTCTGTGAAGCGTAACGAGGAAAGGCGGCTTGGAAATTATGATACTTACAGGACATATTGAAGCTATAAGAGACAGAGGAAATGCAACGCAGAAGCTAACTTGCGAGCTTCAGCAAATAGATGGCTAGCAGGGTATGGGAGTGATGTTAAAAAACAAACAAAAGTTATTAAGGGCTACAAAGTACAGGAGATACATGATCACTAATGCTCTGAAGTGACACAGCTCCATACAAGAGAAGACTTGCAGCCGGCCAGTCAAGTAGTTACAACTGAAGGAAACAGAAAGATTCACTGAATTGTTTTTTGTTGCCGGTGACTTCAAATTATATCTCCATATTATGTACCTAAAAAAAAACCTATGCCGAAATTTTCAAAAGTTTTAAAATGAAAAAATCTTTCTTGGAACTGTTCTTCTAGTGTTAATTGCAAGTTAATAGATTACATTTAATATTTTCAATAACCAAATTACTTTGCTGGTTTTCAACCCGAGATTAAATTAATTGTAATTTTTTTTTAAATCGTTAATGTTGGCCATATTGAAAAATCTGTCAACACAACGTAATTTTCATTAATAAAAAAAAAATTCAAAAATAAAATATTCTTTTCCGAAATTTCATTAGTGGAAGATTAAGTGGTTTAAAGATAAATAATCTGAATTAAAGTAAATATTACAGTTTAAAATATCGCAGAAAAGCTTTTTTATCATAGAAGTGAGTGTTTTATGAGGTGTTGGCATATTTATCGATAACCTGACGGTTACGAAATTCAGGTATGCATGTAATTCTTGGAATCTATCCAACAAAGGCATAAATATCGTAAACTACCATTGTAACTCGATGGCAGAATTGTATAGTTGCGAGTTTTCTTTCCTTTTTACTTCTTGTTCACCAAATATACAGTTCAAGTGTCACTCAAGGTTGTTGGAGTTAAATTCTCCTTAATTGTCTAAATTCTTCACTAGGGGCCGCTCTCCCTACACCATAAATCTTGCCTCGTTCTCTTATTACTTTGCATTTCAGCGTACACATCTACAATGTAAGCTCTCGCAGAAGATTACGTCTCCCCATTTGTGGGAGACGCCATGAACATTATACACACATACACGTACGTACGAACATTCACCAAAATACAAACTCTTGACGTTCACACACAACACAAATGTTAATGTCTATGTCCACTGTAGATTTTGTTGTTTAATACATATATTTGTTGATATATATATATATATATATATATATATATATATATTTATATATATATATATATATATATATATATATATATATATATATATATTATTAGCATAAATAGTCACTGTTTACAAATTCACACCCCAAACCAGAGGGCTCAACCGAAATTAATTTCAGGAGCTACTATTTTTGTCATCCACAGAGAGACTGTTTCGCTGTTTCACAGCTCATCAGTGTGGCTAGACGTCCGGTTGCCTCTAGCTACGATCGAAACCCGACTGAATTTGCGTCAGTCGGAACTTCTACCCGCTAAGCCATCAGCGTACGGTACGGAATGGAGGTGAATTTTAGCGTGTTTATTTTTAGATTCGGATAAACACACAGTGACTGAGAGTGACTTAATTCTGTCGAAGAGTCGTGCAGTATTAGCATAAATAGTCACTGTTTACAAATTCACACCCCAAACCAGAGGGCTCAACCGAAATTAATTTCAGGAGCTACTATTTTTGTCATCCACAGACAGACTGTTTCGCTGTTTCACAGCTCATCAGTGTGGCTAGACGTCCGGTTGCCTCTAGCTACGATCGAAACCCGACTGAATTTGCGTCAGTCGGAAATGTATATGTCTTGTTGGTTTTCTTTACATTCCTTTATAGTGGATTCAATCTCTGAGTCCGCCATGTTCTTGTAGTGGACCTACTTCTAGCAGGAATAAACGCACGTGTTCCTAATTTAACAACACGGAAACCCACGGTCCACTACAAGGTAGACGGTGACTGGATTAGATTTTTTATAAAAGCTGAATGAAGGAGGAAGCGGTGCATATGATAAGGATATGCTGCTTAGATATCAGTTGATTCTAGATTTGAATAGGTTAAGATTAAAGTGTTTGGTGAACCATAATCTTTGGAGTCTGTTCAACAAAGGCATAAATATCGTAAAGCCATAAATACCATTGTAACTCGATGGCAGAATTGTATAGATGTTCATTATTCCTATTTTGACTGATATAATCACTGTTTAAGTACATTAATTCAGCAATAAACGTGGATTACATCATCAGATATTATTTTCAAGGAACAAGGAAGAAGAATAACTCGATGGCAAAGATGTATAGATGTTCATTATTCCTATTTTGACTGATTTAACACTGTTTAAATACTTTCATTCAGCAATAATTGTTGATTACATCATCAAATATTATTTTCTGAAGAGCCTAATTGAGGAGGAGGAAGTCTATTTTAGCCTCAAAATGTCTTGGTGATTTCCACACGTATGTATTTCCCAATAATTCAAATATTTCATTTCATTTATTCACAATATTTTTGTTTTTTTCTCTCTAAGTGTGTCTGTTGCCTGTGATTCCTGTAGGTGTGCTCAAAGTTACACAGTTTTTGTTTCTCTAAGAACAACAACAGCGGGATAATTACGTGATTCTCTATTTTCTGTAGCAAATATTCGTGTTTTGTAACTTGAGAATCATTCACGAGTTAGTAAAATATTAAATCTTTTTCAACAGAATAAAATAAAATTATTATTCTCTCATGTAAATTAAAATGATATTTATACATAGTTAGTAAACCGTTGAGAAAACCTGCAAATAAATTGATCTGATTTCCGAAATCTTTTGAAAGATATCGCAGACGGAAAACATAGCAAACAATAAAGTTAATTTAATGACGAGCAAATGTTTCCCGTGTTTTAATAAAATCTGATTTTTTTTAAAAAAAGCTGTAAGATACCGACATGTAGCGACACTAAAAATATCGAACAAATGAACCAAGAAAAAGTAACTGTACGTCATTCTGGTAGGAAGCGAGAATTGAGACGATTCAAGCCAGACAGGAATAATAGTCAGCAAGTCTAGGGAAATGCACATTGTTCTTTAGTATTCAAAGTCACACTTAATTTCGTGATGCATCTAAAAGATAGATAGATAGATAGATAGATAGATAGATAGATAGATAGATAGATAAGAATAGACGTCGATAGATAGGTAAATATTAACAGACTGGGATAGATAGATAGATAGATAGATAGATAGATAGATAGATAGATAGATAGATAGATAGATAGATAGATAGATAGATAGATAAGAATAGACGTCGATAGATAGGTAAATATTAACAGACTGGGATAGATAGATAGATAGATAGATAGATAGATAGATAGATAGATAAGAATATACGGCAATAGATAGGTAAATATTAACAGACTGGGATAGATAGATAGATAGATAGATAGATAGATAGATAGATAGATAGATAGATAGATAGATAGATAGATAGATAGATAAGAATAGACGTCGATAGATAGGCAAATATTAACAGACTCGGATAGATAGATAGATAGATAGATAGATAGATAGATAGATAGATAGATAGATAGATAGATAGATAGATAAGAATAGACGTCGATAGATAGGTAAATATTAACAGACTGGGATAGATAGATAGATAGATAGATAGATAGATAGATAGATAGATAGATAGATAAGAATAGACGTCGATAGATAGGTAAATATTAACAGACTGGGATAGATAGATAGATAGATAGATAGATAGATAGATAGATAGATAGATAGATAGATAGATAGATAGATAGATAGATAAGAATAGACGTCGATAGATAGGTAAATATTAACAGACTGGGTAAGATAGATAGATAGATAGATAGATAGATAGATAGATAGATAGATAGATAGATAGATAGATAGATAGATAAGAATAGACGCTGATAGATAGGTAAATATTAACAGGGATAGATAGATAGATAGATAGATAGATAGATAGATAGATAGATAGATAGATAGATAGATAGATAGATAGATAGATAAGAATAGACGGTGATAGATAGGTAAATATTTACAGACTGGGATAGGTAGATAGATAGATAGATAGATAGATAGATAGATAGATAGATAGATAGATAGATAGATAGATAGATAGATAGATAAGAATAGACGGTGATAGATTGGTAAATATTAACAGACTGGGATAGATAGATAGATAGATAGATAGATAGATAGATAGATAGATAGATAGATAGATAGATAGATGAGAATAGACGTCGATAGATAGGTAAATATTAACAGACTGGAATAGATAGATAGATAGATAGATAGATAAGAATAGACGTCGATAGGTAAATATTAACAGACTGGGATAGATAGATAGATAGATAGATAGATAGATAGATAGATAGATAGATAGATAGATAAGAATAGACGTCGATAGATAGGTAAATATTAACAGACTGGGATTGATAGATAGATAGATAGATAGATAGATAGATAGATAGATAGATAGATAGATAGATAGATAGATAGATAGAGAGAGAGATAGATAGATAGATAAGAATAGACGGCAATAGATAGGTAAATACTAACAGACTGGGATAGATAGATAGATAGATAGATAGATAGATAGATAGATAGATAGATAGATAGATAGATAGATAGATAAGAATAGACGTCGATAGATAGGTAAATATTAACAGACTGGGTAAGATAGATAGATAGATAGATAGATAGATAGATAGATAGATAGATAGATAGATAGATAGATAGATAGATAGATAGATAAGAATAGACGCTGATAGATAGGTAAATATTAACAGGGATAGATAGATAGATAGATAGATAGATAGATAGATAGATAGATAGATAGATAGATAGATAGATAGATAGATAGATAAGAATAGACGGTGATAGATAGGTAAATATTTACAGACTGGGATAGGTAGATAGATAGATAGATAGATAGATAGATAGATAGATAGATAGATAGATAGATAGATAAGAATAGACGGTGATAGATTGGTAAATATTAACAGGGATAGATAGATAGATAGATAGATAGATAGATAGATAGATAGATAGATAGATAGATAGATAGATAGATAGATAAGAAGAAACGGTGATAGATAGGTAAATATTAACAGGGATAGATAGATAGATAGATAGATAGATAGATAGATAGATAGATAGATAGATAGATAGATAGATAGATAGATAAGAATAGACGTCGATAGATAGGTAAATATTAACAGACTGGGATAGATAGATAGATAGATAGATAGATAGATAGATAGATAGATAGATAGATAGATAGATAGATGAGAATAGACGTCGATAGATAGGTAAATATTAACAGACTGGAATAGATAGATAGATAGATAGATAGATAGATAGATAGATAGATAGATAGATAGATAGATAAGAATAGACGTCGATAGGTAAATATTAACAGACTGGGATAGATAGATAGATAGATAGATAGATAGATAGATAGATAGATAGATAGATAGATAGATAGATAGATAAGAATAGACGTCGATAGATAGGTAAATATTAACAGACTGGGATTGATAGATAGATAGATAGATAGATAGATAGATAGATAGATAGATAGAGAGAGAGATAGATAGATAGATAAGAATAGACGGCAATAGATAGGTAAATACTAACAGACTGGGATAGATAGATAGATAGATAGATAGATAGATAGATAGACAGATAGATAGATAGATAGATAGATAGATAGATAGATAGATAGATAGATAGATAGATAGATAGATAGATAAGAATATACGGCAATAGATAGGTAAATACTAACAGACTGGGATAGATAGATAGATAGATAGATAGATAGATAGATAGATAGATAGATAGATAGATAGATAGATAAGAATAGACGTCGATAGGTAGGTAAATATTAACAGACTGGGATAGATAGATAGATAGATAGATAGATAGATAGATAGATAGATAGATAGATAGATAGATAGATGAGAATAGACGTCGATAGATAGGTAAATATTAACAGACTGGGATAGATAGATAGATAGGTAGATAGATAGATAGATAGATAGATAGATAGATAGATAGATAGATAGATAGATAGATAAGAATAGACGTCGATAGATAGGTAAATATTAACAGACTGGGATAGATAGATAGATAGATAGATAGATAGATAGATAGATAGATAGATAAGTGTAGAAGCAAATGTAATCAATAGACAGAAATATTGATTAATTGAGTGTATTGGTGCGTGGGGCGATTGATTTCTGCTCATACACCATAACGGAATGGAATGCACTTTCATCAAAAGGATTTTGACACGACATGTGTTTCCTTGTCTACAGTTTATTAGAAGAAACCTTTTGTTGTACACTTCCTAGAAATATGGACATTTTCAATTATGAGCGTCAAGTATGACTAGAATGCAGTGATTCTGCGAAACTAGGTACACACAAACACACATCATGGATGCCTTACAGATCTTCATCTATGTAATCATTATCCTCTGTCTTCTGTGAGACGGTACGAAAAGTTCCCACATCAACCAAGAAGACATTTCAAAAGATTTCTAAGGGCCAAGAACTTTTCATCGCATCCTAAACCTGCCCGGTTTCATTTTGTTGCATTGAATTTGATGTTAAGCAACTGATATTGACAACATTTTCAAGATGTACATTTAATTATATGAAGAATATATCATGAGAATTTCTACGAATAATATTTATTCTTAGTAAAAATATTATGCTTATTATGTCTAAGTGTAGTGGACCGCGTGGATTTGACTGTTGTTAAATTAGGAACGCGTGCTTTTTATTCCTGCTAGAAGGTCCAACTATAAGAATAATGCGGACTCAAGTTGAGTCTAACCGAAGATGTAAAGAAAACAAAAAAGACCGATATATATATATTTCTGCTCATACACCATATAATGGAGTGAAATGCACTTTCATCAAAAGGATTTTGACAAATGTATATCCTTGTCTACAGGTTATTAAAAGAAACCTATATACATATATATATCTTCGGCAGAATTGAGGCACTGTCAGTCACTGTGTGCTTATCTAAATCTAAAAATAAACACACTAAAATTCACCTTCATACCTGCCGGGAGCCGATTCAGCCGGCTTTCGATCCTAGCTAGAGGCAACCGGACGTCTAGTCACACTGATGAGCTGTGAAACAGTGAAAGAGTCTGTCTGTGGATGACAAAAATTAATTTCGGCTGAGCTCTTTGGTTTGAGGTGTGAGTTTGTAAACAGTGACTATTTAAGCTAATATTGCAAGACTCTTCGGCAGAATTGAGTCACTGTCAGTCACTGTGTGTTTATCTAAAAATAAACAAGCTAAAATTCGCCTTCAGCCCGTACCGTACGCTGACGGCTTAGTGGAAGAAGTTCGGACTGACGCAAATTCAGTCGGGTTTCGATCCGAGCAAGAGGCAACCGAACGTCTAGCCGCACTGATGAACTGCGAAACAGTCTGTCTGTGGATGACATATATATATATATATATATATATATATATCCAAGTATATTATAAGAATATAATAGACAGAAGTGTTGAAACAAAATGCCAACTTTTGTAGTGATTTTATAACATATTAATGTTATAATATTTAAATAAATAATTATATATATATATATATATGATGTTTATAATATTATTTATATATACATTTATTATGCCTGAAAGATTATTATAGTTACGAATGAACTGAAACATGCATTTTTCCTTTTCAATAGAACTTAAAATTAGGCAGCTCGGCTTCACTCAATTTTCTCATCGTGAATTCTGACTGTTTCTTCCATCACCAGGAAGCGTTCGGCAAGATCGCCACAGGTTTGGCTGTTGTCCTCCTCTATGATCGCCTCAGAGCCTCACCATCCAGGACATGTGGGCGGCCACTGCTAGGTTTATCACAAATGGACAGATCACTCTATACCTGAATTTCCTGGAAATAATTCTCCCCAAAGGCATAGCATATTAGGCGACTTAATGCGGCTGCAGACAAGCCTGTGAGAAATAATGCTCACGAGCAGAGCAATCCCCACCCACCTCCACCGTTTTCCTGGCACGTGACACAGTCATTTGCGTATCAGTGATCACTTCTTCCTACTCGACATAAAAAAACGGCAAATACTTTTTTGTTTACCTTGTTTACACATACAAGTTAAAAAAAAAAATATTTGCCGTTTTTTTTTTGTTTTTTTTTTGTGAATTTCCTCTTCTAAAATCTGTTTTTCTATAAATATTTCCGGTAATTTATATAATGGTGGTCCGACAAATATTTTAAGGCACGTCAGGCTATATGACGGTTCCGTATAGAATACATTTTCGATTCCTGTCGGAGGACAAATATTTTCTATGAAAATTTCTCGGACATTAAGGCCGGTAAATGTTGTTTAATATTGTTTATTATAAACGGAGCATTTACGTAAATATTTGTGTCTATAAAAAGAATGTTAAAAATAAAAATATCTTTATATATATATATATATATATATATATATATATATATATATATATATATATATATATATATATATATAAAGATATTTTTATATAAAGGGTTCAGTTCGATATTCCAACCACCCGTACAACGGCCGAAACTTTTTTGTAAATATGGCAACAAAGATGAGGACAATACTCCAAATAATGTCAATAGTTTACATAATACCTCATCTCAGAAATATAGACAGATAGTGAAAGGTCGGAACATTGTAATAAATATGGTAACAAAGATGGGGACAATAGTCCGATAATGTAAATAGTGTACATAATAGCTCATCTCATATATATAGACAGATACTGAAGGGCCGAAACGTTGTAATAAATATGGCGACAAAGATGAGGACAATAGTTCGAATAATTTAAATAGTGTACATAGTACCTTATCTCAGAAATATAAATAGATTCTGTGTTATTCCATTGTTTGAACTCCCAAAATGCATGCACTCTCAATCCCACCCTAAATTAAATATCAAAGTATAAATTACTTAAACCCATTAGGCTTTAAGAAATTTATTCTTTAACTCACTTTGTCCGTTAATGTTGCCATGCGTAAACTAAGGTATATAATTATATTCCATTTATCCTTAAGAGCCACCAATGCTTATTCGTTTAGGTCAGGATTCAGCAACCTGTTGGAGAAAGCGTTCCAGAAAGCTCTTGGAGGCGGGCATGATATCAAATATATTATAACAAATTTTCTCGATGTCAGACTGCTTTTTCCAGAAGGCTGCCTTGGTCTGGAAGTTTAAAGAAAAAAAATGCTATATTATTTAAACAATGTTCCTTATTTTACTACAGGATAACAATTAACACAATAAACAAAAAATGCAAATACCTCACTACAAACAAAATACATTTAGAAATGTCAAATTATTTAATGGGGCACTTGTTTCTGCTTAATGTTTTATAACATTTTCACATCAGGTGAAATATTTGTCGATGACAGGAGCAAAACATCATTCAGGTGGTCATCACACAATTGTTTTTAATGTCTGTTAGTAGATTTCATTTTCGAAAAAGGTTGTTCTCAAGTATATGTACTTCCGAATAATGATACCATCATTTTCTTCTTATTAAATAGGCTTTTTTATTTTCCGCTTGGCAAAAATTTCTTGTAGAAGTCAGTAATGGATTCGGAATGAAATTTTGATTTTAAAAAATCGTCGCATTGTAAATCAATTAACTGCAAATGATATTTTTTCTGCAACTTGCTCCACAAATGAATTACATAATTAGAGTCCAGATATTAAACTTGCGGGTCGGACAAAAATCCTTCGCGAGCCGGACAGGTCCCGGGAGCATAGGGCTGCTGACCCTGGTTTAGATTATATATTCGTAATTAATATCTAAAACACTTTTGAACTGTACACTATTAATGATGTAAAACAGACTACTTTTACATTGTTTAATTTTCAGGCAAAGTATTCCCGTAGGGTATAAATACTTGACATGATACCGTACAGAAATGGGCGCTTTGGAAGAACGAAGTTTAGAAACAAAAGTATTTGGCTTTAAATTTAATTTTGAATGCCCCTTATCACAACTATCAGTCTACCCCTTGTGTTTATTTATTTTATATAGTTGATTATCTGGCTGTTTCACTTTAACTTTCATTCTCTTTATCTGCAACCCACTCCCAAATATATATATATATATATATATATATATATATAGAGAGAGAGAGAGAGAGAGAGAGAGAGAGATATATATATGGGGGGGTGCATATATATATATATATATATATATATATAATATTTAATCTATAAATATATGATAATATTATAATAATATATTATATAATGTGTATAATGTATTTAATCTATATTTATATATAATACGAGGGTCATTCAATAAATAAGGTGAATTTTTCGGTATAAGGACTTCTAATACAGATAAAAGCTTACTTTTTTTTTTTTTCAACGTAGTCTCCCAGCACTGTCACACACTTTTCCCATCTGTGCACAAGCTTCCATATTCCCTCAGCGTAAAAATTTTTGGACTGATGTTTCAGCCAGTCGCTCACAACACTTTTGACTTCATCGTCACTTTTAAACTTCGTGCCCCTCGTGAACGCTTTCAAGGGACCAAACAGGTGAAAGTCTGAATGAGCAAGGTCTGGGCTGTCAGGGGCATGAGGGAGCTGTTCCCAGCCCAGATCGTTGATGGTCTGCACCGTTTGGGCTGCTGTTTGAGGCCTTGTGTTGTCATAATGCAAGATGATTCCTTCTGACTAATGACCACTGCGTTTGTCCCAACAGATAAGCTCAAAGTCCTTGCAATGTCATCCACTGTCACCCTTCTGTCAGACTGAAAGAGGTTATTGACTGATTCGATCAACTCAGGAGACTTCACTTCTGTAGGCTTCCCAGGCCTGTCTTCATCCTCAACTTGCTCCGTCCTTCTTTAAACAATTTAGCCCACTTGTAGACATTTTTTGGCTGAAACATGTGGCACCATACACAGTTGACATTCTCTTATGAATTTCAACTGGTTTACACCCTTCAGCAACCAATAACTTGATCATTGACCGCTGTTCAATCCTGGAGCATGCTTCTTGGTCGGCCATCTTTGTTAATCACCAAAACTCTCAACGGTTTTTTTAATCTGCAAAATAAATGAAATCCACGTGAAAAAGAAGTAAAACAAAAAATAAAATAAAATAGAGTAAGCTTCTATCTGTATTAGAAGACCTTATACCGAAAAATTCACCTTATTTATTGAATGACATATATGATTCTATGTAATATTTTATATTATATTCTATAATTAATCTAAATAATCTTTAAATTTAATCTTAAGTTTAATCTAGTTTTACCCGTTATTAATCTATTTAAATTTGTTTCCTTTATATTGTGTAATTTTTAGAGGCTATTATTTATTTTAAATTCTTCCGTTATCTTATTATTTTTCAAATTTAGGTTTTTCTTCTTTATATACTAATAATTTCTTTGTTTAGTATTAAAATTAAATAATAGTTTTAATACTAAATTCTATCTTTTCATTTATCTACAACCTTTAAAACACTTCATTTTCTTAACTTTAATGATCGTATTTTATTTTGAATTTTTTTTCCATTTAAAATTTTTCCTATTTGAACAAGTGTTGTCATTCTAAATATAGGTCATTGTTAATTTTCAAAGTTTTTAACATCTGTATTGACTTGTATATGTTCTGTTTTCCTGTTCCCCCTCACTACTATGGCGTTTCTATTTCTTATTGCTTTTTTCAAACTCACTCTTAAATAATCTTTCTCTTATTTGTTCTTTATATTCCTCCGTGTTCCTCTCAAATTTTTACTTCTTTTTTTCTATGTTGTAAGTTTAATATTTTGAAAAAAAAACACAAAAAAGATTTCGTTCCATTTTTTTATCAAACCTATTAGTACTGACAAGCTCCAAAGCATTTATCCCGAGGAGCGAAATGGCTATAAAAATAGGATGCAATTGAGTTTCATTTTTATCTAATTCATTTCTAGGCTCAATAATAAACATATTGAACTGTCTTTTCTGATTAAGTTTTAATATTTTATATTAATAGGAATCATCTGGATTACTTACCCACTGATTTTACCTATATATATAGGAGTAATGGATAACGGCTTGGATTGAGGAATCGGAGAGCCGAGTTCGAATTCCAGTCGAATCCATTACATTTACTTACGTGCTAATAACGTTCGGAAAGGTGTGAATCCTCTTCTTCTCCCTCCAACTATGGGTAAATAGCAGGACAGACTGGGTTCTATAGACTTGGATGGCAACTGGTCTAGGAGAAGGACAACTCTGAATTCAAAACCTGCGGAGGGTCGTTTGGGGACCTTGTGGCATTCGCTGCACCAGGTCCCTGTATTCGTCCCTGCAAAATGTGTGGATGGCCCTGCACAAAGCCTTCACCACTATAATCAAATCTCATGTGTCGGTGTCGGGCTTTCAGTTTCTAGGAACTGATCTGCCTGACCCTCATACGTCGAATTCGACGGGAGAGTCGATCATATATATATATATATATATATATATATATATATATATATATATGTCAAGTATGTGGTGCAGTTCAATTTACATTACATGAATCATTCATACAAAAAGCAGATAGAGAAGTTCATGATATAAATGGCAAGAATCACTCTCGCAAACAATTTTTAATAAAATACATTAACCTCGAACCCGTTGATGAATGTTATGATCCCTGTTTATAAATTCCAGTTGTATAAAGTCTTTTTTTATTACAAGCTTTCGATTGTGCATACAATCATCCTCAGGTATGGAAATAGATTTTTTCTTTTTTACATCCAGGTAATAACAGGACAACGAAAGTTAAGATGTCCTCCGAAATATGTTTTTTAGAAATGTGTTATTGTTAAGTGTGATAAATTTTGGAGCGTGCGGTCGCAACGCTGAGGTTGAATTTTTTTAAAATTTTAAATTGTGCGTTCTTGTACTGATATAGTAATATCAGAATTCTTTTGCAGAGGTAGTTTTTTTTTCTCATATTACTATATTAGTACAATATGTGTCTTTACTCATTATTGTAAATGGAATTGCAGAACCTGAACCAGACATGTTGACTAGCTTATGCAATTTATCACACATGACTTGATGCATCTTAACTGACACGTACTGAAAAATTGATATATTGATGAGCGTATATGATGTGAAGAGAGGACAACTTTCCAAACCGCTTTCAAGACAGGTTAACATGAAATAGTAGTGGATTTGCCGAAAAATACCAACATGTATATCTGGTGAGTATTTATGAATACCTCTAGGTGTCTAAATAAATGATTATATGAACACAAAAGGGACATTTTACAAAACAATACATGAAATGCGTTGGTTTCCCAATGTAACGAAACTGACCACTATTTTGACATTAAAATATGCTACTCTGATCAAAGGAGAAAACTCTTCACCACGACGAAAATATCTACAGTAATTTTGCGCCAGAGCTATAACAACATTTGACTATTCCTGGCAGGATATCTTTTATCAGAGGTTATGATATCTACTAATAAAAGTGAGGGAAAGAAAAAGAAAAAGATTAAAAACGACATCATCCATTTTTTTTTAAATTCAGCCATCGTCGTTCGTGTGCATTTGTAGTCACACCAACAAAAGACATTTAGTTCGAAGAACTCCAAAAGGACGAAAGGCATCATAAGAAAACGTTTTCCACTTTGTTATTGATTTCCCCATTATTGTTCTTGATATATATATATATATACATATATATATATATTTAAAGACATTTATAATATTTTGAACGTTCTTTTTATAGATACAAGTATTTAAGCAAATGCTCTGTTTTATAATAAACAGTATTAAAAAAGATTTACAGGCCTGAATGTCCAAGAAATTTTCATAGAAAATTTTCGTTCTCCGACAGGAATCGAACCTGTATCCTATACGGAACCATTATTTCGCGTGATGTGCATTAACCGTTTCTTTGAAAATTTCTCGGACATTCAGGCCGGTAAATGTTATTTAATACAGTTTATTATAAAAACAGAGCATTTGTTTAAATACTTGTATCTATAAAAAGAACGTTAAACATATTATAAATGTCTTTAAATAAAATAAAAAATATATATATATATATAATATCAATTGATGATATTTAATTATTCCTTCTTTCATTTCTTTTGTTTCCCTCTCTCTCTCTCTCTCTCTCTCTCGCTCTCTCTTCCTCTCTTCCTTCCAAAATATTTAAAACCATATATTGATTTTTTCTTTATTTCTTCCTCTTTTTAATATATTTTTTCTTTTCCTCTATTTCTTTTTCTTCTTCTTTTTTCACTTTACTTGACAAATTGATTCCATTTATTAAAAAAAAAAACAAAAACAACTTCCGTCTGAGGAGATGAATATTTGAATAAATTCATGAATAAATTATAACCGAAAAGATTTTTGAGGATCGTCTGTACATATTATTATTTTATTATATATTATATATATGTATGTATATTTGCGCCTGAGCGCAAATACACATACACACACACAAACACACACATATATATATATATATATATATATATATATATATATATATATATATATATATATATATATCAAAATTATTAATAATTATAAATTCACAGATTTTAAAAAATTAAAATTTAAAAGAAAATGAAATGTACGGCAGCCAAAACGTCTATCCCACACCATAACAATCTAATCCCAATTGTGATAATATTCATTAGCAAAAAATATTGAATATTACTCACTCACTTTACGATAAACCAGATTTTAAATTATTACACTTTGTGTCCGCCATATTCTTTGACAATCACGTTCAATGATTTTTATCATGTTGCATTAAAGATATTAATTAAAAATTAAGATTTGCAAAATTGTGTGAAACCCTTACATTTACACTCTGCATTTTTGTTTTACATGGTTTCAAGTTCAAATCATTTTTTGTGCACATGTAAAAATCAATATGACATAGGTTCACTGTTTTTTTTTTGGTGGTGGGGTAAGCTGCGTAAGCTGTAGTCAAACAATATGACTTATAAATTATGTATGAAAACGTGTACAGATAGAAAATCAATTATATATACATATATATATATATATATATATATATATATATATATATATATATATATATATATATATATATATGCACAGATCAACAGAACTTTGTAAAGGTTTAAAAAGTGCATAGTTGTTTGTTTTTTTGTTTGCTTAAGCTGCAGTCAAACAATATAACTTTTATAAATTATGTATGCAAACGCGTGCAGATAGAAACTCAATTATATATATATATATATATATATATATATATATATATATATTATAAATTAATAGATTTAAAATATGGTTTTACCGCTACACAGTGATGACCATGTTTCAGAAATGGAAGCTAAAGCCCCTGAATTTAATTTTGTTATTAAACCAAAGACATTAGTTCCATTTCCTCATCAAGCGAATTTTGGAGTAACTTACTTTTTAAAATTTGCGGTTGTTAACGGCACAGGAAAGATTCATAGTTTGAGGGTTTCCAAGGTTACCGATAAATCCATTCATCTAGACAAGGGGTGGTAGAGGGTTCAATTTTTAATTTTTAATTTTTAATTTTCGTTGTCTCAGTTAATAGTTATAACTATTAACTGAGACAACGAAAATTAAAAATTAAAAATTGAACCCTCTACCACCCCTTGTCTAGATGAATGGATTTATCGGTAACCTTGGAAACCCTCAAACTATGAATCTTTCCTGTGCCGTTAACAACCGCAAATTTTAAAAAGTAAGTTACTAGACAAGGGGTGGTAGAGGGTTCAATTTTTAATTTTTAATTTTTAATTTTCGTTGTCTCAGTTAATAGTTATAACTATTAACTGAGACAACGAAAATTAAAAATTAAAAATTGAACCCTCTACCACCCCTTGTCTAGATGAATGGATTTATCGGTAACCTTGGAAACCCTCAAACTATGAATCTTTCCTGTGCCGTTAACAACCGCAAATTTTAAAAAGTAAGTTACTCCAAAATTCGCTTGATGAGGAAATGGAACTAATGTCTTTGGTTTAATAACAAAATTAAATTCAGGGGCTTTAGCTTCCATTTCTGAAACATGGTCATCACTGTGTAGCGGTAAAACCATATTTTAAATCTATTAATTTATAATATTAATGCTCTGTAAATTTAAATTTACATAGAGCACTATTGTGTAAAAATAAAAATATCTATAAGAACACCGGATTTTATATCTTACTGTTCTTTCCTTTTTATTTATATATACATATATATATATATATATATATATATATATGAAGTAATAAACAAATTTTAAAAATTCCCGCCAAAATAATTGTTAGAATAAACTACAACAATCAACCCCAAAATTTAATAAATAGCTTTAATTATCTTCCCATACCAAAACCAAACTATTAAATAAGCAATATAAACAAATTGTTACTGCGTTAATAAAGGCATCGATTAAAATTAAAATAAAAAGTAAAAATAAATAAAAACAAGATAAATAATTTAACCCAAATAAATAAATAAACAAGTAAACGACTTCCGGGAAAATAACCGCGAATATAGACTGCCGATAATGCACCACTGACCCGTATATATATGAATAGCCGAGAAAAATAACAGCACTCGTGGCCTGACGATTGCATCTAGCCTGAAACAAACTGTCGCCTCTAAGTGTTGACTTCTATGTTCACTTTTATAATTACACACGCTCTATCCCTGAGATTGAGCACTTTATCCCATAAATATAGCACACTTTAAGACTATATTTCTTCATACACACACATATATATATATATATATATATATATATATATATATATATATATATATATATATATTTAAAAATATGATTCCTTCGCTACATAAGTGTTCTCATGTTTCTAAAGCGAGAGCCGTAACCCTAATATAATTTTTGAAATTAAGTTGAATTAAGGTGTCTGGTCACGCTTCCTCGTCAAGCGAGAATTTGGCAATAAGCTATCTTGTGGTTAGCGCGTGTTTATAAGTATGGTCTCTTGCAACATTAGTTACTATGGAAACGGCTGGTTTCGGCTATATTGGTTAGGTGGTCTAAGAGTTAAGAATTAATTTTTATCTACAGACCAGTCCCCTTCGAAAAGTTTATGTCAGTTTATATTGGGGTGCCTATTTCAAGACTGATAGTAAGAGTGGACGTCTGGTTGGTCAAAAAGGCCTTTTTATGGCCTTGCAGCAGGTCGTTAAGTATCGAGGGGATTCTGTTTCATTATTATCTCTCTATTAATCTCTTTATTTATTTGTTTATTCAAATGGCTATTTTTTTTCTCCGATTCCACAAAGGGTTTTTCTATTTAATGATTGGGCTGAGCTTTTATTAAACTATAGAATTTATTTGTTTATATTTTTTATTAATTATTTAATGCGAAAATTTGTTGATGTCGGCAAAAAACCGTTAACCCCTGTCTATGGTTTAATAACTTTTCATTAAATAGAACAAGAACTTTTAAAACCTGGGACGACCCATGCCCTTTATGCCTACATGAAAAACTACACATCATTAAGTTTCTAAATAATGAAACATCGCTTTTGAAACATGAGAACACTTATGTAGCGAAGGAATCATATTTTTTTTTAAATATTATAATATAAGCTCTCCTTCTGTAGGGAGCACTGTCTTTTTAAAAATAAAAGCAAAAATACTAAGGAACTCCGGATTATTTACCTAACGTGTTCTTTCCTATTTTTCTGCATACCGGCACACACAGACACACACACACACACACACATATATATATATATATATATATATATATATATATATATATATATATATATATATATGCAAAGATCAAAAGAACTTTCTAAAGGTTAAAAAATCACATAGTTGAAAATTATAATTCTCCACCATGCAACAAATTATTTATAAATGGATG